>JASEVX010000006.1:13952698-14167394 GCA_031761405.1 Serripes groenlandicus | reverse complement strand
GACGACTTTGAAAAGATCTGCGCAAAGAAATGAAATCCTCTATAAATGAAAATATAATTATAAATCAGAGTTGAAATAAATCCTGTCTTGAATAAACATATTGATTGTTTTTGTGACGTTAATTGTACAATTTCCATGCACAGTTTGGTTTTATGCAAAATATATCAACCGTTGATGCTTCTTTACTTAACTAAAGTTTAACACTTCTTAAATAGAAATAAACGCTTATATGTAGCTTTTTTAGATCTTAAAAAGTGTTTTGATAGTATAAACAGGAAATCATTATGTTTTTAAACTTTATAAATCTGGTATACATGGAAAGGTTTTATGCGTCATCAAAAATATATACTTGAAGATCAAATCATGCGTCTAATTGTAATGTCATTTACGACTTCTACGTCCATGCAATCGGTTTACAACATTGCGAAATCACATCTCCCAATTTGGTTTCTTTGTTCTTAGATGAAATAGAAATCTCCATTTGCCACAATGTTTTCAAAAGTCGTCTGCTGCTGATGCGTCAACAAACGTCTACAGGTTCATTTGGGAGATGAATATTCGATCCTCGGTCGAATCATATCAAATACATTATACTGAAATGGAAGTATTGGCTTTTCTTGTTGGCGCTTAGGTTGCGGGGATATGTTGACAGATTCACCGGTGTCAGGATAAATACTACTGGTAGAACTGGTATTTTAACCAGAAAAAGCCGTGATATAAACAATACTGGTAGAACAGGAAAAGCCGTGATACAATTACAAATTGTTGGACGTGGCGTAAATACACCCGTCAAACAAACATGCTGTAGTATTACCAATAATCGCTCCATTCAGACTATTATTTGAGTGCATACGCCATAGGGTTCAATTGAATAATGTTGATATATCGTGGGACAAATGCATGTTGTCTGTAATCTTCTGTCTCAGCAATTACTCTCCGAAATTCATATCATACAGGACACATAAAAGGTCCGTAGCGTTCGGGGTAACGGTGTTAGCATTACACATGACTCGCTACTGTCGGGATAAATGGTAAACGTACTGGTAACTTTACCAAGGAAACGCCCGTGGTATATCGGGGGGAAAATGTTGAAATTGCGTTAACACCATATAAACAAGGAAACACATTAGGAGCAAGTGTGAACATGTTCCAGTTACAGATAACTTTAGGGGCCTCTGCGGACCGCCTCGATGGTGTATTTGTAGAGCGTCCATCATGGTAAGGGGGGTCGAGGGTTCCATCCCCGGCCACGTCATATCAAACACTTAAACATTGGTGGTAATGGCTACCCTCGTTTGTGCTCAGGTCTGCAGGGTTAGCATTACGACTGACTGAATGTTTTCAGGTTAATTGTAACAGTAGTACTGATAACTTACCCAGAAAACATCGTAATATATAACTGAAGAATAACGCCAACCAATTAACTAGGGACCTCTGCAGCAGACGAAACATTGTGGTAAATAGGATATTGCTGACATCGAGTACCTTATCCTATTAACCCTTCCCACGCATTTTGACGCATGTTGACGCAATAGCAGCAGACGACGTTAGAAAACATTGCGGCCAAAGGTGAGATTGCTCATAATGAGCAATTGCTCCATTGGCCACAATCTTTTCAACTTTATTTAACAATTAAGCTATCTTTTATGGAGATTTGTTTAGGCATTGTAACTATGTTTTCAAAGTCGTCTGCTGTAGATTTCCCGTATGTGGGAAAAGGTTAACACAACATTGTCCAGTGTCTTTACGACACTAATACGCCCAGTTTTCCGTTTATTATACTTTTTTGCATATCATGTTAAGCATACGACTAAGAAAACAGCTTAATAGCAGAGCTTATTAGGAATATAATCTCCCTTTGTCTCAATGTTTTCAAAAGTCTTCTGCTGCGGATTCATCAAAAATGCTCTGTAAGTGGTAAATGGGTAACTGAAACCAATACTGATAAACGCAGGTGAATGAACAAAAAAACTAGCCGTTGACAATGAGTGTTGCACAAAGCTGTCTTATTCGCGACTATCGTTTCTTTCCACTGTAAAGCGTTGATAAATGTTGACTGAAGGACTGATAAAACCGTTTCCCCATTCCCTAGGAGACAGTTTCCTGCAAGAAATATTGTCTCCGTATAAAAACGTCTATTATACCAGACATCCGTCCAGAAAAAAAAATACTTGATATAATTACGAGGAAACACAAATCTTATAACATCGCATCGGGGGGTCCACATGATCGAACGAGGTGACAAGCGGTAATAAGAGTTTTGAAATTATGTCCTCCCATATGAAGGGGTCTGTCTGTCATTAAGTTAGTCGAAACATCAGCAATACCCTTATCTCGATCTAAATTTCTTTCTCTGTCTGTATGTTTGTGTCTATGTACTACCCCTTTCTCTCTCCCCTCTCGTTTTCTCTTTTTCTTTGTCTCTCTCTGTCTCTGTCTCTCTCTCCCCGTCTCGTTTTCGTTCTTTCTCTCTGTCTCTCTCTCTCCTTCCCTCTCTATGTCTCTCTCTCTCTCTCTCTCTCTCTGTCTCTCTGTCTCTCTCTATATATATATGTATATCTGTCTTTCTGTCTCTTTCTATATATCTCTTTGTCTGTCTCTCTCTCTGTATTTCTTTCTTTCTCTCTCTCTCTCTCCCTCTCTTTCTCTCTATCTCTCTCTCTCTCTCTCGATCTCTATATATATCTGTCTCTCTCTTTCCTTCTCTCTGTCTCTTTCTCTCTGTCTCTCTGTCTCTCTCTCTGTCTCTGTCTCTCTCTCTCTGTCTCTCTCTCTCTGTTTCGCTCTCTCAAATATTGTTTATTACAATGTCAGCATTTAAATACTTTCAAAGAAAATAGTCTGAATTCAATAATATTGTTATTTATGAAAGTTGAAATGATGACTTTCAAAATAAACGCAGATGAAAAGTTATAAAAACAAAATTGGTGTTATAAATAATTAATATTTCCTTCAGAAATCCTTCTCATATCAAGACTTTATTCATCTCTGTAAATAACGACACAGATATTCCATAAAAAAAACTACTTTTCTATGGAGATGTATTCATAGACACCATACAGACCTCGCCATTCATATTGTGATAATTTATAAGAAGACATATCTTCAGTTAATGCTCTTCTTGCGTTTGTTGGTTCTATTATTGCACCTCCAATTTGGCATCATTTAAAGTTACCATGGTATACAGAGAATGGTGGTACAATTGTAGCTTTTTGTCAGATGAAGCACTTTGGTCTTTTCAGTATATAGGTGGACAGTGAAGGCTCAGAAGAATCAACTTGATTTAAATACACTATTCATTTTAAGGTAACCACGTGTTAATTTATACGCAGTCGTATTGCTGAAACGTCAGCAAGTTTACGTTAAAACAATATGATACTATGTAGATTTGTGTAAATATGGCAGCCATTCTAAAAGGTCACACTCATTATATATCCCCCAAAGAAGTCGTAGTATCGTATTGGCTATATAATATGATGTAGGAACTCAGAAATAGTGAAACATTGAAACATTTTATATATTAAGAATTAGATGGGAACGGAACGGTATCATTGGCATTATTTAATCATACTCTCGTGTTGTCTTGTCTTAACGAACCCGTTCAATGGAATATGTACAAGTTTGCTTATGTGAACTGTGTAAGTCAATATCAACCTGTGTTTTCTCACAGTCTGATCAATACATACCTCGTCCACACATACAACATACAAGCTTCAGACCACTTGTGTAAATTCCGATAAGTCTGGATAGGTGGACAGCAATTATACCAACTTTTAGTTAGAAGAGACGTCCCAAAAGCACCAAATAATAGGAACGAAGATAAGTTAACAGCAGAATATATTCGCAAGTAAGGTCGCGATCAAGTAAAGAGCGTTACCGTGAACACGGGAAAGAAAATATAAAACCAGTTACCATGCGACAATGAAAAGGGGTGATCATCAATAATTTCGCAGATATTTTAGTCGAGAAGAAAAATGGGTTCCCATGAACGCTAGGGATTTTGTTCTCAACCGACATGTTTGTCTCGCCTCGATGAAGTAGCGACGTATGCGTTGCTTTCTGGTGGAAGCGACGGCGGTGGTGTCAACGGTTTAGCTCAAGGTTGTTGAAGTTTCTTTTTTTTCTTTTTCTCAATAAGCACTTGTGTATTTTAGTGGAGTATGAGAATTTGGCATAACTTATTCATTATTCGTTAGAATGATTTCAAAATTGTGCACACACATTGAAATTAAGTACTTTAACATATCAAATGGGTTTTAGGGAAATATGTTTAGAATTTATTTTGTTGTTGACTTTTTTTATGTTTTCAGCTTTGTTATTTTTAACAAATGCGTTCAGCTCAACATAAACGTGTTTTTTTCCTTCTTTATCTTTACGTTTTACTTTATAACTACTAGTGCTAAGTCCTTCAAACTTGGATCATAGTTGCATATAATGCCTTTCTGCACATTGTCTGCTAAAGATGTTGGGTGTGACTTTCTTTTCTTTAGTAAAAAGCATGAAGTTTAGTGTATTTTAGTGAATTTCGAGAGTAAATGAATAAATGAATAAATGAATAAATGAATAAAAAATAAAATAAATAAAGTACTTCAATATGTCAAACGGTTTTATGGATAAACAATTTATATATATTTAATTTTTATTTTTTGGCATTTGTTAATTTAGTCATATTCAACCATTAAGCTCAACATTAAAGGTTCGTCTCTGTTTTACTTTTCCTTATTAAGAACTAGTGCTAGGGCTTTCAAACTTGAATCATAGTCGTATCGTATACCCTTCTAAATGTTGAAAAATAAAAGGCTGAGAGTGACCTTAATTTTGGAGTTAAAAACATAAAGTTTGGTGCTTTTTAGTTTTTGAGCAAACAGCATGAATTTTAGTGGATTTTGAGAATTGGACATATTATCTTCTTCGTTATGATATTCAAAAGAGTCGTCTGGATAAGAAGTTTCGTTAGCATGTTGTGTAGGTCACATTAGGAGTTGAGCTAAGAAACACGCCCCGTATCTAGTTCGAATTGAATAACATGTAGTTTTCTTGTTCCCGATATTCAACAAACATTGTTCAATGAATTATGTTGCTATATGTAATTATCAGATAAAAGGACCGTCTGATCTGGAAAGGAGTATAATTAATACATAGTTCAAAGGACTACAATATTTACCTCCCTTTTACATTTTGATAGACAAATCCGTTACATGTTAAAAAGAGCATTAATGAAATCAAGAAGCTAATATAATCAGATAAAATAATATCTTCAACGAAATGCTTATTATATTTGCCTATCAAAATAACCGACAAGGCTAGTTATAATTGTAGTTCCGGGAACTATGTATTAATTAATAGAGTGGAAATTATCCCCATTGTAATCACAGAATGAGATATCCACGTTACTTATATGACAAAAAGCTCTCCCAAATCATTATAAACAAACTAAAGATTTTCGGTGATGTGGTTTCTCCCTGTGGGACACCACAATTACTAGAGATACACTGAAAGTCAATACGTTGTAATCCTTTCTCGCTTGCAGACGCTTCCTACCGAATCTACAAAAGACGACTGGGCAATTTGTCCTTTTGCCACATTTTTTTTACAATATTCAAACAAGATTATTTCGTGTATAGATATATTCTAATGTGTTGTCTAGATGTGTTCAAAGTCGTCTGCTGCAGAGTTGTTATACGTTATTGAGGATTAAGGTCCAAAAGTGAGTTGATAGTATAGACTAGATATCGGCATGGACACTATCTAATCAATTCCGCAATCGTAACATTTTATTGCCACATCAAATTGCATCATAGGCAATTTGTAAAATCTGTTTTACGCAGATGTAACAAATATAGATTAGGAATTCGCCGTGGCCGAGTGGTTAGCGTGGGGGATTTGAAACCAGGCGTTCCAGATTTCCACTCGCGGTAGTTATGGTGGTGTCACGGTGGAGTGCCCTTTGGCAATGCACATTTCTTAGCACATATTGTCTCTTTTCTTTTTCATATGGTGTAAGACATACATACATCAATGACTTTGATGAAAATATGGGATGGATTGTAAACTAATGAATACTGAGTATAACCTGGTTTTATAGTTATGTATTGTTTCCTTGGAATAAGAGGTTTGTATGACGATAATTATGTGAATCTTCAACGTACTTGACATTGACATATAAACCATTTATCTATCTTGTCAATAGAGTGGAAACAAACCAGAATAGAAAAAATAATGGGTTTATGACAATTGTTTGACATGCTCAAAGTAGAAAGTAGTATTTATAACACCCGCCGGGGATCTTAAACATGGTCTCCCAGAGGCGAACGCTCTAGTCACTACATGCATTATAATGAATAAGGATATATAAGTATACATATACTTGACAACTCATTGTCTTTCGATGTATCTGTAAGTGCATGTCATGTCTTAAGGCCAATGTGTACATTAAGAAGGCATTGACTGAAACAGATAGAAGACACAGTTTACCAAATGCATTCGCGGACATTTTGATCCACATGATCAACTGAGATGACAAGCGGTAATAAAGCTTATGAAATTATGTCCTCCCATACGATGGGGTCTGTCTGTCAGTTAGTTAATCGAAACAACAACATAACCCTTATCTCGCTCTAAATTTCTTTCTCTGTTAGTATGTTTGTGTCTATGTACCCCCTTCTCTCTCTCTCTCTCTCTCTCTCTCTCTCTCTCTCTCTCTCTCTCTCTCTCTCTCTCTCTCTCTCTCTCTCTCTCTCTCCCCCCTCTCGTTTTCTCTTTCTATGTCTCTCCCTCTCTCTGTCTCTCTTTCCTGTTCTCTTTGTTCTCTCTCTCTGAATCTGTCTCTCATTTATCTCTCTCTTTCCCCATAATCTCTGCCTTTCTCTCTCTGTTTTGTTCTTTCTCTCTCTGTGTTGTTCTTTCTCTCTATGTCAAAGTCTGTCCTCCTCTGTCTGTATATGTGTCTGTATGTAAATGTGTCTGTGTATCTGCCTTTCTGTATGTAGATATGTCCGTCTTTCTCTCCCCGCTTTCTTTTTCTCTTTCTCAGTCTCTCTCGCTCTTCATTTATGTCTCTCTTTCTCTTTTTCGCTTTCTCTCTCTCTCTATCTCTCTATCTCTCTCTATATATATCTCTCTCTATCCCTCTCTCTCTCTCTCTGTTCTCTTTTTTCTTTATCTAAAACAAATCTACAAAATATTGTTTTTATAATGTCAGCATTTTAATCTTTTCAAAGAAAATAGTCTAAATTCAATACAATTGTTATATATGATATAGAAATGATGGCTTTCAAAATAAACGCAGATGAAAAGTTATAAAAAACAAAATTGGTCATATAAAAGCTTAATCTTTTCTTCCGAAATGCTTCCCCTATCAAGAATTTACTGATCATCTCTGTAAATAACGACACAGAGATTCCATAAAAGAACTACTTTTCTATGGAGATGTAATCATAGACACCATATAGACGTCGCCATTCATATTGTGATCATTTCTAAGAAGACATATCTTCATTTAATGACCTTCTTGCGTTTGTTGGTTCTATGATTGCATCTCCAATTTGGCAGCATTTAAAGTTACCATGGCATATAGAGAATGGTGGTACAATTGTAGTTTTTTAGGCAGATGATGCACTTTGGTCTATTCAGTATATAGGCGGACAGTGAAGATTCAGCATAATCAACTTGCTTTAAATACACAATTCATGTTTAGATAACCACGTGTTAAGTTGAACGCAGGCGTATTGCTTGCTGAAACGTCAGCTAGTTTACGTTAATTTGATATTACTTAGATTTGTGTAAATAAGGCAGCCATTCTCAAAAATCACACTAATTCTAAATCCCCAATGAAATCGTAGTGTCGTATTGGCTTTCTCTCCATATGATGTAGGCAATCAGGAATAGTGAAACTTTGTAATATGTATTTTACATACATGTACATAAAATTTGTATTTAGAATTAGATGGGACCGGAACGGTATCATTGGCTTTATTCAATCATATTCTCGTGTTGTCTTGTCTAAATGGACCCGTTCAAGGGAAAATGAACAAGTTTTCTTATGTGAACTGTACAAGTCCATATCAACCTGTGTACTCTCACAGACTGATCAATACATACATTGTCGACATATATACAAACAAGCTTTTATAGAAGCTTCAGTCAAGTTTTGTTGACACAGGTTGACAGCAATTATACCAACTTTAAGTCAGAAGAGATGTCGCAAGCGCACCAACAAATAGGAACGAAGATAAGTTAACTGCATCATAGATCCGATAGTAAGGTCGCGATCAAGTAAAGAGCGTTTCCCTGCACATGAGAATGAAAATATAAAACCAGTTTACGTGCGACAATGAAAAGGGGATTGTTATCAATAAATTCGCGGATGTTTTAGTAGAGTAGGAAAATGGGTTCCCATATACGCTAGGGATTAAGTTTGGCTTCCCTACATTCTTATCTTGACGCGATGAAGTAGCGACAGCGAGATTTATGCGTTGCTTTCAGGAGGCGTCGACGTTGGCGGTGTCAAACATTTGTGTTTAGCTCAACGTTGAAGTTTCGTGTTTTTCTATTTCTCAATAAGCACCTGTGCTAGGGACTTTCAAGCTTACTTAGATCACAGTTACATCTTTCATCCTTCTTTGCATTTAATGCTCGTTCTTTGGTGTAAACAACATGAATTCTTGTTGGTTTTAATGGATTTGATGAATTGTATAACATGTCCATTTTTCATTAGAATGATTTCGAATTGGGCACACACATTTTATAATAAATCTCCTTCAACATATCAAACGGGTTTTAGGGTCATATGTTCAGATTTCTGTTGTTGATGCTTTTGTAATTTCAACTTTGTCATTTTAACAATTGCTTTTAGCTTAACGTTAACGTTTTTTTAATCTTGTTCTTTATAACTTCTTGTGCTAGGGCCTTCACAATTGGATCATAGTTGCATCTAAACCAGTATTTATATTGAATGCTAAAGATGCTGAGTGTGACTTTCTGTTCTTTAGTAACAAAATATTTTAGTGGATTTTGAGATTAAATTCTTCAACCTATCAAAACGCTTTATGGATCAAAACTTGTAAATATATTTATTTTAGTTTTGTTTGTATTTTTCAATTTAGTCACATTCAACAACTGCGTTAATCTCAACATTAAAGTGTTTGTGTTTTTTTCCTTATCTTAATAAGTACGAGTGCTAGGGCTTTCAAACTTGAATCTTATACCCTTCTAAATATTGAAAAATTAAATGCTGAGTGTGATCTTAATTTTGGACATATTATCTTCATTTCTTGTTATAATTATCTTTAGCTTGACTATTCGAAGAATAAGGAGGCTACTGCACTCGCCCCAGCGTCGGCGTCGGGGTCCGCGTTGGTTGAAGTTGTTAACAAATACTTATATCTTCTAAACCATCAAACATATTTAGTTCAAACTTGGCATACTTGTTTCTAATGACAATATAGACAACTACAGCAAGTCACATAACTCATTTGTAGAGTAATGCCCCTTTGTGTACTTAAAAAATACATAACCTAAGCTATGCCATTTCTCAATAATTCTTCATCAAACTCTTAAATCATTCTGTTTATGGCATAGGGTTATGATGCAACGACAATCTTTACGTCAAGGTCGCATTTGACAAAGTTATACCACTGTTTGTACTTAGATATTGTTATGATAATTTAAAGTCTTCTTCATCAAACTTTCAAATTATATTGCTCATGTCATCATGACTTGTAAAAAGAAATTGGTGTTGGTATAAGTAGCAGCAGACTATCAATCCTTATACACGTGTACTCATGCATTTATGGTGGTGGTAGCTAAGCATGCCGAAGGTCAAAGCATCGCAAATCTGAAAATGGTGATGGGCCTAAGAATTGCTGAAGCGTCTGTCTGTACCATGTATTTTACACGCGGGTGGTATCTGACGTTGATAAGCTGGTTCTGCTAAATTGTATTTGTAACCAACGTCTCCTGATGCCTCATGATTCAACCAGCTACATGGAGGATGTCTGTGCTCGCATTCCGGAAAGTCGTGCTGATGCAGAGTAAGGCTCAATCGGCTACCAAAGCGGTTGCTATCAAAATGTTACTAACAACCTAGATCGTTTAAAATGCAGTGAAGCACCTTATCCTGCTCGCCAAATGGCATTTATGCCGAGCGCGAGGGTAACAAACGTCAACAAATAACAATATACATCATCTGAAATCTCCAAGGCACTCGTCTCTGAATAAACATCAACATTACGCTCAGCCTATTCGAGATGCCAACTTTTCCCTGCAGAATGTATATTCTGTGATAGACTGTGGAAGTTATTTGTGTGGGGCTTGCTATGGTAGGAAATCTAAATATGAGCCGTCCCCCGAGAAAACCAACATTATAGTATCTGCGTAATGTATCGACTCAGATCAGCCTGCGCAGTCCGCACAGGCTAATCTAGGCCGACACATTTCGTCACAGGGGGATAGAGGTATAGATTGGTGATTCCTGAAACAGAAAATCCACAGGAGGCGAAAAGTGTCTCTCTAGGTTAGCATGCGCGGCATGCTTAGGCTGATCTTGGTCGATACACCTTGCAGATTCCACAATGTTGTTTTTTTTCGTAATTCGGCTCATATAAGGCAGAACGAAGTACGACAGCTTGCATCTCTTCATCTTCTCTACATTCAAGGTTTTGAGAGAAATGACCAGAGTACAAAAGTGAGAGAATGACCAAACTTGAAAGACATGCGAGTCTCAAGTTGATTGCCTTTGCTACAGTCATTCCCGGAGACAAATGCTGTATAACATAATATACTGGTGCACATTGCCAGCATCAATGTAAAAGATGCGGTAGCCTGTGCATAAACTTGGATCAAATGACAAGTATTAGGTCGTAGCCAAGCTCTTCTGTAGTATGCAGAGAAGCTTGGCCACCTCTTCGTACTTGTCATTGAAACTGTTTTTGATTAATAGAAATGAATATTGAATTTGTTTGGGGTATTCAGCATAAACATATTCAAATCAGAAAATAGAAAATGCGCGAAAGTATAATCCCAATTGACCCTAACGTGGCCATTTTACACAATAATGTTGCTGTGTTTACATACGACGTTAAACCTTGCATAAAAGAAAAATCGATATCGCTTATTCCGCTGAATAAATAACATTCGTTTAGATGTCTTTATAAATGTAACTTATATTTGTTTGTAAAAATATCAAAAAATAAAAGGGATAACGAACACAAGGCATGAAATTCCTCCAACAGTGAGCAAAATTACAAGTATGTGACTCGGGTGATTCCGGCCATCTCACGGAAGTAACCGAATTCATTTAACATGCAAAACTATCTACTGTTTTCAACAGCAACCGCGTAATAGCGCAGTTATTCACAAATGGCATTTGCCTATTGTGATTATTCAATATATACATGTGAACTATTTAACAGTGCGCACACTTATTTTGGCGAATGTACGGTCAACATCCGTTGAAAACGTTTCGATCGCAATAGCCAGTAAAGATTAATTCGCATTTTAACCCGACTCAAAACGGGTGTAGGTGTTACAGTTCTAGTTTTAGTGCCAGAATATGAATCTAAGACAAATTTACATGTTGACGGGCAGCGACGGTCGATTATGTGCGGGTAAAACAGGCTCGTCCGAGTCTTCACTGTACAGTGACCCCAAATCAACAGACGAGGTATAATCGAAAGTCATTATTACACAGAGTCGCGTCTGGCAATTTTGCGTCTAGCTATTGACTTTCCGTTAACGGATCATACGCACAGATATAGGCGTAAAGCTCACGGGACTACAGTTCTAGTGTTTATGTCTTAAACATTCATCTTACACTAAATTGCGTCCATGTAGATTGACAATAAAGCCACTGCTGAGACTGTGTGGATAATAGATCTGCGTCTAGCGATTTCGGGGTCTTAGTGACAATCTGCTTTGGCATTATTATACCCCCAGATACATAGTATATGGGGGCTATATAGGAGTCACGCTTGTCGGTTTGTCCGTCGGTCGGTCGGTCCGTTGGTCTGTGGACATTTCTTGTGAACACTATTTCTCAGCAACCCTTGGTCTGAATTCAATATAACTTCACAAGAATGATTGATACCAAGCCTAGTTGTGCATATTGTCGGTTGTTGCACTGGAATTATTTTTAAATGAGTTATGGCCAACTTGAATTTCTCATACATATGTATATTGCCAGGCCCCAGCTGGGGGTAGTCATCACTTTCAGTGATATTTATAATTTAAAGTGATATCGGCGTAACACTAGCGAGTGCTACACTTCCAAGATTGGTGTGAAAGGAAACATTTAGATACATTTAACATCTATGCGGAGAGTGAAGACTAGTGAGAATTGGAGGCTTATTGAGCCGTGTCTAGCGATTTAGGTTCTAAGTGACAAACTGCTTTCAAGCAGCGGTCCAGATAAGGATGAGTATACAGCTCTTTTACCCACAATATCTCTCATATCGTCCAACCAAACCCTATGGTGTGGGTACTCAAAAGAATCGTCTCATTGAGATGATTCTTTTGAGTACCCTCAACATAGGTTTAGAGGGTAACATAAGGATTTTAGAACGTACAAAACTCCCCTTATTTAGAGCTCTGCTACTTTGGCAGTATTATCCCCTCGGCTAACGAAGTTTGCGATAGGGATATAGTAACGGGACTGTCCGTTTGTTTATTCGTCCGTCCGTTCTGTCTGTGCGTCCGTCCGTAACAACCTTCTGACCACTCTACACTAAACATCCTTCGACCGATCTTAAACAAACTTGGTATACAGTTAGTATATGGCAAGGTCTAGAAGCCTATTTTTATTTTCAAAATTAGACTTTGAATACCGACGGGATGCATCCGCTTTGCGGTGCCATTGTTTAAAGTTATATCGGCATTAAACTAGCGGATGCTATACTACTATGAGTTTTGTCAGAAGAAACATTTAGATATTCAGTCAAACATGTGCTAAGGACTACCTTTCTGTGACAATTCTCTGTCCAAAGCATTCACATTGACTCATTGTCTGCATAAATGACCTTGCAATTAAAGAACACATGTGGAAAAGAAACCTAGAGTGTTCTTCCCATGGGTGGTCTTTAAACACAGGTTGGACTGTATTTATAATATAAGCGGATGGTGAAGACTGATGAGAACGTGAGGCTAATTGAGCAGCATCTAGCGATTTTGCGTTTTGCTTTGACATAATTTTAGCCCTTTTCCACATACAAAATTATACAAAGATATATTCAGCATACAACATTGAAAGGTTCTTATTAAAAATGAGGACAAATTAGGATACATTTTAATAGAATTGAAAGCATGGTGGCAAAAGGAGGAAATTGTTCTAGATGAGCAAGTTCACCGTTTGCCACAATGTTTTCCAACATGCGTATACAAGTGGGAAAGTGTTAAGAAGAGTGTACTTACCCTTTTCGAAGTTTGGCGGAATTCTATTGTCATACTCGGTTAGTAAAGCCTTTATGAAGTCTTCTCTGAAATAAAGAAGAGAACAATTAGGTCACTAATTAAGAACTGCTTTTTGGAAAGAATAGTTGACCTGGGTAAGTTATAAGTATTACTGGTCCATTTATCCTGAGACCAGCCAGTCAGTCTGTGTGCTAACCCCACAATCCTGAACGCCAAGAAGGGCAATAATCACTACCATTTAAAGTCTTTGGTATGACCCGACCGGCTGGTAAAATGAAAAATAAAGATTAATTCACAATAAAAGCACTATTTTTATCAATATTTCGGCCGAAGACCATCTTCAGGTCATATTTAAATCACACACAATGTTGCGTTCATCTTGAAAGTATTGAACATGCATTACACTCATGTTCATTTTACATCCAAGATGGACGACGTAGTGTGTGATATAATTTTCAAGATGGACGCAACACAGTGTGTTATCTTTGTAATATTTGAGCTGTAGTCTTCGTTTTCATTACTTTCAAGATGGACGCAGCATAGTGTTTTATCTTTGTAAATTACGTTTTATAGTCTTCATATTCATTACATTTAAGATAAACGCAACGTAGCGTGTGATCTTTGTACATTATGTTATGTAGTCTTCATATTCATTACTTTTAAGATAGACACAACGTAGTGTGTGATTTTTACAAAATATGTTTTGTAGTCTTCATATTCATTACTTTTAAGATAGACACAACGTAGTGTGTGATATTTACGAAATATGTTTTGTAGTCTTCATATTCATTACTTTTAAGATAGACACAACGTATTGTGTGATTTTTACAAAATATGTTTTGTACTCTTCATATTCATTACTTTTAAGATAGACGCAACATTGTGTGTGATCTTTGTAAATTATGTTTTGTAGTCTTCATATTCATTACTTTTAAGATAGATTGATTGATTGGGGTTTAACGCCATTTTTAACAATTTCTCAGTTATATCACGGCGGCCAGTTCACCTACTCATGCATTTCCTGGTTTTCTCACATCAGTACTCCACACAACAATCTTTCCAAGCAACTGGCTGCTTTTCCACATAGACTTAGCCCATTGGTAAATTATGTTCTGTAGTCTTCATATTCATTACTTTTAAGATAGACGCAACGTAGTATATAACATGTATACTTCATGGTCTGTTTTTCAAGATTGATGCAATATAGTGTGTAAATCTTTGTGAAATATGACCTGATGAAGGAATATGGCCGACACATTGATTAAACGAGTGGTTTTTATTGTGAAACATGTATAATTCCCAAAGGAATAGAGCTCTTAGATATATTTTAAAGATTAATTGTTATGTTCAATTTACTGATTAGTTACAGATACTCCACACTGCCTTTGTTAAAACTAGGCTAATGTTCACATTCATCCTTTCCGAAATATATACGCTTTCTGATGCCTATACAGCAGAGGACATTTGAAAACATTATGGAAAAGGCAGAAATTTATCATGATTAGCAATTACTCCCTTTGCCACAATGTTTTCAACTATTTTCAATAATAGCACTTACATTTATAGAACAATGTTGTTATTTTTTCCCCTGAAGTATTCAAAGTCATCTTCTACGAAAGTGTTGTATGTGGAAAAAGGTTTAGAAAAGTGTATGCAGAGTCCTAGTTAATTGAACAGGCGCATGATGAATAAATAACAAGGTCAGTTCAACCCACAGAATACAAATAGTAACGCAACATTTACCCAGTCAGGAATCTGTAATTTAATAAATCAATTCGAACTAAAAGTGCGCCCCTCGTGTGGCATTTAATTCTTCAAAAATCACAACACAAAATAAAAGAAAATCAAGATAAAAAATATTCGAAGTTTGATCACTTTGTAACCATAACATCCAATTTTGTGTAATACGACATCAATCTACAAAACACTTCAACCTGCCTAGCCCCGGTAGCTCAGTCGGTAGCAACTCGGGCCATCTACACGGTTTGTGAGTTCGAATCCCAGCTCGGCCAACACCCTTTCCGACGTTCAAGACAAAAGTTAATACAATAAACATCTTTCGTCTTCCACCGATTGACTGACATAACAGTCTATGTGGAAAAGCAGCCATATTTTGAAAGACTCGTGGTATGTGAAAGCCGGAAAACACATGGATATGACTGGAGTATTTTTGAGATCGGCGTAGTCCCGAACTCAATCAATCAATCAATCAATCAATTGCATCATTTTCAGCCTGTGACTGTCGAGCATATTTGATTCGTCCCGCGAGAAAACCAACATTGTGGACTCCGCGTAAAGAATTGATCAGCCTAAGCATGCCGCGCAGGCTAACCCGGGCAGACACTTTTCGCTTCCTGTGGATTTTCTGTTACAGGAATCATTACTCTATTCCTCTATCCCCCTGAGACGGAATGTGTCGGCCCGGATCAGTCGGCGCGGATCAGGCTGATCTGGGTCGATACATTACGCAGAGGCCATAATGTTGGTTTTCTCGCGGAAAGGCTCATTTGTATATATATATCTGCTGTCGAAATTCTAGATATCCAAAAAAAGCAATGAGCGTTTTCTCGTGTATTCGGGCGCCTTGAAGGCAGCTGCACAGAGAACGGGTGTGGAAATAAAGAAAGCTGAAATTGTTAGAGAATTAGGATTTGAAAAAGTGAAAACACAATTATCAATTATCAACCCCCCGAGTAATTGGTGACAGCGAGTAAGGCGTCGGTGAACACACTGTTTCGGAGCCGCGTTTCTGTTGTTGAGTTTTTATGTTGTCTGTGTTTGTATTCGTCGAAAATATTCTCTTCAAGGGAGAGTCGTTTAACTAAGAATAAAATGCGTCTAAGAATGCGCAAAGTGAGGACAAATGTGGTGCCACTCTGTCTCTATCTCGCTATCCCTCTCTCATCTCTTTTTTTTTAAATAAAGATTTCATTATTAATTTTAATGTTTGATTATGTTAAAATTTAAAAAAAAAAGATGCGCGATATCTAATATGAAATGGAATTGTTGTTTAACCCTTTCGAGCCCCGGTAGCTCAGTCGGTAGCGACGCGGGCTGTCATTCCAGGGGTTGAGAGTTCGAATTCCAGCTCGACCAACATTCTTTTCAACGTTTGACAAAAGTCACTGTGACCTGCGTCATCCGTCTTTCACCAAATGGGCTGTTTAACAGTCTATGTGGAAAAGTAGCCAGTTGCTTGGAAAGTATGTTGTGTTGTGTAGTGTACTGGTGTGGGAAAACCAGGAAACGCATGAGTAGGTGAACTGGTCGCCGTGGTATGACTAAAACATTGTTGAAAACGGCGTTAAACCTCAATCAATCAACTAACCCTTTCCCCACATGTAACATATCCCCAGGATACAACTCTGATCAAGTCAAAAATACAGAAACTTTCTATAAATGAAAGAAAACATTTCAGCGCCGAATTGTTTAAAGTTGACTCTTCCATGTTTAAAATCGGGCGTCTCCATTTCTCATGTAATAAAAGTTTGGACTATTTTGATAACTAAAAGGCAAACAATGCTGATTTCAGGTGAGACAGCTCGTTACGAGCTGACTCGCCTGAATCAGTATTGTTTGCAAAAACATAAATATTGCCTTTGGTGCTGAAAGAGTTAAGATAAGTTGAAAACATTGTGACAAAATATGAAATTGTTCATCATGAGCAATTTCTCGTTTTGCCACAATGATTTCCAAACTTTGTCTGCTGCAGAGGCGTCAGTGAGCTTCTGTATGTCAAAAAGGGTTACAGTTTACGATAGCATCTTTTTTGTGTGTAACTTCACACAGATTTATTACACATTTGAGTTGCGTCTAGGTTTTTGCAAAATTAATCAAAATTAATACAAGTCTACAAAGATTTTCCCCAGAAAAGATAACACATTTGTCAACTTTATAAGACATTATTCGTAAATCTTTTCTTTTGATAAAATCAAAAAGTTTACACATATATACAGTAGATTCGAACATGTGAAAATTCGAATATCTCGTTTAACTCGAAAGTATGAAAATGGGAATACATTATTTAATTCGAACTTATGAAAATTCGAATATATCGTTTAACTCGAACGGGAGATCATTTAAATACATCTCTTAACTCGAACATGGGAAAATTCGAACATATCGCTTTATTCGAACGTGGGAAAATTCGAATATATCGTTTAACTCGAACATGAGATTATTTGAATACATTGTTTAACTCAAACATGAGAAAATTCGAATATATAACTTAACTCGACCATATTAAAATTCGAATATGTCGTTTAACTCGAACATGGAAAAATTCGAATGCATCGCTTTATTCGAACATGGAAACATTTCGAATATATCGCTTTATTCGAACATGGGAAAATTCGAATATATCGCTTTATTCGAACGTGGGAAAATTCGAATATATCGTTTTAACTCGAACATGGGATCATTTTAATACATCGCTTAAATCGAACATGTGAAAATTCGAATATATCGCTTTAATCGAACATGTGAAAATACGAATATATCGCTTTATTCGAACCTGGGAAATTTCGAATATATCGTTTAACTCGAACTTGGGAAAATTCTAATATATCGCTTAATTCGAACATGGGATCATTTGAATACATCGCTTAACTCGAACATGTGAAAATTCTTTATTCGAACATGTGAAAATACGAATATATCGCTTTATTCGAACCTGGGAAATTTCGAATATATCGTTTAACTCGAACTTGGGAAAATTCGAATATATCGCTTAATTCGAACATGGGATCATTTGAATACATCGCTTAACTCGAACATGTGAACATTCGAATACATTGCTTAACTCGAACATGTGAAAATTCGAATATGTCGTTTAACTCGATCATGGGAAAACACGAATATATCATTTAACTCGAACATGGGAAAGTTCGTATGCATATATTGACTCGAACCATTCCTTGAACGGATCTCTATTGAAGAAAGCGTTGCGGCTCGTACGAGCAATCAGAACTGCTGCTGTGCTGTTTTTTTGACACTAGAAGATATAACTAATCAAGAAGTTGGCAATACTGATATACGTGACGTTAGCATAAACAGGCGACCCCCTCAAACACGTAAATAACTCGGGAAGTGAATTATGCGTCTATTTCGATAACTCAGAGCTGGAATTGAACATGAGAGAAACTGCAGTATTACACGCGATAAATCGAACGTTAGGAAAACTTGAATATATCGTTAAAATAAACCGAACATTTTTCTAAAACGGATTTTTATTTGGAAACAGCGAAGCAGTAGTTTTCTAAAGTATCACGAAAGACGAAGCTGTGAATACATAAACGAATTAAGCATAAACCCGGCTATCCCTCGGAATACGGCAATAACTCGGAAGTAATATACGGGTCCCTTTCTAGTTTGATTCAGATATCCTTACATTGTAAAAGATTTTTCATTTATCACATAAATACCCTTATTTTCAAGTTGAGAACAAATCACGGAACAACGATATCCAACATGTGTAATAACAAAAACACGTCATACACGCGACTACTGATGACGTCATTTTGACCTTTATCTTGATTATGTTTATTGTTAAGTTGTTAAATTTTACACATTGAAAAATGCAATAATACGTTATTTTGAATAAATAACGAGTCTTAATTGTTTAAAACATTGTTGTTGTTTTTCTTCTTATTCAAAAATGATGAGGACTACTTTTTTATGCGGTGAATCACAAATTCTCATGAAGAATAGGTTATTCGGTCTTTGTTTTGATGTTGTCAATATGTTTCATTAAAACACACTGTTTAGGTGATAAAAAGAATCCATCACTCGTTTTTCTTTGGAGAAGATTTCTTAAATTCGTCTCGAAAAAGAGAGTTATTAACCTCGCCAAGAGGCTCGGTTAATAACCGTATTTTTCTAGACTCATTTATGAAATCTTGATCTCCAAAGAAAACTCATGATGGATCCTATATTTATCTACATTAACAAGAGAGACGTAGTGGTAGAGCGTCCGCCTCGGGTGCGGGAGGTCGCGGGTACGATGCCCGGCCAAGTAATACCAAATACTTTAAACATGGTCGCAATGGCTGACCTCCTTTGCGCTCAGTGTTGCGGGGATAGCATTACGACTGACTGACTGGTGTCAGGATAAGTGGACCAATATAAGTAACGTGATATAACTGAACAAGTGTTGAAAGCTGCAGTGTCCTGTTGTGTCCTAGTTTCGTGACCTTAAGCATCGATTTTCGCGCATGCGCATTTCGAAGAAGCGAGTGATCAAAATATTATTTTATTTCAGATAAGTATCAACATAAACTGGTAACACAAACAAAAATAAGAAATATTTTGAAAATAGGTCTTAAATATATGCCTGTTTATTGGTCGTGAGCGTCAAAACGCTTTCTCCTCAGTTCGTGACCTAGTTTCATATTGCCAAAATATAAAGGAAAGTAACCGAAAGTAAAATGTAAACTTAGAAAAACGCTTTCATGACATTGACGAGTTATGCAGACAAAAAATACCATTCGAAAAATTGATTTCTTATATGTCACGAAACGAGTGCAAGGGCCGAATGTAGGAGAGAGAAGGATAAACATCAAACCATCAATTCTTGTTCGAGTTATCGCTAGTCCAATATTAAGATAAACCTCGAACGAATACTCCTTGTATTACTTGACCATATTGACCTGATTTGACCTTTGTGTAAACAGAGCTCTAATTAATGTTCTAGAATCTTTATTTGACCGATAAACCCTATGGTATGGGTACTCAAAATAATCGTCCCAATAAGACTATTCTTTTGAGTACCCACATTATAGGATTGTGTTGGGCAATAATGTAGATTTTGTGGAGAAAAGACTTGTTCACTCACACTCTTTCTCTTATCAAAACCTCTGCGGTAAAAGTATTACGTTCATGCGTTTATGACTTTAACATACTACTTACCGCTTTTATATTCATAAAATGAATCTCAAAGATGACAAATTGATTGTTTTGTGCTTTGCACCGCTTTCAACATGGTTTCTTTCCCCAGTTATAACACGGCGTTTCCTGGGAAAGTTACCTGTTTGTATTTCTGGTGTCAGGATTAATGGACCAGTAGAACTGGTAACTTAACCAGGAAACGCCCAGATATAACTGGTGTCAGGATTAATGGACCAGTAGAACTGGTAACTTAACCAGGAAAAGCCCAGATATAACTGGTGTCAGGATTAATGGACCAGTAGAACTGGTAACTTAACCAGGAAACGCCCAGATATAACTGGAAACATGTTGAAAGCGGCGTAAAACACCAACCAATTAATGAACCAAAACTAGAAACGTTAAATTCGACATACATTCGTTCTTGAGCCCATCCATGTTGGCTTTGCGAAGAGTATAGATCCAGATCAGAGTGTGATCAAGATCGACACTGTTCATATATATATTACTTACAGAAACTTCGTTCAACTTGAGTAGACCCTGATCATACTGAGTAGTTTGACTGGATGATCTGGAACTACGACGTGCAGAAATGCCAACGTGTATCTTTTAGCCATCGAATAGCTTAAATCTCGTTATATTGGTCTGGTGTTTGCATTGTAATGAAGTGAATGTTGTTGCATTGAAGTCAACCTTTTAAAAGATTGATTTATTAGTGTGTTATTTTTTTGCTATTGTCAAGCATAATTCATTCGGCGCGAGTTTTGTTAGCAATATTCCCTTGGAGACTTATCAGAACAATGCTTTCTGAAACTTTATGAACACGCTGAGCATCATAAGGATATTATGCTTTGCATTTCATTCAAAGACAAACCAAACTACATGACTTTTACACACATCAACAACCACCAATAATTTCAGACTGTTTGTACATGTTACTCTTACCCTTGTACCAATATACGAGGGGCGTTCGCAAAGTTTCAAGAACAGTTACATATTCTTTTTTGTTGCTGATAATATACATATTTGATCGAAATCTTTGGGTACAAATGAAATTACATGCTCACAATACCAGTTAAATTGCACAGGATTGCATCTTCACGTTTTCTGCATTTCTTGCATGGCGTTAATGATATCATTCCCGTAACATGCAATTAACAGGAAGTGCTTTTAGGCCATGAAGAGAAAATTAATCCATAGCGAAGGTATTCATGGAAAATTTTGTTTAAATGGGTAAAGTTAGATCAGAGACGATAAGTGTGATACAAAAATAAGTATGGATATCAAAGCTATATAGATAAGGGACGTTTTGCATGCTCTAAACTCCTTATTTGACCTTATAACCCAATGATTCGGGTACTCAAAAGAATCGTCTCAATGAGACGATTCTTTTGAGTACCCACGCCATAGGGTTTGGTTGGTTAATAAGACAGATATTGTGGGGGAAGAGAGCTGTATACGCCTCCTTATCTGGACCTATGGCTATAGAGCATTGTCAACACCAATAATTTAGGAGCACGTTCTCTTATGACACATCACGTGATGCAAACGACCGGCATCAGGAAAAGAAGATTTAATTCGAAATTTAAAGTGAATGCAGATTGGCGATAAGAGAAGTTGTTCATGGATACATAGATGGGAAACGTGCATTATTACGTATGCAGGAGAGTATTTTTAAAATGATTTAAGCATTATAGTGTTTTAGAAAACCAACTAAAGTATGTGTTTCTGGTAACAATATGCATGTGTTATTTGAAGCAATCCCACCCACGTTGACAGGACGTTGATATAGCAACAATAGAATGTGCTCCATATATTTAAAACTATACAGCAATGCATTTTGAACTTTTCTCTAAAATTTCGAACAACCCTCGTATACATAAATCAAAGCGCCAATGGCACAGTAGTTGCGATCGTGTATAAAATCCTGCAATGTAGCATGCAGTATCCCGGTGTAGGCCTTGCGGTGTTTACTATATGGGCAAGAATTCACTAATGCAACACAAAGTGTGACATTGAAACAAAAAAATAGATCACCTTTATTTATTTTATAAAATGCTTTACTACTAAGTTCTTCTAGCAAGACATCTAAAACCAAGAGTCTTTTTTCAAAAATATGTCATCTTGTCTTCTTTAAATGTCATATTTATTGATATATGAAGTATGTAACATTGACACCAATATTATTTCAATTGTTCATATCTCATATAATTGAAAGAGGATCTAATTTTTGCTATGGTGTGAAATGATGTTGGAGTTTGTTCCAACATTTACCGTTTGAATAAGAAATACTGTCTTGTCGTTTAACAGAAAAAATAGCAAAAAGATATGGTTGGTGTCAATGTTACACTTGTAAAGTTTGTGCAAACTTATGTTTGTTTCAAATAATATATCTTGCTTCTGTCTTAGCCTATTTCATGGCTGTTGGGGTCAGTGTGTTTTTTGTGAATGAATTTTATAAGTAAACATCCTAAAAAATAAAAATAAAGCTCCATTTGATGCATGTAACATTGACACGTTGAAAGCCATATATTAAAATGTCATTTATATCCATTAAACATATAAAATCTTCTTTGGTTTGTGGATTATATGTTAAAAGTTGTGACCAGGTCTTCTGATTTAGGTTGTATTTAGTACTTTGTATGTTTGATTACCAGATATTTGAAGTATGTAACATTGACACTTTCGTGTCAACTGAAATAGTTACATACATTTAGAAATCTCATTTATTTCTGTTATATACAATATTATTTGTTATTTTTTTTTACTTGTAGCAAAAGCATGTGATGCAATATATCAAATAACTTCAAACATCTGTAAATTATGAATTTATTAATATTATACTGTTATATTTATTGTTGCATGTAACATTGACAGAATTGTTGTCAATGTTACATACAAATTTGAAAAGTAATTTTATTCATTTAGATTTGAAATTTAATATGTTGTTTTGTGGTTCGGAGATTAATTGTCAGGAGTAGAATATTCCTAAATTAAATAGTTTAGCCTGTCAGCTGCTGTATAGAAGATACGGCTATGCTTGATGCATGTAACATGGACACGTTTGTGTCAAATTAAACAGTTACACACACACATCAAAGGTTGTTGTTTCTGATTGAAATAAATTGTTTTTTAATTTTTTTTATTTATAAATGTTCTACCAAAAAGCATAGCCAGTGATTGGAGATGCTTGTCTAAAGAGAAGCAAATAATTGAAATTTTAAAAAAGTATGGTGTATGTAACACCTTGTCAACGTTACATGCACATTTTGAAGTCAGTTTATTTTTTGCCATACATTATAATATGAATTCATATTATTACAGATTTTTAAATCATCCAATAATTTGTAAATGTTATTAAATTAAAACAACTGGAAGCATTCCATTATTGAATTATTTGATCAAAATTTGTAAGATTTATTTGACACCAAAATTTAAGACATTTTGCTGGGCCTTCCTATCATAAGTCACACACAGATTTAAAGAAAGTGGTTTTTTTTTCATCAACTGGGTAAAGAAAGCATACTATAAGGCAAAAATGTAAGTCCTTGGGTGCTGCAATTTATGTTTGTTTGATAAATGTACGCGTGTAACAATGTTTGACACCAAATGTTACACGCACATGTCAATTTTCATTCTTTTTTTGTAAAAAGATTGTTGCAGACAAATACACTGGATTGATTTTTTAGGAAAATTTGATTATTAGATATAAGTTTTGAATCAACTACACACTAAAATGAGGTAAAATAAAGCTGTTATACACACACATTAAAGGGCATGTACAAAATGTCACACTTTTTGTCACACTAAAACCTTAAATATGGTGTTTTAAGGCTTTTTTTCTCGGTGCCAATACATTTTAAGTTCATTCTTTTTTTACAAAAGGATGTGTAAGGTATAAATGTGTAAATAAATGTCTTAATTTTTTTTCTAAATCTGTACTTAATTGATACTACATACAGAATAAGAGTGTTGACACCAAGAATTCCAATAGTGAATTCTTGCCCATATATAGGCATATGCGATCATGCTCGATCTCCAACTCAATTCGGCTACACTTACAGCATTGATTGCTAATTGACACTAGAACGTACAGACGTGTCTAACTTGTACACTGCATGACATCGTGTCATCTAAATCTTTGTAAACCAGTCGTATCATCTAGACGCTTTCATATATTGCAACAACTACAAAATAAAGCGTTTATAATATTGAGATTTAAGAACAATCGATAGCCATTCTCACGAGCTATTTATAGAACCTTTTGGAATATCTAGACGCCCTTATAGAACGCGGAATGATATTTATTATCTGCCCAAACATGAAGAAAAATAATATTTACGTAATTTAACTCTATGTAGATATTTATCTCAATAAATCCCAAATCTTAGTATCAATCCGGTACCAAAGTAGCACTGACATGATTATTATTAATCGTGTCTCTGCATAACTGATGGAACTATATATTTGGCGGTTTAACGGATGTAGGTTAATTGGTTTGCAATAAGGAATAAAAAGTCAACGGGTTGTTCAAAACTGACTATCTAAATGTTTTCGTTGTTGTTGTTTCTGATAGCATTGTGGCGATTGTCAAACCAATCGCCACAAAAAACATAGACGTTCAAACAGATGGGGCTACCAAATGTGACTTGCCTAAAAAAGAAACGGTCTAAAATCCCGTGTTCTCACATCTCGTGATCATCAGAATTATTGACAACTTTCCAAAACATCGGCGTGTTTCGTATTCTTTAGCGTTTATACATAATTGTGACCGCAATAGTATTTCCATCTCAGAATTCAAATAGACTCGTGAAAAAAATCAAGTAAGATTTATTCAACGTTAATTGCCCGAAAAAAAATACGTTAAAGACGCCTTGAAAATTAAGCAGGAGTTTGACAGAAAAAATAAATATAAAACCCATATAAACGAATTTACTTAAGCAAATGTGATAATTTACAATAAATACTTCGTATATCGAACAAGCTGTCCTGCAAACCCCGTTCCCTCATATAGAGGACAGATAACGTCTTTGCAGCAAAGATTTTCTTTATAAAAAAGGCATTATAAGCAATTTGTCATATTTCCACAAAATGATTTCAACTCCGTATAAATAATTTAATAGCATTGATGTATTTTTTTTTTTATTTCCGAAAAAAATCTTTCATAATACATGTTTAAAGCAGACGACTTAAGAACCGTCATATCCGGTAGAAATTACATTCTTTCAGCGCCGAATTTCTATTATTTTTCATTTCTGTGTCACCTGCGTAGCAAGGTAGGCACTTAGGGATTACTTTTTATTTCGTCCGGCGTCTGTCTGTCTGTCTGTCCGTCCGCATGAGAGAGTACTTGTGGGGTGCGTGTTTTTCCTAAAGCCCACCCACCATCCTTATAAAGACACCCACCACCCTTATAAAGACACTTAGATAAATCGATTTTTTCTATTTTTTATAACGGGTATCTCATTTGCATATTAATGTTATTCATTCCGTAAAAGGGGGTTAAATACGGAATGAATGCCATACTTGTGGGGTGCACCCCACAAAAAACATCAAAGGAAATAACCCCACAAGTACTCTCCCATGAGTCCGTCCGTCCGTCCGTCCGTCCCACTTTTTAGTCACGTTTTCAAATAACTTTTTTTCTACTCGAAGGATTACATTGAAACTTCTGACAAATGTTTATATCAATGTGTGTGATTGGTTCAGAAAAGGAGGATAATCCAAATATGTTTATATCAGAGTTATTGCCCCTTTTCTGTCAAAAATTAAAATTTTCTGACAAGGCCCCGGCAGGTGACACACGTGCTCCGGGGAGCACTCCATTCTAGTTCTTTACATGTCTCCTGTAAGTAGAAGCTTCCATCTTCGAAATCGGGAGACTATATTCTTTATGTAATACGAGTTTTGGAGTATTTTAATAACTTAAACCTTTCCCACTTGCAGACACATTTTGACGCATTTAGCATCAGACGACTTTTGAAAACATTGTGGACAACGTTGAATTTGCTCATAATGAGCAATTTCAACTTCGGCCACAATGTTTTCAACTTTATTTAAAGCGACTGAAATCCAGATGGCACGAACAAAAAAAAAAAAATTGAATTCGCCCTAAATGTTATTCTTTATGTTATCCAAGTAAAACCAGGGTAGAAAATGTATCGTTTTTATCAATAAAGTGAACTTGAATCGTTTTCAATCGTCCCGATGAAGGGGTTTCCTATTTAAAAATACTTACTACGTTACTGACAGGGTAGAATTTGCGATGGAAAAAGTATCGAAAACAAGAAAATCTCACCGATTATAGGATCATATAATATGTCAGTTATCATATTTTAATGCCCCAAATACAAAAATAACACTTATTTTCTTAAAAGTGGATTTTTATTATTTTTTTCGACAGTTGGGTATGTGGAGTTCAGTCGCTTTAACAATAAAGCTATCTTTTATGGAGATTTTCTAGGTTTTTGTAACTATGTTTTCAAAGTCGTCTGCTGCAGATTTGTGGAAAAGGGTTAAAGAAAAACAGTGCTGGTTTCAGGTGAGTCAGCTCGATACGAATCTCAATATCGCCATTGGCGCGATTCAATACTAATAAATACTACAGTTACAGGATCAACTTGCTGACGCCTCTGCAACGGACGGCTTTTTGAAAACATAGTGACAAAACAAGAAATTGCTCAGAACGAGCAATTTCTCCTTTTGCCACAATGTTTTCCACTTTTAGTCACAGTAACGTTATCCATTTAGTTATAGAGATTTTCCATTTGTTGACAAAATATGTTCAAAGTCGTCTACTGCAGTCGACATTTGAAAACGTTGTGACAAAAGGAGAAATGGCCGATTATGATCAACTCCTTCTTTTGTCACAATGTTTGTAATTCTTATCAGTGAGATCGGTTGTAATTGAACGAGGCCGAGTCAATCGCTGTCAATCCAAGGGGTTGTGAGTTCGAATCCCGGCTCGGCCAACTTTCTTTCCGACGTTTGACAAAAGTCATTGCGACATGCGTCATTCGTCTTCCACCAATAAGTATGTGTGGAAAAGCAGTCAGTTGCTAGGGAAGATAGTTGTGTGGAGTACTGGTGTGAGAAAACCAGGAAACACCTGAGTAGGTGGACTGGCCGCCGTGATATGACTGAGAAATTGTTAAAAACGGCGTTAAACCCCAATCAATCAATTTAATTGAACGAGATTGTTCATATATATTTCGCTTTGATCTTTTAAAAAACGTCTATCATGGATTTGTTGTTTAATTGGAGTTTCACCCCGTTTTCAACGTGATTTCAGTTATAAATATCACGGTGCAAGTTCACTTATTCATGATCCCTTGGTAAACAAACCAGTACGCTTCATGGGAAAACCGACCGTCAGGACTTTGCGCAGGATAAGGGTTAAACCGTTCCCTCATATAGACGCTAAAAAAGGTGTAATTTTCCCAGTGACACTCCAACATCCACGCTGCGACCAGATATCGAACACGGAAGGTCCGACCGGTCCCAAATTCCCGACGCTAACCATTCGGCTACGGCGGATTTCTGCTACTGGTTTTGTTGAATCCGGGACAGGATTAAAACTAATGATGTTATATTTATATCATAAATGACGTTGCCGGAGTGTAATAAAGCCATTGAATAAATTGCGTATTCAACTAGTGTAATAACAATGCTACGTAACGTGACGTCATAACGTAACGTTTAGCGTTGTAAATACGCTCGCTTTATAGCGACGTTTATATGGATATAGCGCTGTAAACTATTAAATTAGTATTTATGATATAAAAAGAACATTTCATTCGTGGTCATTCAATACGAAATGTATTAAACTCGTTTTCTAAAAGTGATAAAAACTCGCCACGGCTCGTTCTTATCAATTTCAGAAAACTCGTTTAATAAATTCCGTATTGAATGACCACTCATGTAATATCCTCTATTTATATGACATCTTACAAGGCTGTTTATCCACAATTTAGTATAATTTGTTTGTCAGGGTGATAAATACTGTAAGACAGTAATTAGTACAGCCCGCCTATTATATATATAACACATAAATTCCGCGATATCTAATACAACTTATTTTTTGGATGCTTCATGGGAAAACCGACCGTTCAGGACTTTGCGCAGGATAAGGCTTAACCCTTTCCCTCATGTAGACGCTTTCTGACGCCTCTGCAGGAGACGGCCTTTTGAAAACATTGTGGCAAAAGAAGAAATTGCTCAGTACGAGCAATTTCTCTATTTGCCATAATGTTTTCAACTTTTAGTCATAGGTTATCCATTCAATTATAGAGATTTTACATTTTTTGACAAAATATGTTCAAACTCGTCTGCTGCAGAATTGTCGTATGTGGGAAAGGGTTAATACTGATTCAGATCTCAACACATTGTAGAAGATTTATTCAAGTATGTACATTAACAGATGAGACCGCCTCGTTGGTGTAGCGGTAGAGCATTCGCGTCGTGGGCCGGGGGTTCAACCCCCGGCCGGATCATACCAACAACTTTATAAAATATGGTAGCTATGTATTTATCACATAAATACCCTTATTTTCAAGTTGAGAACAAATCACGGAACAACGATATCCAACATGTGTGATAACAAAAACACGTCATACACGCGACTACTGATGACGTCATTTTGACCTTTATCTTTATTATGTTTATTGTTAAGTTGTTTTAAAAATTTTACACATTGAAAAATGCAATAATACGTTATTTTGAATAAATAACGAGTCTTAATTGTTTAAAACATTGTTGTTGTTTTTTCTTCTTATTCAAAAATGATGAGGACTACTTTTTTATGCGGTGAATCACAAGTTCTCATGAAGAATAGGTTATTCGGTCTTTGTTTTGATGTTGTCAATATTTTTCATTAAAACACACTGTTTAGGTGATAAAAAGAATCCATCACTCGTTTTTCTTTGGAGAAGATTTCTTAAATTCGTCTCGAAAAAGAGAGTTATTAACCTCGCCAAGAGGCTCGGTTAATAACCGTCTTTTTCTAGACTCATTTAAGAAATCTTGATCTCCAAAGAAAACTCATGATGGATCCTATATTTCCCTCCTTGCTTCACAGGAATGTAGGATTAGCATTACGCCTGACTCGCTGAAGTCTGGATGGTAATTTACCCAGAAACGCCGTCATGTAAACGACCTGTAATGGATTATGGTAATAAAACACCGTGATATACGAGGAGTGTTTAAAAAGTTTGCGGAAAGGGGCTCTTATTTCTTTATTATGGCGGATAAGTTGCTGGAACTTTATCTAAATATTGTTTGATTCCATATCTATGTAAGCGTCCTTGTGCCACTGTGTCTGTAATATTTTTGAGAGATATTATCTCCTAATTAGGAGATATGAAGTCATAACTATGAGATAATATCTCCTAATTAGGAGATACTTAGTCCTGATTAGGAGATACTGTATCCTAATTAGGAGATACTTTGTCATAATTAGGAGACTATCTCCTAATTATGACAAAGTATCTCCTAATTAGGAGATTATATCTCTCAAAAATATTACAGACTGTGGCAATAGGACGCTTCCATACATACCAACTATAAATGTGTTTGAAGATACGTAAAAAACACCAATAAAGAAATAAACTTTCTTAGATATCTGAATGGCGAACATGGTAGAACCTGATGATTTTGCTTGTCCTCGCAGGCTGATCTGGGTCTTGGCTGATCGCAAAATTCCGGATTTAGTTTTTACTATAGCATGACTAAATAAAAAACCTTTATATCAATCTAGAGGGGAAGCTTTGATCTCCTAGCCAAATGCCTATCTTTTTATCTCCTAGATATTCGAATGGAAGTCCAGTTCCTATTTTTAGCTCGTCTGATTTGTTTGGGGGAAAAAGACGAGCTATTGTTGTCACTTGATCGTCGTCGGCGTCGTCGTCGTCGTTCGGCGTCGGCGGCTGCGTTGGTTAAGTTTTGCGTTTAGGTCACTTACATGGAAACTATTGAACCTATTACTTTGAAACTTGTAAAACTTGTTCATCTAATACCCTTCTTCACATTGTATGTTTAAGATGCTTAATGTGGCCTATATTTTGAGGTTAAAACATCATTTCTGATGGAATTTGGCCGATTTTGAGAATTGGCGGTGTTGGGTTAAGTTTTGTGTTTAGGTCACTTACATGGACACTATCAAACCTATTACTTTGAAACTTTGAAAACGTGTGCATCTAATACCCTTCGTCACATTGTTTGATAAAGATGCTGAGCGATCTGTTTTTTGGGGTAAAAACTATCAGTCTTGATGTATTTTGATAGATTTTGAGAATTGGACATAGTTTCTTCATTTTTTGTTACATTGATTTCAAATTGTTCTTTAATCGGATTGTTTTCGGGGTCAAGGTCACTGTTACAAGAATTAGGAAAACAGAAATATATTCAATATCTTTAGTTACAGTTGACTTAATGTAACCATCTATTGTTTGTAGTAAGTATTTATTTAAGATCATTAATGGAATTGTGTTTTTAGGGTTATTGGGGTCAAGGTCACTGTAACATAACAAATGGTAATATACTAAACATATAGTTACATTTTACATTTAGTTCCTTGATTGCTTATGATTTGCCGGTCTATACACAAGACTTAGCCTATGAACTTGACTGATTGTGACAGCCATCCGACGGAAAGATCTTCCTTATCATGTATATGAACTTGGATATATTTCCACACGGTAAATCTTGTTTCAATACTTGAAAAATAGCAGTTGTGTGTGGTCATTATAATATGTAAAACATTCATTCCGTATTTGAAGATTTGTTATATAAAATAAATAAACCGTAAAAGGATAATATCAGACGAGCGTCAGGCACACGCAGTCGGTGCTCTTGTTATATCTCCTAGCAGTTCGAGTGAAAGCCACATTCCTATATCTGTATCTACTAGCAATTCGAATGGCAGCCAACTTCCTATCCTAGTATATAATAGCATTTCGAGTGGCAACCAAATTCCTATCTTTGTAACTACTAGCAATTTGAGTGGAAGCCAACTTCCTATCTTTGTAACTACTAGCAATTTGAGTGGAAGCCAACTTCCTATCTTCGTATCGTCTAGCGATTCAAATGTGATCCAAATTCCTATCTTTGTATATCTTAGCATTTCGAGTGAAGCCAAATTTATATCTGTGTATCTACTGACAATTCGAGTGGAAGCAAACTTCCCATCTTTGAATCACCTAGCAATTCGACTGAAAGCCAACTTCCTTTCTTTGTATCTCCTAGCAATTCGAGTGGAAGCTAAATGTCGATCTTAGTATCTACTAGCAGTTCGAGTGGAAGCCAACTTCCTATCTTTGTATCTCGTATCAATTCGAGTAGAAGCAAACTTCCTATATTTGTATCTCCAGCAATTCGAGTGGAAGCCAAGTTCATATCCTTGTGTCTACTAGCAATTCGAATGGAATCCAAATTTCCATATTTGCATCTACAAGCAATTCGAATGGAATCCAAATTTCCATATTTGCATCTACAAGCAATTCGAATGGAAGCCAATTTGCTATCCTTTTAAAACCAAGTGATTCGAGTGGAGGCCAAATATTGTTCCTTGTATCTTCGAGCAATTCGAATGGGAGTCAAGTTCCCATCCTCGTATCTTTGAATGATCTGAGTGGAAGCTTAATTCATATCCTTTTATCTCCGAAACTAGAAGCCAAGTTGCTAGATTCGGAGTGTCAGCTAAGTTAATATCCTCAAAACACCGAAGGATTTGGAATGTAAGCCAAGGTGCTATCTTCGTAACATCGAGAGATTGGAAGTATGGACCAAAATGATATCCTCTTAATACCGATCAAGTTGGAATAGAAGCCAAATGTGCTATCTTCGTTACATCGATAGATTTGGTGTGATAGCAAAACCAATATCCTCTGAACACCGATCAAGTTGATGCTTAAGTCAAGTTGTAATCGTTTTCTAACACAGTCGTATAGCTTGGAAATGGTAGTCATGCTGTTATCCTCATAACACTGAGCTACTCGTAGTGAAGATCAAGTTGATAACCACTTAACACCGATCAAGTTGGAACGTAGGTCAAGTTGCTATCTTCGTTACATCGAGTTAATATCCACTTAACGCCGACTAAGATAGAGTGTAGGTCAAGTTGCTTTCTTCGTAACATTGAGAGATTGGCAGTGTTAACTAAGTTGATATCCGTTTAGCACCGATCCATTTGGAACGTAAGTCAAGTTGCTATCTTCGTAACATTAAGAGATCGGCAGTGTTAACTAAGTTGATATCCGTTTAGCACCGATCCATCCATTTGGAACGTAAGGCAAGTTACTATCTTCGTAACATCGAAATATTCGGAGTGTAAACCAAATTACTATACTCTTAACATCGAGATATTCGGAGTGTAAACCAAGTTACTATACTCTTAACATTGGTATATTCGGAGTGTAAACAAAGTTACTATACTCTTAACATCGAGATATTCGGAGTGTAAGCTAAGTTACTATACTCTTAACATCGAGATATTCGGAGTGTAAGCCAAGTTACTATACTCTTAACATCGAGATATTCGGAGTGTAAACCATGTTACTATACTCTTAACATCGAGATATTCGGTGTGTAAACCAAGTTACTATACTCTTAACATCGAGATATTCGGAGTGTAAACCAAGTTGCTATACTCTTAACATCGAGCTATTCGGAGTGTTAACAAAGTTACCATACTCTTAACATCGAGATATTCGGAGTGTAAGCCAAGTTACTATACTCTTAACATTGGTATATTCGGAGTGTAAACAAAGTTACTATACGCTTAACATCGAGATATTCGGAGTGTAAGCTAAGTTACTATACTCTTAACATCGAGATATTCGGAGTGTAAACCAAGTTGCTATACTCTTAACATCGAGCTATTCGGAGTGTAAACAAAGTTACTATACTCTTAACATCGAGATATTCGGAGTGTAAATGAAGTTACTATACTCTTAACATCGAGATATTCGGAGTGTAAACCAAGTTGCTATCTTCCTGCAACTTTTTATTTCGAACCAGAAAATATACCCTAATAATCCCCTCGAATTCAGCCAGTCTGCTGTTATTAAATGAATAATGCAGTTCTTAGAAAATTGAAAGCAGCATTGCTTTGATTGATTCATTGATTTGGGTTTAACGCCGATTCAACAATTTTCAGTCATATCACTGAGGCCAGTTAACCTACTGGTGCATTTATTGGCTTTCTCACACCAGTGCTCCCCACATCAGACTATCCAAGCAACTAGCTGCTTTTCCTAATATACTGTTATCTCATAGGTGGAAGACGAATGTCACTTGGCACGGTGATTTTTGCCAAACAGCAAACGTCGGAAAGAGTCTTGGGCGAGATGGGTTTCGAACTCACAACCCTTTGATTGACAGCCCGCTGGGCTACCGGCACTCGGTTACAGCGATGCAAATATCTGTCTTTTGTTGTATGACTAAATGACAACACGTTTTGGAGATCGACACGCTTTCAGATTATTTGCATCGGTCTTATACTTTCATTTTAATATTGGTAATGCAATATAACCTTACGATGCATTTCAACTGTGTGGCCGATCAATCTTTTATAACAAACGACAGATGCTACGGATTAAGGTATTTTATTACCATCATTTTTACAGGAACTGCTGTAGATATACGATTATCTGTCAAAGTTAAAGTTCTCCCAAAAGTGCATTCAATCATTCTAGAATCCAATAACGTATAACATATATCATGATACAACGATATATTAAAACAGATGATTAAATGAAACGTCCATATTGCATTCCTTGCACACGTTTTACCTGGTAGACCAGAGACATATATAAATGTATTTTTCCAGTATGCATTGTAGGACCTCATATTGCAGCTGGTTACAATACACCAAAAAAATCCTTCTTTGTTTCCATGTAAATCGACCAGTTTCAGTCCTCAATTGTCGCACGTTCTAAGCGTTTCTCATGTAGAACACCATATATCATTGAAAAGAGTTACCCCCTAGCTGTAAGACAATCCAAAGAAAATGTGGGGTCATGCATTATACAAGAAAGAACTCACCAGGCGAAAATGGTTACCGTCATTTTGGACCAAATCGGGCCCGCACAAAACCGATGTTTAGCATTCTCTACTTTCACTTTCAAATAAGGTCAAAATACTAAAAGTGATCAAATCAATCATTTCCGGTGCATCCTATACACATTCGCAATGCATTTAAACTCAATGTCATATATTCAATACATTCTGGTGATGATATACACTAATTTATATACAAACAAGGTTCTTTTTTAGGGACTATAGTGGTGTAAATCAGCAAATCAGCGGATGTATTTAGCGTAATTTGACCTTCACAAATCACATTCTTCACAGGACGAAGGTTTGACATATATGCTTATCCAACATTAGGGTACAGATGAGAAGAACATTCTTTCCAGGACATGTGAAATATGTTCTTTACACCTGTGTCAAATGTGATCATATTCTTCAAAAATGGGACTTGTGAAAAATGAGGTCCTACAAAACATATTTTTGCCCACGCTTGCAACCAAGTACAAATTACTTTGGTGAACAGCATCGATCCAGATCAATCAGTGAATATGTTCAGTCTGATCAGGATCTACACCGCTCCTCACATTGTACTTGAATAAGCTTTTAAGGAGCTTAGCACTGACAGCTTTTGTGGGGTGATCTAAAAATAACCTCTTCAGAAATGCCACGTGTACTTATCCCATGGATGGGCACATTTCTACGCATTACTTTAAGTTGATAGTGCTTGCACATCTATAGTTTAGTTCTAGATGGCAACATATAAATTGGAAGTGTAGCCCCACTTGTTTTATGCCAACATAACTTTAAATTGTGTCAAAGAGAATTGGCGTTAACTCTATCAGCGCCGAATTGTTTAAAGTAGACTATTCCATGTTCAAACTCGAACGACTCTATTTTCATGTTATAGGATTTTTGGAATATTTTTATAACTCACAGCCAAACAATGCAGATTTCAGGTGAGACAGCTCGTTACGAATATTTTAGAATGAAACAGTTGATTCGCGATAATTTGAACGTGGTAAAATTTGAATAATTGAGCCGTCCCACAAGAAAACCATCATTATGGACTGTGCGTAAAATATCGACCCGGACCAGCCTAAGCATGCCGCGCAGGCTAACCCGGACAGGCATGTTCCGTCTCCTGTGGATTTTCTGTGGATTTTCTGTTCCATCATTACTCTATACCTCTATCAACATGAGAGGAAATGTGTCGGCCCGGATCCGCGCATGCTGATCTGGGTCGATACATTACGCAGAGGCCATAATGTTGGTTTTCTCGCGGGTCTTTATAAAACAGTGTTTTTCCCTGATACGATGGTTTGACTTGCTCGATAACTCGAAATAATTTATGGGTCCCTAACGAGTTGATTGTTTGACTTGCTCGCTTAAGTACAAATGAATTACGTAGGTGACAAAACATAAATTGATTTAATATAAATCAAGCTATTTCTCGAACACGTCGATAGCTCGAAATAATGTATGGGTCCCTAAGAAGTTGATTGTTTGACGTGCTCGCTTAAGTACAAATGAATTACGTAGGTGACAAAACATGAATTGATTTAATATAAATCAAGCTATTTCTCGAACACGTCGATAGCTCGAAATAATGTATGGGTCCCTAAGAAGTTGATTGTTTGACGTGCTCGCTTAAGTACAAATGAATTACGTAGGTGACAAAACATGAATTGATTTACAATGTAACATAGATCAAGTTATTTCTCGAACACGTTGATAACTCGAAGTAATGTATGGGTCCCTAATGAGTTGATTGTTTGACTTGCTCGCTTAAGTACAAATGAATTACGTAGGTGACAAAACATGAATTGATTTACAATGTAACGTAGATCAAGCTATTTCTCGAACACGTCGATAACTCGAAGACATGTTTGGGTCCCTAACGAGTTGATTGTTTGACTTGCTCGCTTAAGTACAAATAAACTACGTAACTGACAAAACATAAATTGATTTACATAAATCCAGCGATTCCTCGAACACGTCGATAGCTCGAAGTAATGTATGGGTCCTTTTACAAGATCGAGTATTTGCGAGTCCACTGTATTTTAGAGATGGAATGAAATAATGACATGAAGTTTCGAAAATAGGAAACATAATTCGTCGACAAAAAGTCGTAATTGTTTTTTAAATCAGTAACAAATATTATGACATGCACATGAAGGTTATGATCTGGTTAGTTTACCTTCGAACTCGGCAATACAGCCATTTGGCAAGTAAAAGTGAATTTTGTTCACATGGAAGAAGGTGTACCATTTGATATCACATTTGTATCGGAGAGTTACATGGTTTATACGCCAGACTCATGATATCTGATTTACAGCTTATAATTAAGCACTACCTCGTCAGCAAATGGTTCCGATCCAATAAATTCAATAAAAGCACAGCAGTGTTGACGGCCTGGGGGCTGCTGGAAAGTTGTATCTTTCGAAACACGTGCCCTACGGCTCCCGGTTAATTCGCCACTGTATATTTCACGTGACTTCTTTCGTGGGGTAGGGGGAGTCGGGCACAGGCCCTATATTTGACATCTCGGCGCATTCATTTCTAAAGCATTTCTTAAACTTATATTGGAGTACTCACGGCTTAAGTTTTTCACTGATGTTCCAACAATATTAAAATGATATTTATGGGGGATATCCTACCTTTTTAAATGCAGTTTTGTTGAATCCATATGAACTGTTTTTCTCGCGCAGTTTCTCATGCGTTGTTTGGTGCTAACAGCAATTGGCAGGCTGCCAACTCCGAAAAGAATGGTATTACTACTATGACCAGGAGCAAAAGCCCCAGGCCAAAAACGATAATAAGGTTGAACATTGTGTCGTCTTTTTGACAAATATATCGGCATTATAATTCACAGCTGAACACTATAGCGATGCAAAATGTCAACATGAATGAGGAATGAAATCCCTCAGCGTACATCAAACGTCCTAAACAAGAACACTTAAAAATTGTATGTCATCATATAATATGAACAGACAAACTACACATCTGCAGCAGACGACTTTCTAGTACATCACTTGAACGTTCCCCCACACAAATGCCTCTCTAGCAGATGACTTTTGAGAACATTGAGACAACATAAGAATTTGCTTCTAATGACCTCTTTTTGCCACAAAGTTTCAACTTTATTCAACTATTGCTATTGTATTTGTATATATGTTTTCCAAGTAGTCTGCTATAGAGTTATTGTATGCGGGAAAGGATAAAAGGTAGATTTCTTGAAAATGAAAAAGTTGCTATAACAATCACGTAACGAATAGAATTATGAAAGAAATTCATTACTTTTTTCCGTAATGTTTTCAAAGACGTCTGTAGATTTCTTCAAGGTGGGAAATGGTTAAATAAATAATGTCCTATAAATTAAAAGAACCGCATCGAAAAGGACGCTAACCAGCAATATTTCTCTCTTATAAATGGGTTGGTTAAACGGACGACGTTTGATTTGAATGATTTATATTTTCCAATTCCCAAAGAAATTCAGATTATTAGGAATCGGTCTATCCTTATTAATATAGGCTTCAAACAACGCTGATGAATGGGTCTTCTTTTTTTAAATCCAGTTCCTCAATCCAAGAATTGATGACATTTTGAAAGAAATAATTCCGATAAAGATTAGTTCTTCTATGCCATGGTTCAACATCTTTGGTGGTAAAGCGTCCACTTTCGGAGCGGCATGTCACTTGTTCGATTCCCGGTCGGGTCGTGGATTTTCTGTATCAGGAATCATTACTCTATACCTCTATCCCCCTAATACGGAAGGTGTTGGCCCGGATTAGCGTTAGTGTTTTACACCGCTTTCAATAGTGTATTAGTAATATCATGGAGCTTCCTTGATAAATGACCAATACAACCGGTAATAATTATTTTGATGCTGATGTATCAGTCGGAATGCTATCACCGCAAGCAACCCCGGGCGCCAAGGAACGAGGCCATTTCTATCAATTTTAAAGTCTTTTGTATGGTTCTACAGGAGATCAAACCATGATAACCCGCTCTTGAGGCGCAGAAGATACCGTGTTAGAAAATGACAGAAGCTTAATGCAGCCAGCTACCAGTCGATCTGCCAAATGTTCCACATTTTCTTAGTCCTCAATGTAATGCTGGGGAAAATATCTCATTCAACATCCCCCCGATTCAAGGATGGGTCTTATATAGGAAAAGTAAATAGTCCGAATAGATAATTTGTCAATACGAGGCTAAAGAGTCCACATGGTGCCATTTCTTTTCCCAGCTTTTTCTTAAGATTTATTAATGTGGTAATTTCAGGACTCGACGTTTGAGATGTATAAACCAAACTGACTTAGACATTCTACAGCCAGGATTGCGATATTGGACATGAACATGTTTTCGTGATTAGCTTTTATACTCTGACGTCTAGTACTGGCTCATAAACAGGTGGTCTGTCCCCGTGATATAATTGCAATAACGTTGAAAACTGCGTGAAACCAAAAAAAACAAAAACAATTCAAGGATAACCGTGAAATAAAGTACTTTTCTGTTTCATTTTTGTTTGAATTTTAGCAATCTTCTTTTCGCCCCATAAAGCGATTTTGGCAATGTTTAAGTACACAATTGCTCTAGATGTACTTGGGTCATACAGCCAGTGTCATCGACAGAGAGGTCAATGTTTAAGTACCTGTAATTGTTCCATTGATACAAAGAAAGCAATTCAGAATAGATCTCCGTAGAACGCCTGTATTAAACATGAATCTAAAGCTTCAGCAGAGATGATTACCCTCTGAGGTCCATTAGAAACATATTCTGTAAACTAAGATAGAAGTTTGCATTCCAAAAAGGGAGACCGTCTCATTGGGCCCGTGGCGTCGGGAGAGCAGGAGACCAGGGTTCGACCCCCCGTTCGAGTCATGCCACCGATTTAATGTCTCATTTCTCGGTGCGCCGGATTATGGGGATAGCATTACGACGGTGTATCGGGATCAGGATAAATTATACCGGTAGTACTGGTTATTTACATGGGAAGCACGGTGAAACTGTTGAAGGCCACGTATAACACTATTCAAACCAATCCAGACAAGCAACGTACATCTCCAAGCGACTCACAAAACGTGTTGTGCTTAAGGTATTTAAAACGGCTATAAAAGCGATTATTCATGTGGTTGCAACACGTGGCGTTATAACCGTTTCAGCGCAAATGGCAATATTGAGGTTTTTGCGAACAATACAGATTTAAGCGAGTAAGCTGTCTCACCTGAAATCAGCATTGTTTGCCTTTTAGCTATCAAAATATTCCAAAACGCTTCTTACATGAGAAATTGAGACGCCCCACTTTAAATAATTCTGCGCTGAAAGAGCCAAATTGAATAGAAACATATCGGTGCATTGTTATATTATTTCTTAATCTTGTGTTTCATGGCAATTGAACACCTTATAGACAAACTCAGTAAGCTCTTTCCTGTTCATTCGCAGCTCTAGTACATGAATTATCCATACAGATACAATATACTCCTTGATAAAATGCAAAGTTTTGACTTTATCCTTTGCATTGCTAAATATTCAAAATTTGGAAGAGACGATATTAATTTTAAATTTCTAAGGAATGGCAATATAATTATTTTTAGCTGGACAGCCAACCTTAAAGAGCTTGTTCAGACGGAACGGGTACGCCGGATGGCCTGTTGGCACTGTTTGTTTTCTTGCATGGTGTTTTATATACGACGTTCACTTTATACGTTGCCAGTACTACTAGTACATTGAGTCAATCTTAATGCTAAATCCGCAATCCTGAGCGCGAAAGGATGGCACATGCTTCATAATATTGGTTCAAGCTTCCGAGGGTTAAGTGATAGTAGAAATAGTTTTTTTGTGTTTAACCGGTTCCCATATAAATACGCTCCCTGACGATTGCTGCAGCAGACCACTTTTGAAAACACTGACAAAATGAAAAAATGCTCATATTGAGCAATTTCTGTGGTTGCAACACTGTTTTGAACTCTCTTCAATGACTATGCTTTCGTGTAGAGATCGTGTCAATATATTATATAGTCTAGTCTACTGCAGATTTGTTATTTGTGGGGAAATGTTAAAAAGTGCCATGAAACAGTCCGTTTGAATACAAAGCCTTTTGGTGCACATTTATCAACAGCCACACAGATGTCAAACAATATTTCTCCATTTCTCGACCATCGTCTGAGACCTTACAAAACAAGGAACGCTCTCTTCTTGCACAGTTTAGGTGTGGTATTTTACGACTTCATATAGAAACATATCCTTAGGTTGGTGATTCAACAGACATGTAACCCAGTAAACTATGTGTCCTAGGTGAGATAGAAAATGAAGAACACTTTTTACTTAAATGTTTACTATAGTATAACGTTAGAAGAGACATATAAGGGGAGCAATTAATTAATGTTCAGTTCAATGTCAGATAAGGAGAAGTGTGTTGTTTTGCTTAACCCTTTCACTGCCGAATATCACAAAGTTGATGCTTCAAATACTCCATTTTTCGTCCAATAGGATAATTGGTAAAATGTAATGTCTAAGTGGCAAACAACGCAGTTTTCAGGAAATACAGCTCGTTACGAGCTGACTCACCTGATTCGGCATTGTTTGCAAAAGCCTTTAATTGCCTTTGGCAGCGAAAGGGTTAACCAATTCCCAAGAAAGAAGGCAGTTTTAAACCGTTAAAGCATTCATGCTAAGATGCACAACATTATTTCATTAACCAGCAACACAATGCAATGCATTTAATTGATCTGTCTATTGTACTTTTTAGATTGGTTACCTCCCCTGATATCACGCCCTCGCCATATATAGGTATGTTTAACGAGGAACCAGTTTATTGTTTTTATACGACGTATTTGAAAACGTTGAAAATGGAGCTACAGCTTACGTCTGACAAGTTTTAATATTTCGAGATGACTTAACTACATTTTGGACTCAGATTTAGTAACGGTGCCTTTAGAATTGAGCCATATATTTGATATATGTGTTGTACCTTACCTTTAGTCAATATGTTGTCTTGTTGAGTTAATCCATTCCAATAGACGTTTTCCGACGCATCTACAGCAGACAACCTTTGAAAACACTCTGGCAAAATAAGAAATTGCTCATACTTATGTCAAGACATTTTCAAAGTCGTCTGCTTGAGATTTCTTGTATCTGGGAAAGGGTAAAAGGCCCAACTTGCAGGCTATTTATTTACCAAACATGATATACAGCTCTAATATGTATGCTCTAGTATATTGATTTTCCACATGCCACGATAATAAACAACATACTTACTTACTAAATACTTATAAATTCATTATTACCTCCAATACAGAATAGCATATTACGCGGTGTTTTAGTTCGTCTCTATTAAAGAAACTCTTTGAAATAAAAGGTTTATATAAACAAAATAATTTTTAGTTTAAGAAACTTTGAAAGATTGATAAGTGTACATTGGTTATAGCATGTTCTTTAGTATATTTGTTTGAATGGTGCATCACGTCGCTTTCAGCAGTATTTTTATCACTTTACGGTGCGTCCTGAAAATTTACAGTACTACCGGTATTACTATTCATCCTGGAACCTATGCATCAATCTTATCACTATCCCAAGAACTGTAAGCGCGAAGACCGAGAATGGCATCCTGATCTTCCGCTATTGTGTTGGACACTCTAACCACTACACCACGTAGAAGGTCCCGCATACAGTAAGTAAATCGCTTATTATTGTGACAAGTGTATAGCATACATACATGTACATACATACATTTTATTAGCATTGGCAAAGTACATGGCCTTTAGCCATTTACAATTGAAATACGGCAAAGACAGAAAAGTGAATACAAATTTAATAAATATGAGTAACAAATAAACAAAAGAGATAAAAAATAAGCAAGAAATGGAACAATTGTTTAAGGAGGTATTTCATGTGTAGGCAAAGACAGAGAAGCAAGGAATGGAATAATCATTTAAAGGGGGTATTTCATATGTAGGCATTTTCATTGGGTATACAAATTTCACGAATGAAAGAAAGTACTATCAAGATAAGTTAGATAAGTTGAAAACGATAAGCAGCATCATTATTATAACAATTCATTTTAAGTAGTTCAATACTTGTTTTCTTATGGTCATCGATTCATTTATATATTTAGATAGTTTCAAAAATTGTGTGGTATGTGTACAAGCCATTATGTCAAACAATATATTCAGTGAGGGCCATGCAATGTTACCATTGTATGTTTTTCATACTGAGAGCATACGACGACTTTCATATTACATAGTATTACAAAGACGATATTTTAAAATAAAAACCGTTTCCCCTACCAGTTTCAATTTCGAGAGAATGGGAGCTCTATCTAATTCTGCTTAACTGTTTTCTCAAATTATCATTTGGAATCTTTTGAAGATATTCTTCAAAACAAAATTCGGTTTTGAATTTACAAAAATATGACAATTTAGAAGTGTTATTAGTATAGTTAGACCAGGCTTGTATAAACTGATCTCTCAATCTGCTTTTTAAAGCATTGAATGGGGGATGGGGGGGGGGGGGGGGGGGGGGGGGGGGGTCATAAACATTACTACCCAAATAGCCGTAACCTAAATGCTCAATAACACTTATCATTTTGCAAAACCAGCAATTCCCAGTCACTTTATTTAATTGGTCGAAGTATATAAAATGCATCATTGAGTCAGGCTATTTTAGAAGTAGCAAGTATATTTAGAGGGAAACGTCCAAGTTCAGCGTAGACTGCATAGTTTGGAGTTTGTTGACTTACTCCCAAAATGTATATACAAAAGTTTTTCAATGAATTTATAGTTGTAGATGCCCCAAACCTCAGACCCATATCAAAGGATGGGAACGACCATTGAATTAAAAAGAGTCAGTTTACATTTTAAATATAATTTAAGACGATCGAATAATCCCATAAGGCTGTGGTATGCTTTCAGTACAAGGTCATACAATCGTTTAACAGCAGTGGTTAAATTGCCATCATAACTGAAGCTCAAACCAATATATACGAAATTGTTGATTATTTCAATTTCATCGGTGTCAATAAATAAACGTTCCCGAACCTTTGCGAAAAACGCTGACGTTTGTTTATAACAAAGCATACATATAACAAAATAGAATGACCTTTGCGAAAAACGCAGACTTTTGTTATTGATTTGTTAATAACAAAGCATACATATAACAAAATAGAATGACCTTTGCGAAAAACGCAGACTTTTGTGTTTGATTTGTTAATAACAAAGCATACATATAACAAAATAGAATGACCTTTGCGAAAAACGCAGAGTTTTGTTTTTGATTTGTTAATAACAAAGCATAAATATAACAAAATAGAATAACGAAAAACACCCGGTCCCTTGTTAGCTCGACTATTCGAAGAATATGAGAGCTTTACAACTCGCCCCGGCGTCGGCGTCGGCGTCTCCGTCTGCGTCCGGTTAAAGATTTAGGGCAAGTTGGCATTTTAATTCATAAGTATTTGTGCTAGGGCTTTCATATTTGGAATTTAGTTACACATTATAGCTTTCTTCACATTGAAAGCTGAAGATGCTGAGTGTGACCTTCTTTTTGGGGTGAAAAACATGATTTGGGGTGGTTAAAGTTTTAGGGCAAGTTGGGATTTTCATTTTATTTTATTTTTCTCAAAAAGTACTTGTGCTAAGGCGTTCACGTTTGGAATATAATTACAACTTATACATTGTTCCACATTGTTTGCTGAAGATGCTGAATTTTACCTTCTGTTCTTAGGTAAAAAACATAATTTTGGGAGGTTAAAGTTTTAGGGCAAGTTGGGATTTTCATTTCATTTTTTATTTTTGTTCAATAAGCACTTGTGTTAGGGCTTTCATATTTGGAATATAATTACATATATAATACCTTTCTTCATATTGTATGCTGAAGATGCTGATTTTGACCTTCGTTTTTAGGTAAAAAACATGATTTTGAGTGGTTAATGTTTAAGGGCAAGTTGGAATTTTCATTTTTGTTTTACTTTTTCTCAATAAGTACTTGTGCTAGGGCGTTTATACATTTCGTCATATTGTATGCTGAAGATGCTGATTTTGACCTTTTTTTTTTAGGTAAAAACATGAATTTGGGTGGTTAAAGTTGAAGGGCAAGTTGGGATTTTTGGCCGGATTGCTCAAGCAATTCCGGTCTATAGATTGGCGATGTCCGTCTGTCTGTCTGTCTGTCTGTCCGTCAACATTTTGGTTAAAGTTTTAGGTTAGGCAAAATGGTTAAAGTTTCTGGTTAAGCAAAATCTCAGACATGGAAAGAGCTACAAACTTGAAAATTGGTCTGTGTGTAGCCACTAACATGTTCTTTTGATTTCCATGATAACTATTGACCTTCACGTTGCTATTGCCCGTCTGTCTGTCTGTCTGTCCGCCAACATGTTGGTTAAAGTTTCTGGTTGAAGCAAAATCTCGGACATGAAAAGAGCTACAAACTTGAAAATTGGTTTGTGTGTAGCCACTAACATGTTCTTTTGATTTCCATGATAACTCTTGACCTTCACGTTGCTATTACCCGTCTGTCTGTCTGTCTGTCTGTCTGTCCGTCAACATTTTGGTTAAAGTTTCTGGTTGAAGCAATATCTCGGACATGGAAAGAGCTACAAACTTGAAAATTGGTCTGTGTGTAGCCACTAACATGTTCTTTTGATTTCCATGATAACTCTTGACCTTCACGTTGCTATTGCCCGTCTGTCCGTCAACATTTTGGTTAAAGTTACATCACGGCATTGCGTTTTAATTTGCTTTCTACTGTTTTATAGTTATATCACGGCAACTTGCGTTTTAATTTGCTTTCTACAGTTTTATAGTTATATCACGGCAACTTGCGTTTTAATTTGCTTTCAACAGTTTCATAGTTATATCAACTTGAGTTTTAATTTGCTTTCAACAGTTTTATAGTTTTATCATGGCAATTTGCATTTTTATTTGCTTTCAACAGTTTTATAGTTATATCATGGCAACTTTCGTTTTAATTTGATTTCAACAGTTTAATAGTTTAATCATGACAACTTGCGTATTAATTTGCTTTCAACAGTTTTATAGTTTTATCATTGCAAATTGCGTTTTAATTTGCTTTCAACAGTTATATAGTTAAATCATAGCAAATTGTATTTTACTCCCCTTTCAACAGTTTAACAGTTATATCACGGCAACTTGTGTTTTAATTTACTTTCAACAGTTTTATAGTTTTATCATGGCAACTTGCGTTTTTATTTGCTTTCAAAAATGCTATAGTTATATCGTGGCAACTTTCGTTTTAATTTGATTTCAACAGTTTTATAGTTATATCCCGACAACTTGCGTATTAATTTGCTTTCAACAGTTTTATAGTTATATCACTGCAAATTGCGTTTTAATTTGCTTTCAACAGTTATACAGTTATATCACAGCAAATTGCGTTTTACTCCGCTTTCAACAGTTTTATAGTTATATCACGTCAACTTGCTTTTTAATTTGCTTTCAACATTTTAATAGTTATATCACAGCAAATTGTGTTTTAATTTGCTTTCAACAGTTTTTGGCCGGATTGCTCTAGCAATTCCGGTCTATAGATAGGCGATGTCCGTCTGTCCGTCCGTCTGTCTGTCTGTCCGTCAACATTTTGGTTAAGTTTCAGGTTGAGGCAAAATCTCAGCACTGGAAAGGGTTACAAACTTGAAACTTTGCCAGAAGGTAACCAGTAACAAGTTCTATTTATTTCTATGGTTACTTTGACCTTGACCTTGTTTTGTCGATTTTCAAGGTCAAATTGCCGACAATCCGGCCTTACCGTCTTCAGCGGTTTCTTGTTATTTAATCTTTTAATTGTTCTCAATAAGTACTTGTGCTAGGGCTTTTATATATGGAATATAATTACATCTAATACTTTTCGTCATAGTGTATGCTAAAGATGCTGAGTGTGACCTTCTTTTTGGGGTAAAAGACATGATTTGGGATGGTAAAAGTTTTAGGGCAAGTTGGCATCTTCATATTTTTTTCTTATTGTGATCATTCATATCACTTCATACTTCACACATGTGTTAAGGACCATCACACAATAAGGTTAGATAACTCCATTGTATCTTAAATATAGAGTTATTGCCCTTGATTGACTTCAGTTCAAATTTTATATATTTAAAAGTACGTATCTATTCAGTGGCTTTTACATATAGAGTACATATGATTTAAAAGTACTTAAGTGCAATATAATGAAATAGTGCTTTATGTGAATAAGCGGCATTTGGTCGAGCGCACTGTCCTGCGACAGCTCTTGTTAAGTAAAAGTGATATTTACACAGTGAGTATAATTCACTGTTTCAACACAAATATCAACATACATGTAGGTACCCAGAGTCGCTCGTGTAACTTGAATGTTTAGTACAAACATCCTAGAGACATAATAATGACGCGTCTGAATTTAATCACATGGACCTATTCATTCTAATATGATGACAAATTGTTCACTGTTAAATATGTGCATGTTTAAAACGTTTCGCTTGGCAACATTGATTTACAACGTTTCTGTAAAAGAGCAGTAACACAATTGCAAAAAATAAAACGCATCTATTATACTTTCATTAATTGTATCTTAATCAATCAATGCAAACAACAGGTTCACCCCTCGTGCGAAATTTAATTAATTTATAACAATACTGTGAATGCGAACTATAAACTGATCGAGTAAATCAAACCGCTTGAACATTTAAAAACCTCTGACAATATAACGTACAACGTTGCGTATTTCCGCCTCAAACTGCAGCAATATCCACCCTGCCGAGTCTGTCGCCGTCGAGAATATTTATAATGTTCATGTGCAAAAATAACTGTTTCGCTGGTGTATCTGTAGCCGACATTATTGATATCCAGACGAGGCCTTTATGTGTTTTGGGTGTATTCGGCGATTATAAAGAACCACAGGGAATCGGTGTTGAAATAAAGAAAGTTGAAAGGGTTACACAATGCCAGAGTTTAAGGATTTGATTGATTGTTTTTCTTGTGTCTTATGCCGCCTCCGACAATTTGTCAGTTAAATCACGGCGTTTCCTGGGTAAATTACCAGAACTACTTGAATATTAATCCTGACACCAGCAAGTCAGTCGTAATGCAAACTCCGCAACTCTGAACGCCAAAGAGGGCAGCACTGGAAAGGTTTTGAGAGCGGCATAAAACTACAAACAATCAACCAACTCGATAAACGTGGCTCGTTTGTCCTTCCAGTAACCAACTCGATAAACGTTGCTCATTTGTCTATCCCGTGCGTGTCTTAATGCATTGTGACGTGACACTACGATGTGATTGAACTGACACTTTAATTAAGGTTATGTTCGGCGTTATATGGCCGGACATCGGCCGTCAGTAAGCATTCGCCCCGGTTTCTCTCATGGTCTTGTAGTCGCCAGTACCATAGGGGCATGGCACGCTATTAAACAAGATGTATCTTCCCCCACAGCAGGATTTGACACATGTTTCATTTTAGTCCGATACAAATTTGGAACAGAACGATCTAATAAAGCGCTATACACCAAAATGTAGCCAAATGTCTGTCCTAAATACTGATCACAAGGTTGCAGACCTGTTCCCGACCTGTCAAATTATTGTCTTGAATTTTAGTCGGTGTTCATATACCGATAGTTTGCGGATAAAATCCTTGTGACCAGTATTTAGGGTATATGCTTGCGCATAGCGCTTTATTCGTTCGTCGTCTTTTTTAAATTGTGTATCGGACCTAAATGCAAAAAATAGACCGAATCCGGCCGACGAGGTAACAACCCTTGTCTATATATATATAATAGAGTATACTTTTTTCTAAATAGCGTGCCAGAGGTCCCTATGTCCAGTATCGTCAATGAACTGGTATTTCAACAGACCTAATGCTGTTGTTTTGTTTGTCATTAGAATACATATTATTCAGTTATGTCATCAGCAGAATAACTCATGCACAGTAGCGGCATCTGTAATTGAAAACCAGATTGGCTTCGAGTGTTTCCAAGGAGACTAAAGAATTATATGACAAAACAAATTACGCGTACATAAATACAAAAGAGAGATGCAAAGCCTCGTGCGCTTCGTTTTGCACTGCGTTTGAATTCAGCGTATTTATGTAAATACATTTCTTGTACTAAAATAACGTTTTCACTGAAGAAAAGTCTAATTAGTGACGTCTGTTTTGCAGAAAACTTTTGAAAGCGTTTGAGAACTATGAAAAATTGCTCGTTGTAAGTAATTTATCCCTTTTCTCGCAACATTTTTAAAATCATGTATTTTGTTTAAGAAGAATTATTAGCTCGACTCTTGAAAAAAAACGAGAGCTATTGTCATGATCCTGGCGTCGGCGTCGGCGGCGGCGACGGCGGCGGAGTGGTCGTCCGGTTAAGGTTTTTTTGTTTAGCTCATTTGTTTCTGTTTTCTCCCTATCAGTCGAGCGTCTGTGCCGTACGCGGTGCTCTTGTTTGTATTGTCTTTAATTTTTAAGTCTTTGCTTCAGATGCGTTCGTTTTTGGGAATGTCGAAACAATAATATCGCATTATTGGCCTAATAAACGTTGAACCGTTTATCTGATATGACGTTTTTGTTTAACCTTTTCACGGCGTACACCTTTCGATGTCCCTGCATCAGACGATGTTCAAAAACATTGTGACAAAAGGATAAATTGCTCATTATGAGCAATTTCTCCTGTTCGCACAATGTTTTCAACTGTTTTCAATAGTTATTCTTTCATTATCTCCATGTTATTGCCGAAATGCTTTCAGAACCGTCTTCTGTATATTTGTTATAGATGAGAAAGGGCTAAAAGCCGTCACATTTCAATATATCTGAAAAATGAAATGTTGCATTTGGCAAAGTATGCCTAATTTAAAAGAAAAGATATCCGAAAGCATTGTTTGGATAAGTTAAATTCATATTTTCCCCAAATCATTTTAAAAGTCATCTAGTCCAGATTCGTCAAAAGTCTTCTATATCATGGAAAATCGACTAGAAGTAAATATTTTGATAACTTCACAACAAAACAGTATACACCGAAAAGAACTAAGTATATATAGTTAATAATACACATTGATGTTATACAATTTCTAAGGTTTTCCCTACAATATTTTATTTAATTTGTGTTAAACGCTGTTTTCAACATTATTTTCAGCGTTATCATTTATTCATGATCCCTGGGTAAACAAACCAGTACTTGACAATGAAACATGTCTTGCTGCGATTGTAGATCCAACCAGCGACGCCTGGTTTCAAGTATACGACACTTCAAATTAGTGTATATTTATAAAGCTGTTATAGTTCCACACGTGTTAATAAAGTTATGCATTTCTATGAAGGTACAAAGCGGCCAAAATGCGTCTTCTGACAATATACTTGAACTGAAACTTCACTAGTTTTACGCCAACGTACCTTTATTATAGAATAACGACGCATATGTATTTACTAAGTTGTAAAGCGTATCTACATTTATAGTATACCCGAAAAATTGAAAGACGATATTCACGACAATTGAGAGAATAGTAGATATCTACAAAGGCAAACCGTTTCACTATTTGTTCGATTTAAAGATATCCCTCTTACTTAGAGAGAGATCTCTCTTATTTTGAATGATATCTCTCTAAGTTATAGAGATGTTTTAACTCTTTCAGCGCCGAACTGTTTAAAGTAGACTCTTCCATGTTCAAAATCGGATGTGTCCATTTCTCAATTTATGAAAGTTTTGGACTATTTTGGTAACTAAAAGGCAAACAATGTTGATTTCAGGTAAGACAGCTTGTTACGAGCTGCCTCACCTGAATCTGCATTGTTTGCAAAAACCTCAATATTGCCTGTGGCGCTGAAAGAGTTAATAAGTAAAAGAAAGTTCTATATAATCTCTAACGTAGATAGATGTCTCTCTAACTTTGATCATGTTAGAGAGTTATCTCGATAACTTAGAGAGAAATCTAGACAACTAAGATATATATAAGAGATATATCTCTCTATCATGCTTAAATATATATCTTTTTAAGTTAGAGATACATCCCTCTATTTTATCCTTATATTTAAGAGAGGTATTTCTCTAAATTACAGAGATATCTCTCTACGTTAGAGAGATATCTTCATATGTTAGACAGTTATTTATATTAGAGAGATATCTATAATTCAGAGATATATCTCTCTATTTTATAGAGATATTTCTCCGATTTAGAGAGATATCTTTCAAACGAAAAATTGTAAAATGGCTTGCAGTTTTCACATGTATATTACTTGTAGATTGTATAACATATCAATTACAATTAATTTATGTTCTTAAAATCAAACGATTGAATCAAGTATCCCACAATTCGTATTTTCATGAAGCAAAAAAAAATTATGATGAAAGCATATCATAATAATATAATATGGAGTAACGTTAAGATCCGGATCAGGTAAGAAAATACAAGGAATATATTTTTTAGAATACACATGCACTTTATTATCCATGTGCATATATGTACGTGAAGGTCGTGGCCATCCTCCCTCATACCTCGCAATACATGTAATATAAGTAAATCTTTGTTTTCGTACATAAAAATAATCATATGTTTTAAACGTTCAAGTGATGTAATAACAATTCTAAGAGAAACCATATGAAAGAGAATTACAAAAATGAGAAATGCTGTTTACTTATACTGTTGTTGTTTTTTGTCTTTGTTTTAGGTTTCAAAAAAGTTCAAGGAGCCCAACTAGTTTTACACCAGTATACCCTTATATGGTATATAAGATCGATCTACGCATTTGATGTGCATCAAAATGAAATGAGCCATGTCAAATGAGAAAACAAACAATGTGGTCAGATTGTGACGTAATCTTTTTTTGCCACGTTGTTGTTGGAGATCACACGAGGCGGCTCAAATGTGTTATCAAACAATGCGCATTTTTTATCGTAATAAATCTCAAATATTATATCTTTACACAAAGGTCAGGAGCAGGTTAGAATAATCAAGCAATACTTACCTCGTTTGACAATTAACACTACAAATCCCCAACAATAAAATCGCGAGCACATAACGAGGGTCCATCGCCGTCTTTGACGAGTGTCTAAGTATTCGGTGTCTAAGATAGAAACCCAATAAGGCTTTATTGGAATTGGCAGGGTTACTGTTTATATAGACAATCTCTCAGATAGCCTAAAAATGGCCCCACTGAAGTCGGTATCAGTTAATATATTGAAGTGGTTTAGAACGTTTAACCCTCTCCCTCATCCTCTATGTAGTATATATGGTATACCCATAGATATAACATGCTAACTAATTGTTTATGTAACCGTGTTTGATTTGCTTTAATTTATTTATAAATATGTTTTGTATGACGAGGTCCATATGAATAAGTTAATAAAGAATATACAATTTTACAAAAAGAAGTGATATTTGAGCGTTTGTAGCTCGACTATTCGAAGAATATGGAGAGCTATTACAGTCACTTGTACGCCGGCGTCGGCGTCGGCCTTGCAACTTTGATTTAAGATTTTCATGCATGTCTTTTTCTCACAAACCACAGATGCTATTACTTTGAAACTTCAGACACTTATTGGACATCATCCAATGACCTTGCAGGACAAGTCTTAAAACTCTATATCAGATTTTGAGACAATTATGCCCCCTTTTGGACTTAGAAATGTTGGTTAAAGTTGTGCACGCCGTTTCCCTCACAAACCACAGATGCTATTACTTTGAAACTTCAGACACTTATTGGACATCATCCAATGACCTTGCAGGACAAGTCTTAAAACTCTATATCAGATTTTGAGACAATTATGCCCCCTTTTGGACTTAGAAATGTTGGTTAAAGTTGTGCACGCCGTTTCCCTCACAAACCACAGATGCTATTACTTTGAAACTTCAGACACTTATTGGACATCAACAAATGACCCTTGCAGGACAAGTCTTAAAACTCTAAAAAAGATTTTTTACATAATTATGCCCCCTTTTGGACTTAGAAATTTTGTTTAAAGTTTTTGCATGCAAGCCTTTTTCTCACAAACCACACATGCTATTGCTTTGAAACTTCACACAGTTATTGGACATCAAATGACCTTGCAGGACAAGTTTCACATGCAAGATACTATGTTGGACAAATCTCAGTAGCCACTAATGATATTGACTTGACACTTCATTCATGTCTTCAGGGTTGTCAGACATTCAAGTTAGATAACTCTTGTGTGAATTTAGTACAAATTATGGCCCTTGTTAGACTTTGAAAAGTTGGTTAAAGTTTTGCATGCATGGTACTATCATGCAAATATCTCAGTTACCACTCATGGATTGATTTAAAACTTTCATATAGTCTTTAAAGATATCAAACAATCAGGTTAGGTAACACCTGACTGAACTTATCATAAATTATGGTCCTTGTTGAAGTTAGAAATCTGGGTTAAAGTTGTGCATGCAAGGCCTTTTCTCACAAACAGCATATGCTATTCAAACAAGACTTATCCAACTTGATTTATAGTACTATTCTATCAAGCCACTGTCTAAGTAGCAACTGTTGACTATAGTATCAACTGGCCAACTAGTCGAGCATGCTGTCTTGCGGACCGCTCTTGTTTTACTTTTCCCTAGTCAGACGACATAAACACTAAATCCTTTTTGTAGTAGACGGCATTTGAAAACATTGAAAGAAAAAAGGAAATAAATCTCAAGCTCTTACTTTAATATGTATAAGTTAATTTCTTGAAGTGGATTGGAACTTTGTACCCATTTGGAAACAGACGGACTTGAACACCTTTGTAGGAGATACATCTAAAAACAGTGTGGGAAAAGAATAAATCGAAAGGTTCGACTAAAGTCGGTTTCAGTTAACCCTTTCCACCATACAACAAATATACAGCCGGCGACTTAAAAAAACACCTATGCAAAATAGTGTGTGAAATATCTGTAAACGAAAGTTAATCATTCGAAAAGCTTGAACACATTGAGGCAATTGCCGAAATCTCTCATTGAAAGCCATTTCTACATTTTCCACAATATTTTCAAATGTCGACTGATGCAGATGCCTTGAATTGCGTCTAGATTAAGTGTAAGGGTTTGTATATTGAAGTGGTTTGAAATTGTTCTCTCTTCCATAGACGCAGACGACATTTACATGAAACGCCTTTGTATCAGACCACAAAGGTATTCAAATATGCATCAATGTTACATTTCTATTTTTAAGAATGATTTAAAATATTCTCATATAGTTTTCATAGCAGACGCCACGTAACACACTCATATCAAGTAATCAATTATCTCTTTCTAACATACAGACACCTTCTGACGCATCTGCAGCAGGCGACTTTTGAAGTCATTATGGCAAAAGGAGAAATTTCTCCTTTAACCAAAATTGTTTTTATACGCCCGTTTTGAAAAAACGGATCGTATTATAGTTTTACCTGCGGCGCACGGGCGGGCGGGCGGACGGGCGGGCGGCGTCCAGTATGTTGTCAGCTCAATAACTTTAGAAGCCTTTGTCCAATCGTCACCAAATTTGGTCAGAATGTGTTATTTAGTCAATCAAGAGTTATCGCCCTTTAATTATAAAAATTACCTAAAATTGGTCTTGTCAGCTCATTTACCTTATAAGCCTTTGTCCAATCATCACCAAATTTGGTCAGAATGTGTATTGGCATAATATCTCAAACAAGTTTGATAACTAGCTATATCGCTTTAGTCAATCAAGAGTTATTGCCGTTTAATTTTAGAAATTACCTAAAATTAGTCTTGTCAGCTCAGTAACTTTCAAAGCCTTTGTCCAATCATCACCAAATTTGGTCAGAATGTGTATTGGCTTAATATCTTGGACAGGTTTGATAACTAGCCATATCGCTTTGGTCAATCGAGAGTTATCGCCCTTTAATGATAGAAATTAATCAATTACTTTAGGAGCCTTTGTCCAATTATCACCAAATGTGGTCAGAGTGTGTATTGGCGTAATATCTCGGACAAGTTCGATAATTAGCTCCAGTCGATAGAGAGTTATTGCCCTTTAATTATAGAAATAACCTAAAATTTGTCTTGTCAGCTAAATAACTTGTGAAGCCTCTAGCCGATCATCACCAAATTTAGACAATATGTTGATGTGCAGAATATCTTGGTCAGGTTTGATAACTTACAACGTTATCTTAGTCACTACAAAATTATGTCCCCCGAAATGGCCAAAACTGTACTAACAGTATCCGCTCTCTAAGTTTGGCTGATGCACATCCAATTATCACTATACTTGATCTCAAAAAAAACAGGACGGGCGTATTTTGTGACATTTGGCGCTCTTGTTATCTTTTCTAATTGATGTTGCTATCTTTCATAAGAACATTCCATTATTTTGTGTACTTGTTTTTATATTTGTCTACTGCTACGTTAGTGTTTGTGGGAAAGGGTTAAAACGGTCCTACTTTAGTTTTAAACAGTTGATTTCTGGTTAGAAAATTACAAAAATTGAATGTTTTAAAGGCTCTTTTGTACTAAAATCAGTTAAAATCGAGTTCAATTTCAAGTAGTTTTTAGCTCGACTTTTCGAAGAAAAGGATAGCTATACTACTCGTTTTGGCGTCAGCGTTGGCGTCTGCGTCTGCGTCGGCGTCGGCGTCGGCGTAGGCGTTGGTGTCACACCTTGGTTAAGGTTTTTTTACCAATTCACTCTGTCAAGGTTTTTGTAAGGATTATGGCCCTTTTTCGAGTTTTTGGTGAAGGTTTTTTTATCAATTCACTTTTTTTCAACAACATTACAGATATTTCTTTGAAACTTACAACACTTTTTCACCATTATTACCGCCATCAATAGACAAGAGTACATAACTCTGTCCATGTTTTTGTAAGAGTTATGGGCATTTTTTCGATTTAGAATTTTGGTTTTTCGTACCACCCCACTTTTTTCAAAACCATTAGAGATAAAGCTTATATATATACACTTAAAATACTTATTTACCATCATTACCTCCATCAACAGACAACAGTACATAAATCTGTCAAGGTTTTTTAAAGAATTATGGCCCTTTCTCGATTTAGAATTTTGGTAAAGTTATTCATTTTAAATCATTTTTTTTTTTCAAAACAATTAGAGATATAGCTTAAACATTTACACAACTCTTAAACCATCATTACCTCCACCAACGGCCAAGAGTGCATCATTTAGTTAAGGTTTGTGTAAGAATTATGACCCTCTTTCGACTTATATAAAGTACTTTGCTTATAAATAATATGATAAAGTACCTGGTTATGTTTTCTGTACCACCCAAAGAGTTTTGTTTTATTGGCAAGCACAACAAAAGTCGAGCAAGCTGTCCTCCGACAGCTCTTGTTTAGTTTGCTCTTACTGTGTTCAATGACGCCAGCCTGTCGTTGTGGGCGTAAGTTTCATCTTCGATGTTTACGTCTTGTTAAACAAGTGCATTATACTTAAAATAATAAAAGCTCTCGTTCGTTATCGGCAGCGTAATACATCTGTTTAAGTTCTGTGTTCAAGTTCATAACCAATCCCCGACTGGCCTATGCGGCATTACAAAAAGTGCAAGTTTTACTTTGAACTTCATAACCAAGACAACTTCGTTAAGGACAGCGTAATATATTTGCTTTAGTTCTGCATAGAAGTTTAAAACAAAACCCTGGCTGGCCTATGCATCATTATATAATTATTTTTGTGTTACGCTGAAGTTTATAACCAAGATAAGTTAACAAACCGGCGTCGGCAGTGTTATTAAATTGATTTTTAAAAGTTTAGCGTTCAATTGTATAACCAAACCCCATGCGGTGTCTACAGCATTGTCAAAGTACTTAAAGCCTTATCATGATGTTCAAGTTTGACATTTAGAATGAAAATCAAGATTAATTATAAAACAATTATATATATTCCACATAGTGTTCATGTAAACATCTTCTGTTGACGGGATATAACTAAAGTACTGTTAAAAACTGCGTAAAATCCGAATTAGACAAATGCAATACACCTTTAAAAGGCTATGTTGCCTTGTTAGGACTTCGTCTTGTTTCAAGGTTAACTATATTGCGTATAACTAAAGTGTTGTGAAAAACGGCGTTAAACCCGAATAAGACAAATGCCATACATCTTTAAAAGGCTATGTTGCCTTGTTAGGATTTCGTCTTGTTTTAGGGTTAACTATATTGCGTAAAACTAAAGTACTGTAAAAAACGGCGTAAAACCCGAATAAGACAAATGCCATACATCTTTAAAAGGCTATGTTGCCTTGTTAGGATTTCGTCTTGTTTTAGGGTTTACTATATTGCGTATAACTATTTAGTATTTGGATCTCGTGAGGCTCTGATAGTTCCACGTATACCTCCATTTATCCCTTTCGCTGTCAAATGCAATTGAAGGCTTCTGCAAACAATGCAGAGTCATGTGATACAGCTCACAGTGATACCAGTGACCTTCCCTTAAATCTGCATTGTTTGCCATTTAGACATTAAATATTACCAAATGTCCTGTTGGACGAACAATGGAGTCGTCCAGTCTTCAACATTGAAGAGTCGACATTGTGAAAATTGGCAGTGAAATAGTTAAATGCCTTTCCAACATACACACAATCTGAAAACATTTGAGCAAAACATAGAACATCCCTATACATTTTATTTTAGTTATTTAACAGAGTTCAGTTGAAAGCATTGTGACAAAGTGAAATTGTGCACATTTTGAGCGATTTCTCTTTTTTTCCACAACGTTTTGAAAGCTCGTCTGGCTCCGATGCGTCAATATGCGTCTGCGTCAGGGATAGGATTATGTCAAGTTATTATTATTAGATGAATTTTGGATATTGTTTCATTGAAAACATGCCAGACAAAATATAATTTAATGATTTAAAAAAAATAAAGGTTCGTTCGCATGGCCTGAACGATGTCCTATCTGATTTTCCTATACAGAATCGTATGCCGCAGAATCCTTCCGTTTCATGGAGAGAAAAAAACCTTAAAGTACATCGATCTTTAAGCAAGTTCTTAACTTTTCAATACTATGGTTATTAAAACACAGATCTTTGAAACAAATAGGCAAAGGATAATCTCATTATATCAAACCAAAATACTGTACGTATATTCGATCTGACGATCTGACGACACCGCATAAAGGGCCGTCTCGAATTGACCCTTTACACTTAAATACTCATGAGCACGTATTCGGTTTTTATGTCAAATGTTCTCGCACGATACAACACACGTCCGTCTTTCCTGGTTATCTTACATGTTGTGTACGAGTTGGTTAGCTACAATTTGATTGGCTAACGCAAAGGTCAATTTGATCCGAGACGACCTGTATGGGACATTAGATCTATATATGCGAGCGAGTGAAGTTTAGGTCTAGTGTTAATGGAAGTGGGCAAAGGAGTAACGTGAAGATTTTTTTAATCAAACTCTGTTCGAAAATCAACGCAAAGCACATTTGCGTCGATTTTTGTAATTATCCGAAACACTGTATAATTACAAACACGCATTCATTATGTTTTTGTTTTCCTAATACTTTGGTAACAACAATATTGCATAATGCAAGTTTATGTTTTTTTTAGTTTAAATAGATGTCCCAGAACGTTCGATGCCAATCCGATTAATCCGTGCTGTTACTTTGCATTAGCAATGTTATTATATACGGTAATGAATATGTCTCTTCCAATGGCGAACTAACCAAAAACACCCGTGTTTTTAAAACGCAAGGTCATTTACGCAATTGGCGGACGACAACAAGATAATGAACATTTGAGAAAAATGGACAAAGGCTTATTGACTGCCGGTGTAAGACAATATGACGCCGGATATCAGTTTAATTAGCTGAATTAATGTGTAAGCACCGAATTGTTTAAAATAGACTCTTCCATGTTCAAAGTCGGCCGACTCTATGTTGCATGTTATACGAGTTTTGGAATATTTGGATAAACATAAGGCAAGCAATGCTGATTTCAGGTGATAGCTCGTTACGAGCTGAATTACCTGAATCTGTATTGTTGGCAAAAGGCTCTATTTTGCATTTATTGGTCAAAACGTTGTTACTGTCCAGCAGATTCATTTCGAAGTTCTCACACTTATACCATGTGATCAGGAGAACGGCAAAATACTAGGTACATAACTCTGGTCTGCTTATTTTAGTAATCTCCATGTTTCCTTATTTAGTTCAGCCATTTTCTCAATGAATTTCCATTGTATTCATTTAACACTTGGAATGAATGTATAATGTTTTATGGCGCATCGACAGGTAAGGTCATTTAGCGCGCAATTAAATTTAATTATTCATGATCCCTGGGTAAACAAACCAGTACTAGGCTAGAAAATGTGCCTTGCCCAAGGGCACTCCACCATGACCGTAGTGCCGCGACTGGGGATCGAACCCGGGACACCCAGTTTCGAAATCCTCGACGCTAACCATTTAACACTTGGGTTTTAGGTAACTTATAACCAACAGATGTGCTGTGCACCATTACCAAAACATTAGCATGCTGTGCTTGGAGTGTGTATATTTTTTGTTTCCATGTTCTCACTTATTATATGACTTTCGCGTGCAACACATGCGTTCCGTGAAATGCTCTTGTTCGTTAATGAGTGCTTCCCCAAGTGTTGTACTTTGTCCGGAGCGACTAACTGTCTGTTCATCCATCCGTCCATTTGTCCGTTACGGTAAGCCTTGATGGGTCAAAACTTGGTTTCTGTTTGGCATATCCATTTCAAAGTCGTCACACTTATACATTGGGATGAGGAGACCGGTGCAATATTTCAAACGCAAATCTGATCTGTTATTTTAGGTATAAACTCATTGTGTTCATAAATTTCTTCGGTCATTGTCTCAATAGATGTTCAATGAATCAATATTATACTTCGTGTATAGAAAACTAATAAGCTACAGATGTGCAGTGCACAAGAGACACACATAGTGCATGCTTTCGATGGTAGTTCATGTATATGCATGATTCCAATATACATTGTGGATCTTTAGTGTTTTCCGAACTCAGTTTTTTGTCAATCTGTTGTCCTTCGTGATTTATTTTGTTTATACAAGACACGACCACTATATTACAGGGATATGAAACGCATCGATAAGTTCCGTTATCTTCGCCTCGCTATAATAAAAGCGGACATTAGCCCCTCTGGTCATTATCCACTTCGTAAATTCTTTTTTGATGTGCTGTTTTATTAAAAATCATTATTTTAAATAGGAATAACCAAGAATGTAAGTACATTACATAATTTCGATCTTTATTTCTTACATTTAAATAAATTTTGAGCTTGTATTTAAACAAAAAATGATAGTTATTGCAATTAGTTTCTGAAGTCGATTTTCTTTATCACAAAATTGTGGTCAAAAAAGACAAAACGAAGAATACAGGCAAAACATAGGACCGTATGAATCAAATGATCAATCTTGGTTTAAATTAGTTTTACAAACATGTTGTATGCAAGAAAGAAACTAATATTGTTGGAGAAAAAATGACAAAAAATGCGATGAAATTTAACAAAATTGTGTTAAAAAAAGTCAAAACGAAGAATACAGGCTATACATAGGACCGTTTGGTGTTCTATATTGCCGTTATAAACACATTGTAATGTTATATTATAAATGTTGAATGATCAATCTTTGTTTTAATCATTTGATTATACCTGATGGTTGCCGAGAATTATCTAGAATTGTTTGTGAAAATCTGTGAAAAAATGCGATGAATTTTAAAAAAGATCACGGCCATTTGCCAAATGACGAATCGGGCTATGCAAAACACCATTTTCTGTTCAATGTTGCCTTTATAAATACATTTAAACGTCAGATTATAAATGTTAAATGATCAATCTTGGTTTAAATTAGTTTTACAAACATGTTGTATGCAAGAAAGAATCTAATATTGTTGGAGAAAAAATGACAAAAAATGCGATGAAATTTAACAAAATTGTGGTCAAAAAAGTCAAAACGAAGAATACAGGCTATACATAGGACCGTTTTGTGTTCTATATTGCCGTTATAAACACATTTAAATATTATATTATAGATGTTGAATGATCAATCTTTGTTTTAATCATTTGATTATACCTGATGGTTGCCGAGAATTATCTAGAATTGTTTGTGAAAATCTGTGAAAAAATGCGATGAATTTTAAAAAAAAAATCACGGCCATTTGCCAAATGACGAATCTGGGCTATGCAAAACATCATTTTCTGTTCAATGTTGCCTTTATAAATACATTTAAACGTCAGATTATAAATGTTAAATGATTAATCTTGATTTAAATTAGTTTTACAAACATGTTGCATGCAATGAAAAATCTAATATTGTTGGAGAAAAAATTATTAAGTAAAAAGGTTATACGTAAGATCGTGCTGTGGGCTGTATTGCCGTTATTAACTCATTTAAATGTTTTGTAATATGTAATATTATAAATCTTAAATGATCAATCGTGATTATTCTTATTTTAACAACCTGTTGTTTGCCATGAAATATCAAGTCTTATTCAATGTTCATTTATTTTATTTCAAAACGGCCAAAATATTGTATAAAAGCAAAATGGAATGAATTAGCAGGATGCCTAAGAATAGATGAAGCCATGAATAATGCTCGCAAAATAGTAAATTCAGCATGGCGAGTGTAGCTAACCCCAAAAAGCCCGCATTGAAGCCATAATTTAGCTTTATTTATAATGAATGAGAAGACTACATATCGTTGCAGAAGGCAAAACGGTATTCAAATCGAGTTATTGAAATGTTTTTGTATAAGTGCTTTGATTATTTAGTTCAGTTTCACTTCAAAGAAGTGTTTGTGTGTGTTCCCAGCTCCAGGAAGTTAGAATGAAATTAATAGACTTCTCTGCAGTTGTGAATTTACTATTAATCAAAGTATGTAGCAACTGCATACTTTGAGCAGTATAATAATCCCTGATAAAAGTAAATATATAATGCCAGATGATTGTAACTTGGTCAAAATATGAGAAGCAGATAATCAAAAGTGTCATACAAACTGTTTGTATCTTAAAGTTTCTATTTGTGAAATAAAAACAATAACTGATAATTATAAAATATTTTGATTGATAACGGAATAGTTTGTTATTGAAAACATGGGATTATCTCTTGATTGAATTGTCCCAAACAATAAAATATATGCAAATCTAAAGAGGTCTACCATATCACAGTTACCAGAAGTCAGGGTGACTTATGTTATGTAACAGTATGTAATAATTTCAGGCCTTGTCACATGTGTTCACACACTAATTAATTGGTTTTATAACCCCTTTATTGTGCATACATGTAGGGACTTAGGCTAATTGGCAATTAAGGTTTTCTTATATAACCCTTCTCAACATTCTTAAATTCTGTAGCAGACAAATTCGAAATCATCCTCGGCAATAAACTTTTCAAATATATCTATTTATAAGATTGTAAATATAATTATGATTAAAATAAAAGGCAGAAAAATGTTCAAAACGGCAAATGGTTATTTACTTCGCTTGGTACTTTTTAAAGAATTTCGATGATTTATGTCGGAGAATCGTGGCTGATATAACTGAAATAATAATGCAATGAATCTATAGTGTGTGTCCCTGGAACCTGAAAGCGAGAGAGAATAAAGGAAAACAGTCGTATTTAAGCGCAAGTAACCGTTATCTTACGCAAGTTAAGGCCGTTATCTACCGGAATGGGTCAAACAAAATGGCCGACACCAGTACGAAGCGAGGCGAACATATTACTGATAAGGCTGATGTAACCGCACGCGTTTCATATCCCTGTAATATAGTGTCCCTGTACAGGATAAGGGTCAAACTTTGATATATGAGGTATTGGTTATTGGCAGGCAATCTGTGTTGTTTTAAAAATATTTGGTTTGGCTTGTTTAAAGGTTGATGATTTATTGTTTCAACAATGTTTGTCCGTATTAACTATGTCATATATGTTCAACTTACATATGCCCCTATACCATCAGAACTTTCAGCGCTTTGAATAAAAATGCTAACAAAGATTTGTTGTTTATGAGACAGACAGGTTTAACACGTGTACATTGAATCATCTATACATCTATGGTTACCACTTCACCTACCCGAGGACAATATTCGTTATTATTGAATGGCACAACTATGATCGATGGAGACAGGCTAAGGATGACAGAGTTGACTGCAGTCTGAGTGGGGTTAATACACTAGGATGAACACTGCCGTTAAAAATGTTCATTTGGTTTAAAGTATTCGATCACATTGCCGAGTTGTTATCTATTATGTCTATTTCTATCAATAATATACAACGGAATAAAGAAATAATGGGTCTGTTTTTAACGTGAACTCCTTCCTTGTTAACAGAAATACTTTTTGAATCGAAGAAAATTTAGCAGATGTTAACAAAATTAAGTTAACCCAACCCGTTCCTTTATACATACGCTTTCTGGTTCATATGTAGACGACTTTTGAAAACATTGATGAAAAAGGAGAAATTTCCCATAATGAGCTATTTCTCCTTTTGCCATCATATGTTCAACTTTATTCAATGATAACTAAATTAACGTTTAAATAGACTTCTTACTAGTCTTTAAATGGACGTTTTATGGAAATATCTCATAATGAGCTATTTCTCCTTTTGCCATCATATGTTCAACTTTATTCAATGATAACTAAATTAACTTTCAAATAGACTTCTTTGTTGTTAGTAGCAAAGGGTCAATGAGTCATTGTCGCGAGAGGGGCATACTTTATTTCATTCATATACTTGCATATATTTACAATTACATAAATTAAATAGCATAAGCACTATTTTACATTAAACATACATATAATAAGTCATAATTGTACAATAGCATAGAATATATATAGGATCTGACATGTGTTGTTATTTCGTATAAAGTTTTATTAAACGAGTTCAAGAAATGTGTTATTAAGCGAGCTTAATAACAATTTTCTTGGACGAATTTAATAAAACTTTATGAAATGACAACGAATGTCAGATTCTTTTTAACACATGACGAAACACAAAACGAAAACCGGTTTGTCGCTTTCAAAAAATAGTCCCAACATGTAATACTTAATAAACTTATCGCACAAAAGTATATTTTTATAACCGATAATTGTCCCTTCGTTCATCTATCGTGACTTTTGTGTTTACCGGATACACGTTCTCAGCCATGTTGTTAACATTTGCGGATAAATACACAAATAGTGATTCGATTATATTATATTACACATGTGACATGTAAAGAAATACGTAATGGGTATATTATATCGGATACAAGCATTGTCATGTGATAAAATGAGAGAGGGAACGGTTTTATTTGTATCATTATTTTTGCTTTATTTTTAGCTCGACTATTCGAAGAATATGAGAGCTTTACTACTCGCCCCGGCGTCGGCGTCACGTCGGCGTCTCCGTCGGCGTCCGGTTAAAGTTTTAGGGCAAGTTGGCATTTTCATTTATAAGTATTTGTGCTATGGCTTTAATATTTGGAATATAGTTACATCTTATACCTTTATTCACATTGAATGTTAACGGTACTGAGTATGACCTTCTTTTTGGGGTAAAAGACGTGATTTTGGGTGGTTAAAGTTTTACAGCAAGTTGGCATTTTCATTTAATTTTTTAATTCTTTTCAATAAGTATTTGTGCTACGGCTTTAATACTTGGAATGTAGTTACATCTTATACCGTTCTTCACATTGAATGCTGATGATGCTGAGTGTGACCTTCTGTTTGGGGTAAAAAACCTGATTTTCGGTGGTTAAAGTTTTAGGGCAAGTTGGATTTTTTTTTCTCAATAAGTACTTATGCAAGGGCTTTTATATTTGGAACATAATTACATCTAATACATGTCTTCATATTGTATGCTGAAAATTCTAAGTGTGACCTTCTTTTTGGAGTAAAAGACGTGATTTTGGGTGGTTAAAGTTTTAGGGCAAGTTGGCCTTTACATTTAATTTTTTTATTTTTCTCAATAAGTATTTGTGGTACAGCTTTAATATTTGGAATGTAGTTACATCTTATATCTTTCTTCACATTGAATGCTGAAGATGCTGAGTGTGACCTTCTTTTTGGGGTAAAAAACATGATTTGGGGTGGTTAAAGTTTTAGGGCAAGTTGGCATTTTCATTTAATTTTTTTATTTTTCTCAATAAGTACTTGTGTTAGGGCTTTCATATTTGGAATATAATTACATATAATACCTTTCTTCACATTGTATGTTGAGGATGCTGAGTGTGTCTTTTTGGGAATAAATAACCTGATTTTTGTTTGATTTTAAGAATTTTAAATAAATTCATAATTTTTGGTTACATTCCTTTCTAATTGTGATCATTCATTTATCAAATATAATTCTTCAACATATCAAACGGGTTTTGCATGGTGTCAAACATTTGGTAAACATTTTTTTAAGGTTTTGCTATTTTTGGACTCGGTCAGTTTTAACATTTGCGTTTAGCTCAACGTTAAAGTTTCATAATTTAAATCACTTCATACTTCACACATTTGTTACGGACCATCGTACACTTAGGTTAGATAACTCCATTGTATCCTAAATATGGAGTAATGACCCTTGAATTACTTAGAAAATTTTGCCACAATGTTTTCTAGTTTTCTAGGTTATCCATTCAATTATGGAGATTTTCTATGTTTTGACAAAATATGTTCAAAGTCATCTGCTGCAGAATTGCCATATGAGGGAAAGGGTTAATAGTACTTAAGTGCAATATAATGAAGTAGTGCTTTATGTGAATAAGCGGCATATAGTCGAGCGCGCTGTCCTCCGACAGCTCTTGTTAAAAAAAAGAGTTAGTTGTTGTTTTAATTTCCTCATGATATGCACCGAGGTTTCCGTGTGAATATGATTGAGTGGTGAACTGGCTGTCTTGATGTATGACATAATACTATTGAAGACGCGGATTTAAGGGAACTGCGTAGCATTTTGGAAAATGTGATTGTTTTTAGAATAGTGTCATGAAATTCACATTTACGAGCTGAATTTAAGCATAATTCCTTTAAACAAGATTGACGCTTACATGCAAATGGGAAATAAATAAAACACTTCGTATTCCTCTTTTGAAGTGAATTGTTTCGACTCCATCTATTTCATTTATAGTGCGTGGGTCACTTGAGACTGATGTCATTTTGGCAGGAGCTCTTCAACTCCAGGGAATTCCGCGATATTCTAAAACTAGAATATTCCATCAATTGACTTCTTCTTTCTTAGCTCTTTTCGCGTAATTATGGATCGTGAGTTTGAGCCATAACAATTTGTCGAAGGTCAAGGTCACAAGTATAGGGCAAATGTAAACAATGGGTTTAATAGAGCTTAACGGAGCGGAGCTATAAACTTAACAATTCAACAGTGGATTTTTCAAAACACTTGTCACAATTCTTTGTCAGTATGAAAAGGTGCAGTATATAAAATCCACATTATTGCTTAAAGATAAAGGTCAAAATTCAGGGTCAAATGTCCAAAATTGGAAAATAGAGTTAATATTAGCCACAACTTAATTATATACTTAACAGTGAAAGTTCATGTTTTAATCTTTCACGTGACATATCCTCTCGCTAAGGTGAAAAGTTGCATCAATATATTATATAAGTTAAAGCTCAGATATGATCTATATTACCCAAATTTGACCTTTGTCCTTATATTGTGAACTTGACCTTTGAACTATAGCCCTGAATATGTTAAGCCAAAGACTGTGTCACAAAAGTAAACAAACAAGTCAAGTCATTTGAAAATAAGTCTATAAAAAAATATTGTATATTACTTTCAGCTATGTTTATGCAGGGAGGTAGATGAGATCTACGTCCCTGGTTTATGTAACAATATTTAGGAAATAAATATGAAAAATTAGTACAAAAAGTTTAAACTCAGTTTTCCTAGCAAATCACCCGCCCTTTTTTTTCCAAATACCTCAGAAAAGGACATGGCATTCAAACCAATATAATACTTGTTTAAGGGCAATACATCAATAGTGATTCTCACAAAAAAAATGAGAAAAATCGGAAAGCACCAGGAAAATACCCTAAGTACTAACCCCTCGATGGCTCGTTACGAGCTGTCTCACCTGTCTAACCTGGATCTGAAGAAAAAAAATTGAATTGCCTTTGGCAGCGAAAGAGTTAATCACAAACCAATAATGTCGAGCACAATCAAGATAATACTACGTGTTTTGTTCTATTCCCATTCAGACGATCAATTATGGTGGAACTGCGTCCCGCGATGTATGGTCTTTTTGAATACCACTTGAACTTTTAGCATCATATGACATCTCTTTCTTATCCACTGGGCAAATTTGAACAAAACTTCACAGGAGTGTTTCTTTGGTGGTCCTCTTTCTAATTTGTTCAAATATATAAATTCTTAACACAACTTGTCTTACTTCGGCAGCAGTTAGAAGGGAGGGAATAACCAGGACTGCATAATTCTTCTTCTCTGAATCCGCTGGTCAGATTAATAAGATAATTAAACACAAATGTTCCTTGAGTGACCCTCTTCAAGGTATGCTTAAGCCGTATTCATTGGCAGCCAGACGGATTAAAAAAGGGGGCTAACTAACAAAATTAAATAGATCCGTTTCTATTTAAGTTTTTGTCTGAATTCAGGATATATTTGTAATTTAGCGGAAATGTTCCTTTATTGACCCTCTCCTTAATGTGTTCAAGCCATATTGATTGGTTTGAAAAGGTAGCTGCTATGCTGCAACAGAATAGGAGTAAAATGGACTTTTAGCTTTAAACAAAATCTTCTCCTAAACCATTGGACTTTGCGGAAATGTTACTTTGGTGGTTCTCTTACAAAGTGTTCAAAGATTTAATATCATAATAATTGTCCTTTATTGATAAGTCCACTCCTAGCACTTGATTAACTTTTCTCCGATAATAGCAGTTACACTTATGCTACAAAGCTATCACTCAAGTGACCGATTCAGTGCCACGTTTTTGCCCTTTGTTTTGGAAATGCAAAACTCTTTTGTACATTATAACTTTGTTTTTGTTATAGGCCTTTTCATATGAATCTGTTAATTTTCATACAAATTTTCTGTCAAAATAGAAGCTTGCGATCAATTAAGTTTAACAGACACTAAAAGTAACGTATAATACTGGAGATGAACAATCAGAAAATTATTCAAAATAAAACTGTTTTGGTAGATTACACTTCTTAGTTTACTGTTATCATTGTAAACACTAATATATTGCATTAATATATTGCATACTGTGAATGCATCAGCTGTTTCAGTACAGTCAATAAATAAGAAGACACTGTTCTGTCATGAATGATCCTGATGGGATTTTTTTTCCATAGAGCTATTGTGTAATAAGATCATTAAAAAAGTACCATGTGGACCGAATGATATACTCAGAGTTGGGGTCAATTAATTTTCACAAGACCAACAAGAATTTATGATCTTGGAAATATTTCATTCTGGCCTGATGCATCATTACTTGTCTGTCATGGTGGGGATTTTCTTTTTATAAATATTTCTATATGCACTTCTGCATCTCCTCTTAACCGATCGCAATTATACCTTAAGTTCTTTCTGTACTTTGATTTGTTTTGTATCGGTCCAAAATGCAAACATGGGTCAAATCCGGCTGACGAGGAAGTTATATCCCTTCTCTATATATAATATAACATAAAAAAAGATTAAGCTTTTCCCCACACAAAAAATGCCTAAATCTCTTTTAAATGAAAGGATATTCTTTTGTATAGAGTTGAAAACATTGTGACATAAGGATAAATGGCTCGTTTTGAGCAATTTTCCCTTTTGTCACAATATTTTCAAAAATTGTCTGCTTCAGAGGCGTCCGAAAGCGTCTTTATGTGGGAAAGGATTAAAAGCAGCCATTGGAAGATTAACAAAAACAGCGTTTGCTTCTTAATTTGACTTGCATTAAGCAGCCACCTGTGCTCCGATGCCATATTTTGACTTACGCCTTGGTGGATTCTAAAGACAAATTCGACAGTATAAACATCCATTTTGTCTCATCTCGGTGTATATAATTGGCTTAGCAAAGTCTCGTCCGTGAATATGCAATTAATTGTCAAAAAGATTTAAAGTATGATGATACTTATTCTCGATCTCTTTCCCACATTTAACAAATAAACCTGCAGCAGACTCCTTTGAAAACCTTTAGACAAAATGTTGTTAAATCTACATAATTGAAATTACCATTATTGAATTAAGCTGAAAACGCGGATTAAAGATAATCTGAGCACGAATTTTCCACAGAGGATTAAAGGTAGTTATACCAAAAGAAAGCATGCTTAAATTGACGAGTCGCCTAAAGCAATCTATTATAAGTATTTAAGTCGTTATTAACGCCATATACTTTTTATACAGATTTATCTTATTTATTAAATACGACTTTGCCTAACTTCAGATGTTCTTCACATGATCTGATGATAGAAGAAAATGGTGGACATTTATCGTTAGACAGAGAAAACAGATATTGCCAACTTTGTGTACAATATAATATTTATGTTATCGAAGACGAATATTATTTATTTTTTTTGCGAATTTAATAGCTATGCATTACTGATATATTATTTTGATGAATTTCGCTGTCAAGGGCACTTAAAGGCTTTTGCCAAAAATGCACATTCAGGTGGGACGGATCGTATGTTCCTGAAATCTGCATTATTTGCCACTTAGACATTAAAGTTTACAACATTTTCTTTTGGACGAAAAATGGAGTGGTCCAATTTTCAACATAGACTTTGTAAAATTCGGCAGTGAAATGTTTAATTATAAGTTAAAATGTCATAGGAACTGTTAACAACATTTGGAAATATCTTGTTAAAGCTTTTGTGCTACGAAGGTACATGATGTAAGAATAAAGTTAAGCCTTGCTTAAATGCTATGTGGGAAATTCTTCAATCTAGTTAACATGGATATTCCTTTGCGTTTTATCATTTTCATTGTTTTTATACGCCCGTTTTGAAAAAACGGATCGTATTATAGTTTTACCTGCGGCGTACGGGCGGGCTGGCGGGCGGGCAGGCGGGCGGAGTCCAGTATGTTGTCAGCACAATAACTTTAGAAGCCTTTGTCTAATCCAATCATCACCAAATTTGGTCAGAATGTGTATTGGGATAATATCTCGGACAAGTTTGATAACTAGCCATATCGCTTTAGTCAATAAAGAGTTATCGCCCTTTAATTATAGAAATTACCTAAAATTGGTCTTGTCAGCTCAATAACTTCAGAAGCCTTTATCCAATCATCACCAAATTTAATCAGAATGTGTATTGGCATGATATCTCGGACAAGTTTGATAACTAGCTATATCGTTTTTAGTCAATCAAGAGTAATTGCCCTTTAATTATAGAAATTACCTAAAATTAGTCTTGTCAGCTCAATAACTTTAGAAGCCTTTGTCCAATCATCACCAAATTTAATCAGAATGTGTATTGGCATAATATTTCGGACAAGTTCGACAACTAACTATATCGTTTTAGTCAATCGAGAGTTATCGCTCTTTAATTATAGAAATTACCTAAAATTGGTCTTGTCAGCTCAATAACTTTAGGAGCCTTTGTCCAATCATCACCATATTTGGTCAGAATGTGTATTGGCGTAATATCTCGGACAAGTTCGATAACTAGCCATATTGCTCCAGTCGATAGAGAGTTATATCCCTTCTGATTATAGAAATTCCCTAAAATTGGTATTGTCAGCTAAATATCTTGTGAAGCCTTTATCCGATCATCACCAAATTTAGACAATATGTTGATGGGCAGAATATCTTGGTCAGGTTTGATAACTCACAACATTATCTTAGTCACTACAAAATTATGTCCCTCGACATGACCAAAACTGTACTAACAGTGTCTGCTCTGTAAGTTGGCTGATGTACAACCAATCATCGCTATACTTGGTCAAAAAAAAAACAGGACGGGCGTATTTTGTGACATTTGGCGCTCTTGTTGTAATTGTAAATTATTTTCTCTGTCACCTGTGGACTGGTAGTAATGTATAAAAGTCGTTTTCTTAATAAGACGTAGAAATGTTTTATTGAGTCGGAGGCAGCATATGGAGAGGAAAATCATTTGTTTGAGATGATTTCCCCGCATTTACGTGATGTTTTAAGAATTCGTCTAATGATAATGCGTAAATAAACGACTGTTTTGTCTACAATTCAACCCATGATATGCGCATTTGTTTATCTGTGTAATTGTTATTTAAGACATGATATCGGTTAACCGAGCCGCGGTATCTCAATCGGTAGCGACGCGGGCTGTCAATCCAGGGGTTGTGATTTCGAAACCCAGCTCAGACAACATTCTTTCCGACGTGTGACACAAACGTCAATGCGACAAGCGTCATTCGTCTATCACGAATGGGCAAAGTTTATGTGGAAATGCAGTCAGTTGAGTGTAAATACTGCTGTGTGAAGTACTGGTGTGAGAAAGTCAGGAAACACATGGGTAGGTGAACTGGTCGTCGTGATATGACTGAAGAATTGTTGAAATCGGCGCTAAACCCCATTCAATCAATCAATCCTATCGGTTAAAAGAGTTTTTTCTGTTTCATTTTCTCCATGATATTCAAGCAAATCCATTTCGTGACGAGAAATCACGACGAAAAAATAGATATATAATTATGTTATGAAACGATAATCAAATTATTTTAATTGAAATTTAAAACAAAATCTTTTAACAGTCAAAACCACATTTCACTCTTGAGTCTCATTAGGGAATGGCCTTTCCTAAGTTGAGAGAACTTGTGGCCAGACCCTTTTGCCTTTATATAATTGTTAAACTATGTTTAAATATGTATGTTTGTAAATATTACATGGTATTTTGGTAATCAAATATGTTTAAACCAAACTCTTGAGTGTTATAAACGAGTGTTGTAATACGGACCGGTGAACTTATACTGGAATAAATACTTAATGATGTGACCACCCTGTGTCCGCCGTGCGTCGTCGACAAACACTTTGTTAACACTCTACAGGCGACATTTTGCTTTCGATGTTCAATATTTCGTGTTCAGTTTGTTGATGCTGATATTATCTAGGCCAAGTTCTAAAAGATGTAAACCAAGGTATGAAATAAGGTCACTAGGTTTAATCGGTGAAAAGTTTTATTAACATCCTAGAAACTGCATATTTAATTGATCATGTTGAAACTTTGTCACAACGTATGTCTTAACTAAGTCTGAATATCCGTTATCCCGGGTATAAAATTAGGTCACAAAGCCAAACTGAATAATAATAATAATAATAATGATAATAATAATAATAAATTCTTTATTTTAAGATAAACTTTATTTACACATTATGCATTTTATACAAATCAACAAATGTAGAAAGTCATATTTACAGTGTGGTCTTCTGTAACAAAACACATTTTTAATAAATCATTCATTCAATTATACGACAAGCACCATCATGTTAAAGTAAATAGTAAATACAGATATTAACATTATATCACATATTTCAGCATGCATACAGAACATATGTGTATCCATAAGCATATATAAATTGAAACAAATGAAAACAATGTTGTAAATACTTTTCTTATAACTTTGATATGTTAAGTAATCATAAAATGCTGCATTGTTATCTTGCGCATGCTGATATTTTATCAGAATGTTTGTCTTCATGGTGTCTATCCTAATACTAGGTCACTAGATCGAATTTACAATTTAAAGGCTACAGTATTGAATTGGACACTTTGAAACATTTGTCTTGATAATAACTAGGCTAAGTTTGAATATGGGTTATGTCTGATCAAAAGGTAGGTCACTAGATCAATTCAAAATATCTTATGGACACTCTAGAGGCTGCATTCTGGACTCAAGAACTTTGACAGAATATCCGCCTTGATGGTTTCTAGTGCAGGTTCGAATATGGGTTATATCGTCTCAGAATCTAGGGCATTTATCAAATAGGAGTGTGGAAGACAGTGGTGCAGAGGTAGAGCGTCGGCCTCTCGTATCAAAGGTCCCTGGTTCGAGTCCCGTGATGAGCGGGTCCTGACTTTGGGATTTTTCCACACAAACGGCGCGAGTACTTGTGAAGTCTCCAGGAAGCAGACATCGAGCGTGATTAATCTAAGCCCAAGGCTTGTTTCGCAATCGATGTAAAATAAATAAGTTTAAACTAAAGCCGTATGATTTACCTGAGCATCGGAAGTGTAGTGGTAGTGTTTCGATTCCAGGTCGGGCCATATCAAAATAAAGGCTATGTTCAAATTTTTAGTCGTATGTTTTAAAAGCTTAGGTCAGTGGGCCAAATTTAAAAAAAACCTTATGGACTTAGTGGAAGCGGCATGTTTCATTTATTTATCAAATTACTAGTGTAAGTATTGTTGTTACGTTATCACCGTATCATACAGAGCAATGGTAGTCAGGTGAGCGTAACACGGTCACCAAGACCCTCTTAATTATGTGTTTGATGTTAAAGTCGCTTCCAACGATTTTTCAGTAAGATACCAATACTTCTCGTCCATTTGTCCTGACACCAGCGTGGCAATCGTAATGCTAACTCTACAATACGTTAAAGATGCTGAACTCCAGATGGAGATCAAAATATTGAAACTTCTGCAAATATTGCTAATAGTGACAACAAAGTAAGTAATAAATTGTTCAAAACTATTTTGGCAGTAAATGATGAAAAAAAGTCAATTGAAAGTCATGAAAATATACCAAATTTGGCTTACTTGACATGTCTACCAAGTAAAAATGAAGAATGAACGGTCATTATGTACATGTTTATTGTACTGGAAAGTGAAATCATTACTCTGATTTCATATCAGAATTATGATTCTAATATTTCAAGACTATACTATCTATAATTTGGAGTTCAGCACCTTAAAAGCCGGATTGAAATCGAAGCCGCGATCTCCGAAAACCGAGACACAGTCTCTACCATTTCACTACAATGTTTTGAAAAGTTGCATGCTGCTTATACGTCCAATAACATCTGTTAATAGGAAAGTGTTAATTAAATGTTGGGTTATATCCATTTGTATCACATGACAATGCTTGTATCCGATTTAATATACCCATTACGTATTTATTTATATGTCACACGTGTAATATAACATGACCGAATCACTATTTTTGTATTCATCCGCCAATGGCTGGCTTAATGACAAATTTCTTTAACTCGTTTAATAGAACTTTATATGAAAAGACAACTCAAGTCAGATCTTATATATAGCGGTAATCGCTTATGATTAAAAGTGTTCGGAGGAACAGAAGGAGGAATACATTTGAAAGGTATACATGTAGCTTTTGGGATATTTTACCTTTTCTGAAATATAAAAACATTTTGGCTCAGGTTTGGTTTTCATCCCATAAATTTAGATTTAAAACTGGTTGCCAGGAAAGCCTGAGCGGAATCATCAGAGAATTTGTATCTGACGTAAATTAAATGATGGAGGGGATTAAACAATTCCGTTTTATACTAGTTTGTCAGCTCTGTGATAAATTAAAAGAAGAGTTAATTATTTCAGCGCCGAATTCCATAAAGAAGACTGTTTTATGTTCCAAATTGGACTTGATTGTTTATGCGTTAAGAGATTCGGAGAAAGTTGATAACTAAAAGGCAAAACATAATAATTTAAGGTGAGACGGCTGGATTGTTTGCAGAAAACCTCACTTTTGCCGTCTGTGCTGAAGGAATTAATACCAAAATTGTATGCAAATTCTGCATCAAGACTTTTGAAATCAGAAACTCTCTTTAAAATAGTTAAACTTCTGTGTTCAGCCTTTAACCCTCTTCCAATCTTTTCCTAATTTATTTGATATTGCAATTAATATATATTTTTTATATTTATACTTAATCAAGTACTAATTATCAAGTATTATATTGGCATATCCATTTTTAACTCGACGATTTGAAGAATAGTGAGAGCTTTACTACTCGCCCCGGAGTCGACGTCCGGTTAAAGATTTAGGGGAAGTTTGCAATTTAATTCATAAGTACTTGTGCTAGGGCTTTCATATTTGGAGTATAGTTACATCCAATACCTTTCTTCACAGTGGATGCTGAAGATGCTAAGTGTGATCTTCTTTGGGGGCGGGGAGGGGGGGGGGGGGGTTGTTGTTGGTTAACAGTTAAGGGCAAGTTGGCATTTAATTTTGTTATTATTTTGGTCAATAAGTACTTGTGCTAAGGCTATTATTCATATTTGGAATATAATCACGTCTAATACCTTTCTTCACATTGTATGCTGAAGATGCTGAGTGTGACGTTCTTTTTGGGGTATAAAACATGAATTTTAGGGCAGGTTGGCATTTTCATTTCTTTTCTCAATAAGTACTTTTGCTAGGGCTTTCATATTTGAAATAAAATGACACCATATACATTTCTTCACATGATTGTTGGTGAAATTTGAGATAAATTCATGATGTTGTATAACATTCATTTCTAATTGTGATCACTCAATTATCAAATACAGTTCTTCAACATATCAAACAGGTTTTGGAGTCAAACATTTGGAAAACCTTTTGCCATATTTGGTCTCTCAGTCAGTTTTAACATTTGCGTGTAGCTCAACGTTTTTAGCTCGACTATTCGAAGAATATTGAGGGCTTTACTACTCGCCCCGGTGTCAGCGTCTGCGTGGACGTCCGGTTTAAGGTTTAGGGCAATTTGGCATCTTTATTTATAACTCCAATACCCTTCATTCAAATCACTACATACTCCACACCTTTTATTCAGGACCATCACACAACTAGGTTAGATAACTCCATATTATCCTTAATATGGCCCTTGATTGTCTTAGGAAATTTGTTGTGATCTTTACTTCCATCTGAATAATGTTTTTTTTCTTTTCACTTAATGCTTTGGACAGTTATCTCAAATGTGTCTGCATTCATCTTTCGACCATTTTTATAACGAAGAATACAGCTTTTGGAGGTGATATCAATGTTCATACATTTTTACAGAACTGAGTTTTTAAATTAAATATATTTAAATGTATGTATCTATTCATTTGCTTCTACATATAGAGTATATATTATTTAATAGTACTTGATTGCAATATAATGAAATAGTTCTTAAGTGAATAAGTGGCGTATAGTCGAGATCGCTGTCCTCCTACGGATCTTGTTAAATATATATTTGTACACGGCAACCATAAAGCGTAAATGTTAAAGTTGAAAAATAGCACTGTGTCGGCTGCCAATGCCCAATACATCAAATCGTGACAGACGGAGGGACAAACAGATGAACGGACAGATGGTCAGAAAACAGATAAGTAGTATCGAAGTATCTTTGGTAGGCAAAATGCTATGTGTTAGATGATTAACTGATTGCTTGTTTGGTCTTTTACGCCACTTCCAGCAATTGTTCAGTTATATCACGGTGTTTCCTGGATAAGTTACAAGTCCTACTATCCTGATACCAGTTATTCAGGCGTAATGCTAACCCCGCAACTCTAAGCGCTGAGGAGGGCAGCCATTATAACCATGTTAATGTCTTCGGTATGGAGCCCCAGTACCTCAGTCGGTAGCGACGCGGGCTGTCAATCCAGGGGTTGTGAGTTCGAATCCCGGCTCGGCCAACTTTCTTTCCGACGATTGACAAAAGTCAATGCGACATGCGTCATTCGTCTTCCACCAATGGGCTAAGTCTATGTGGAAAAGCAGCCGGTTGCTTGGGAAGATTGTTGTGTAGAGTACTGGTGTGAGAAAACCAGATATATGCATGACTAGGTGAATTGGCCGCCGTGATATAACTGTGAAATTGTTAACAACGGCGTTAAACCCCCAATCAATCAAAGTCTTCGGTATGACCCGGCCTGGGATCGAACCCACGACCTCCAACACCCGATGCGGACGCTCTACCACTATACAACCGAGACGGTATATGTTAGATGAGTAGGAGCATGGGTATCCGTGTTCTGAAGTACTTTATCATCCTACTTCTACTTGTATATTGTATTATATTTTAACTGGCACGTTATGGAAAGATTAACTTTGGAAGATTCAATTGTCTATCGTAATCTAAAGCTTTTTTTCTACTTCTAATTGAGGCTGGATAATGTGTTAAAAAGAAATTGGAAACAAGAAGCGAAATTAAAATTCCATTTATCAATTAATCCTTTCCATTATACCGACGACATTAGTCGCCTAAGTAACAGACGAATTAAAAAAAAAGGGGGAAAAGGCACTGTGAGACAAATTGAACTGCTAAAAAGCCTTATTTCAATGATTTAAACAAATTTAATCTTTTTCCAAGACGTTACATTATCAGTAAGATCAGAGGAATAGATAAGAAGATGTAAACTGGTCTTTACTCAACCAAACCCTATGTTGTGGGTACTCAACAGAACATGGGGTTTGAGTATCAAATAAGGATTTTAGAATCTAGGGCTCTGTCAGATCATTCAAAAGTAGACGACCCATTAAAATATAATATCAGGCAACCGGTTAACAAATTGGGTGTTTCGGTGTTTTACGTCGCCTTAAACAATGTGTTCAGTTATATCACGGCGTTTCCTGATTAAGTAACCAGTTCTTCTGGTCCATTTATTCTGACACATTTATTCAGTCAGTCGTAAGGCTAACCCCAGAACCCTGAGCGCCAAGGAGGGCAGTCATTACTACCATTGTTTAAGTCTTTACAACTAAACCACCGAGGCTGTTACTTGTTACGATGTTAAAGGATACTTTTGGTAATGTATTTACTATTTTTTAATCTGAAAGAAAAGTATAGTTGTAACGCATATTTGAAAATATTGCGAAAAATGGGAGAAAAAACTAGCAATATCTATTTTATAACATTTATAAAATAGTCTGGTGCAATTTCGTTATATTACGTCTGTATCGGGGTGTGGGTTTAAATGAGGCGTTCTGCGAGAAAACCAACATTGTGGACCCTGCGTAAACTATCGATCCGGATCAGCCTAGGCATGCCGCACAGGCTTACCCGGATAGCCTCCTGTTGATTTTCTGTTTCAGGAATCATTACTCTATACCTCTATCCCCCTGAGACGGAATGTGTCGGACCGGATCAGTCTGCGCGGACGGCGCAGGCTGATCTGGTCGATACATTACGCAGAAGCCATACTGTTGGTTTTCTCGCGGGACGGCTCAAATCAATTGTCAGCTAATTCCGTGCTAATTCCAGTATCTGTGTCCGTCTCTAATTATAGACGTGAGGAAGATGGTATTTGTTTCATAGATTCTATCCAGACACATTAATCTAAATAAAATACAAACAAAACTCGCACGGTAACATTCTCTAGGTTATACCCTGGCTCGACAGCCCCATTAATCTTCCTTAGACAAATGAAGGGACATAGTTATCACACGACAGTAGAGAATAGAATAGAATAACATGAGCGACAGACTCTGAAAACCAAACGTTAACTGAAGGCATTTTCGACCCTAGTTAGATATTTCTTTATTAGATCGGCAAACATTCCTGCCAATAAAAAGTCAATGCGACGTCATATTTGTCTTGCAGCGACCTAAGATGAAACAATGTCCTTTCCTGGAAGGACTATTGTGTGTGTATGGTTGTAATAAATTCAGGAAACACATGGGTATGTGACTTGGTCGCGCTGATATGAAAAATTATGAAAACTTCGTTAAATCCAAATTAAAGCGTATATTCAGATTAGCAAGCACATCCGTACAGTCTGGTCTGACTCTGCACTGTTCGCCTATTACTCGTAGAATACTTTAAAGATTGTTCCGTTAAGCAGTTTCTATTTCGTTTCTTAAGCATGGATGCGCAGGAAGGTGTTTTTTTTGTAACCTGTAAGTATTACGTTATGGTAGGTTTTCTGTGAGCACTGCATATATGGAATGGAATTGTTGAAGCCAAGCATGTACAATTTCGGACATGTAAACGCAACACAAACACTTACAAAAGTAAAACCATGCCCACTAGTACGCGCGCAGATACAAACATATACAAACAACATGCGTTCACACCTATGTTAAAGACCTCCCATTAGGAAGCGAACAATCTTGTCTTTGGTCACAGGTTGTCTTTAATTGCAGGGGTCATTTATACAGAAAAATGAGTATTTTGGAAACTTAAAAGTAGTGTCGCTTTAGACAGGGAAGTGCTATTCCAGGATAGTCTTTAGCTCCGGTTCGACTGTACATATAGTTCTTCATTTATTTCGTATGGCGGAATCCGCTGTGGTCGAGTGGTTAGCGTCGGGGATTTCGAAACCGGGTGTCCCGGGTTCGATCCCCAGTCGCGGCACTACGGTCATGGTTGGTGGAGTGCCCTTGGGCAAGGCACATTTTCTAGCCTAGTACTGGTTTGTTTACCCAGGGATCACGAATAAGTGAACTGTCGCCGTGATATAACTGAACTAATGTTTAAAGCGGCGTAAAACCCCAATAAATAAATAAATAATTATTTCGTATGGCATGAGAAAGTCAAACCTTGATTCATTAAAATTGAGCCGTCCCGCGAGAAAACCAATATTATGGCATCTGCGTAATGTATCGACCCAGATCAGCCTAAGCAGTCCGCGTAGGCTAATACGGACCGACATATTCCGTCTTAGGGAGATAGAGGTATAGAGAAATGATTCCCGCAACAGAAAATCCACAGGTGACGAAAAGCGTCTGTCCGGGTTAGCCTGCGCGGCATGCTTAGGCAGGTCCGGGTCGATATTTTTCGCAGAGACCACAATGTTGGTTTTCTCGCGGTACGGCCCAATCTGATACAATGAGTGTCTTATGTTCAGAACGGTATATCAGTGGGGTGCTGTTTGACTAGATTATCCCTTGCAGAGTTACTTATAGGTACAGGGATTTCTCTATCGATAGCTAATTGAATTTTCTCTTTTCACAAAACCGTCTTTATCTCCTGTAATAATCTCAACTACTTAACTGCATCGTAAGAACATCAGGATAAAGTGAAACATATCGAAAAACCGGGATTAAATTTCTATGGGATTAAGTGTAGATTTTGTCTTCTTATTATCCATGTGGTTCGATACGAGCAATCTCAAATTTATTAAGTTTGAATGGGATGTGTATACTACAGTGTTGGTTTTCTAGCGGGACGGCTCAATCATATCGACGGTTTCTGGATAAGTTGATAGTACTGCTGTTCTCCCACTGTTAGTGTGGGCGCTCGAACCATATCATCCCCCGTTATTTAACGGAGTTTAACAGCCGTTTTCAACATTATTTCAGTTATATCGCGGTGACAGTTCACTTGCTCATGATCCCTGGGTAAACAAACCAGTACAAGGTTAGAAAATGTGACTAGCCCAAGGGCACTACACCATAACCGCCTACGTATCCCAGTCTTACATCGAAACAAACAATAATCTCTATTGATTTATTATTTGGTATGTTTTACCCTCGCCGTTCAGAACTATTTGGCGAGCAATAATCTCTATACACTGGAACCTGTGTATAAAGACCACCCATGGGAACACATCATTGTGGTCTTTGTTCACCGGTTGTCATTCTTTGAAGGGTTATTTCTTGCAGAAAATGAGTAATAGGGAAACTATAAGTGTTGTTAATAAAGACAGGGAATCATTATCCCAACGTGGTCTTTTAGCACAGCAGTGACGTCAAATCCTATGAAAGTCAGGTAGATGGATGAACGTTTTTCTATCAAAACTACAACCGTTTTCTTTTAGAAAAGCATTGTTGATTCATTATATTGTAAGTAATTCTTTTAAAAGCACCAGAAGTTGTTTCAATATAATGATGATTGACATCTCGAAATAGACCGAAATTAGTGAAATTAGGCCAAAAAAGAATCACAAGATATAAGGGAACATTTATGCATTGAAAGGGAAACAACACATGCAAGTTTGAAGCTTTTGTTATTGCACGAGTTACATTTCTTAACCTACAACTTATTTTTCAAAATTTAATTCCAGAGTCGAATATCGGTAATATTTATGTGTCGTTTGTTTATGCAGATTGACACACATGAATATTTTCTGCGTTGATTTTCCGCCATCCTACATCCTGTGACTTATTGAGGAAGCAAACATGTGTTCTTTCTAACAATTTTATTTGATAGTACTGGGATTTTTAAATCCCGCAGTGAATCAAATTATGACATTCAGACTGTCGACTATTTTTGAACTAAGGTACCGTCTATAGTAGTGTGGACTTTTGAAAATCATACATCAATTGGCTCTCCGATTTCAAACAGAAACACATAGAAATTTCGGGAACCAAATTCAAAAGTGTCTCCACCTAACAACACCCAAAATCAGTACGCCAATAATTTAGTGCAAAACAGCTTGACTGATTTACGAATGAAAACATTAGCAAACGGCAAATAAATAAAATGAAATCCACATATTCTTGGTTAACAAATAAAATCACACGTCTGATAACGTGCAAATATCATATTTGAATGTAATTCTATTTCGATATTTTTACGCATTAATCCAGTTCCTTTCCGCTCAACTGTAACTTTCTGATCATATTTCTTCTATAATCAGTTGAATGTAATCATATTTAGATATTCCTACGAAATCCTGACCGTTCCTTTCCGTTCAACTGTAACTTTATGATCATGTTTCTTCTAAAATCCTCTCATTCAGTGTCTCAGTCTATCGGATATATTGTTGATGACAGAACAGATATTTTCCCATGATGGATTTAGATCGTCTGCTGTCCGCCCTTTCTCTGAGCTAGACCAGATTTGATGAATCTGCTGCAGAAGTCATTTGAAAATGGTCTCGATAAAAAGAGTCATTGATCAAAACAGGCAATTGCGTCTTTTTATACATCTAAGTTTAAGAAAATGTGTAGTAGTATTGCGTCGGGCGCGCATGCTCCTTCTGTTGGTCTAGTTGCTTGGGAAGATTGTTGTGTGGAGTACTAATGTGTGAGAAAAAACAGGAAATACATGAGTAGGTGAACTGGCGGCCGTGATATGACTGAGAAAATGTTAAAAACAGCGTTAAACCCCAATCAATCAATCAATCGGTTGGTCTATGCGTTCAATGCATCTTCCGCAAAATAGGCAGTGGTAGAGCATTCAGCCTCAGTTGCAGGAGGTTGTGGTCATACCAAGTACAGTCAAACCAAATAAACATCACCTTTTTATAGCAAGTCCCTTTCTATAGCAGCCACTCTTTTAATTTCCCAATTACTCATTTTCTGCAAAATGATCCGTAAGTTAAAAACCACATTTGAACAACGACCAGATTGGTCTTATCCCATGGGTGGTCCGTTTTTAAAAACACTGGTTCAGAGGTCCAGATAAGGAGGGGTTTACAGCTATTTTTCCCCACAATTTCTCCCTTATCTCCCAACCAAACCCTATGGTGTAGGTACTCAAAAGAATCGTCTCATTGAGACGATTCTTTTGAGCACCCACATTATAGGGTTAGAGGGTAAAATAAGGATTTTAGAAAGTAAAAAACTCCACTTATCTAGAATTCTGCAGGTTGGACTGTACTTTAAAATGGTAGTAATGCCGGCTTTCCCTGCTTGGCGCTTAGGTGTGTGGGGTTAACACTACAACTGATGCGCTGGTGTCGGGATAAACCATCCTCGGTACCCAGGCTATTCATAAAATATATGATACCCTGGGCAAATTGGCTAGCGAAACTTTCCTCCGTAACAACACTGTAATTTTCGTATCGCATGAGGTTTGTGCCATGCGGCCAATCAAGCGGCTGCATTTCACCTCATAAAGTATTCATGAGTACGAGATTTTTACAGCCAATTTGCCCAGGGTATCATATATTTTATGAATAGCCTGGGTACCGAGGATGGGATAAATGGACTGGTAGTATTTGTAAAATACTCAGTAAAGAACTGAACTACTGTTGAAAGGGGCGTAAAAACATAACCCAAGCAATCTTTGTCCAATATTTACAGAGCCTGCTCACATTTACTAGTATTTCTCGGACATGTTAGATTTCGAGCTGGGTTGCATCTTGCACCCCAGAGTTTTGCCCACTTATCTTACGTTTTTGTTTCGTAAACAAAGTGGTTGGCCCATCTCACTGTTTATGGTGACAATATATCGGTCACGACACTCAGGACAGTGATAATATTTGTTGATAGAGGCCCCTTTCCGCTTTCTTCTCCGCCTCGGGTGCGGAAGGTCGCGGGTTAGATCCCCGGCCTGGTTATACCAAATACTTTTAAAATGGAATTAATAAATGCCCTCCTTGGCGCTCAGAGTTGGGGGTTAGCGTTACGACGGACTAGCTGGTGTTAGGATAGATGGACCAGTAGTACTGGTAACATACCAAGGGAACGCATTTGATATAACTGAAATATTGTTTGAAAGCAGCGTAAACAAAACAATCAATCATCCAATCCGCTCTCTAACTTAAATTGTTTATTGAGATATGTTCTCGTACAGATATATTTCAATCTAGATATGTCCAGAGACTCTAGAGTTATTGACCCTTAACCATTCTCCAACGTCTCGGTGTTGTAGAGGTTACAACGTCCGCCCCGAGAGCGGGAGACAATGGTTCAATCCCCGGTTGAGTCACAGCAAACACTTTAAAAACAGCTCCTCGGCGATCAAATCATGCCAAATACTTTTCTTTTTTTTAATGGCTCCTTGGCGCACTCGGTTGTGGAAATAGCATTACTACTGACACACTGGTGTCAGAAGAAGCTTACCAACGGTACTGGTAATTTACACAAGAAACGCCATGATATGATTAAAAAAATTGTTGAAAGCGGCATGTTTGTTCATACAAACAAGCAAACAAATTCAAATATGTAGAGGCATTTTCACGCACCTGCAGCGGGCGACTTTCGAAAACATTTTAACTAGATGTTTTCAAAGTCGTCTGCTGTTTTATTTTGTGTGGGAAAAGGCGGATTAGTATTGATTTTCTTTCTTAATAAGTTCTCTTACATACATACTCCATGTCCAATCATCACCAAAGTTGGTCGAAATCTTGAAGATTTTGATCAAGAGTTTTTCCGATCCAGAATCCCTTGGGCATATTGTCACTCTTGCTTCAAAATACTTTCATATCTGTACCTACATTTCTGGTGCGGTAGGTCTTGGGTTCGATCCCCGTCCGGGTCATACCAAACACTTTAAAAATTGTAGTAATTTCCTTGGCGCCCAGCGTTACGGGATTAGCATAACGACTGACTGGCTGGTGTCAGGATAAATGGACAAGTAGTACTGGTAACTTACACAGGAAACGCCGTGATATAACCTAAACATTGTTCAAAGCAGGCTACATCGTTAGGACTGACTGGCTGATTACAGGATAAATGGACACGTAGTACTGGTAACTTACACAGGAAATGACGTGATATAACTGAAAAAGAATTGAAAGCGGTCTTGAACACAAAATCGTCAATCAATCTGTAACTAAATTATACAGGACTTCCCCCAACTAATTACGTTTTTTATCCACAGTTCAATCTAAACCTTTTCCCTCGTACAACACATCTGCAGTAGACTTCTTTGAAATATGAACACTCTTATAAATAGGTTTATACTTATCTCAAAAAAGTGTTGAAAACATCGTGGCTAAAGGAGAAATTGCTCAGTATGGCCAATTCCTCCTTTTGTCACAGTGTTTCAAAATTCGTCTGCTTGGGATGCGTCAAAATACGTCAACATTTGGGAAAGGGTAGACAAGCGTAGGGACACGTCAAAATACGGCAGAGCTCTATATAAGGGACGTTTTGCTTATTCTAAAATCCTTATTTGACATTCTAACCCTATGTTGTGTGTACTCAAAAGAATCGTCTCAGTGAGACGATTCTTTTGAGTACACACACCATAGGTTTTGCTTTAATAATAAGAGAGAAATTATGGGAAAAAGAGCTGAATACCCCTCCTTATATGGACATCTGAAATAGTATTACGTCTGCAAGTACGAAGGTAGTTGTCTCGGACGATTGTTGTGTGGGGCGCTTGTGCGAGAAATTCAGCATGATTAAATACTAGTTGAATAACTAAATTGCACTCAAAACATAGATTCTTCTTTGACTCGATTCGACTGTCGAGTGAACTTCACGTGATTTTCTTGGTAAATAAGATAAAAGAAAAGACAAAGTTTGTGTTATAAAATAATGTTTTTTTTTTAATTTCATGAAATTTTGATATATAAATGTTGATATAATATACCTGATACAAATAAGAATGGTAGCACCAAACGGAGTTATCAGCCCTTACTTCGATACAATCCCTCTTTCACGTCACTGCTGCAGATGAATTTTGAACGTTTTGTGGGAAAAGGAGAGCATGTTCAAAAGAAGATTATTTTTCTTTTCCTCGGAATACTATTATATTCAGCTTTGTTACAAAAGTGATACATCAAATGTTCTGGTATTACAGATTACGTCTCTAAAATATCATGTAACGTAAATGGTTCATCAAATGTTTAAGGAGTCGTCTGTTTCATTGCGCTCGGGGAAATAGCATTTAAGAAACACAGAATTTGCTCGTTTCGAAAAAGAAAAGGACTAAATATTATGGAATTTATATGCATTGTAAGGGAAACAACTCAGGCAACTTTAAAACATTTTATTGCACGAGTTACCATTCTTAACATATTTTAATCGTTTTCAAAAGTCTTCTGCTGAAGATGCGTCAAATTCCATCTCAGAAAGGGCAACATATTCACTCCTTATACACTCATACACATATTTACGTAGATGGTAAAGGTGATTATTTTGTCATTCAACCTATAACACATACGATTTTGTGATAATTGACTCTTCCAAATTGTATATATGTTTACAATTATTCATTTTGTTCACTGTATAATTTCAAATTGGAAGAGTCTAAGCATGACGCATCGGGGTTCGTATTCAGCTTTACCTAACACTGCAGTCGTTAATTCTAACCGTTCTCTTATCGTCCACGGGTGTAGTGGTTAGAGAACTTCAACCTCCGTACATGGGTTCGAAACACAGTCGATCATACCACAGACTTCAGTAATGAAAGTATTAGCTTCCCTCATGGCGATCTGAGTTGCGGGGATAAAATAACGACTGATGCATCGGTGTCAGGATAAATTATACCGGTAGTACTGATAAATTATACCGGTAATACTGATAAATTATACCGGTAGTACTGGTAAATTATACCGGTAGTACTGATAAATTATACCGGTAATACTGATAAATTATACCGGTAGTATTGATAAATTATACCGGTAGTACTGGTAAATTATACCGGTAGTACTGGTAAATTATACCGGTAGTACTGGTAAATTATACCGGTAATACGGATAAATTATACCGATAGTACTGGTAATTTATACCGGTAGTACTGGTAAATTATACCGGTAATACTGATAAATTATACCGGTAGTACTGGTAAATTATACCGGTAATACCGATAAATTATACCGGTAGTACTGGTAAATTATACCGGTAGTACTGGTAAATTATACCGGTAGTACTGATAAATTATACCGGTAATACGGATAAATTATACCGATAGTACTGGTAATTTATACCGGTAGTACTGGTAAATTATACCGGTAATACTGATAAAGTATACCGGTAATACTGATAAATTATACCGGTACTACTGATAATTTATACCGGTACTACTGATAAATTATACCGGTAATACTGGTAAATTATACCGGTACTACTGGTAAATTATACCGGTAGTACTGGTAATTTACATAGGAAAGGCCGTGATATAATTGAAATACTGTTGAAAGCGGCGTAAAACGCATTTAAAAACAGTTATCTGAATAAATCGTTCATATTGACTGTTCGCATTAAACAAGTGGTAAAATGGCATCTGATATACCTAACGTAGTGCTGGGTAACTCTAAATACGCCCCGGTTTATGTGTAAATAATGAACAGTTGAAACTTGTAACATTCAAACATGATTCGACTGTTTTGATTTCCTTTTGATTTGTTTTGACTACATCAGATTGAATTTAAAATAAATAAGTTTTCAGTGCATAAAAAAGGGAGTTGTTTCATAATAAAAAAGTTGGATTTCTTCAAACGGTTAACCCCTTTCCTTCACACTACAGCTATAACAACAGACCAGCTTGAAAACGTATCGATATCAAAAATATGAAATATCTCTGTAAATTGAAATATAAGTATAATGGAATTGAGCTGAAAACATTGTGGGAAAAGACGGAATTGCTCATTACAAGCAATTTCTACATTCTCCACAATGGTTTAAGAATTCGTCTGCTGCATATGACCCTAAACGGGGTCTGCATGTAGGAAAGGAGTTAACTTATATTATGTATTAATATTGGTTTTCTTATACGCCGTTGTCCTTTTGTATCCTAGTTTCATGTACATGTACAACATGAAACCAATGTGTATATATATATATATATATATATACGGCGTCAGATGGAATTGAGTCTGGTTGCATTCGCGAACACTGAAGACCCTGACGAGTCTGTGCATATCGCACAATCTACATGTAACTTTAGATAAAATTTTAAACATCGCAAAAATAAAACAGAATTGCTTGCTGACTGGAGTATCATCACATAAGACGATACCAACCAACAAGTACCTACTACCGATTTGATCGGGTTATTATAGAATTAATAATATTATGTTTATACACATTTGTACTGATGAGCCGAGTCTGCCGATTATATGTGGTCCTGTTGTCTTAGCAGTTTGGTATCACTTAGCCCTTTCCCTCATATAGACGCTTTCTGACGCCTCTGCACCCGTGAGACGCATTTTTGAAAACATGGCGACAAAAAAAGAAATAGCTGAAAAAGAGCAATTTCTTCTTTTTTGTCACCATGCTTTCAAACTCTATCAAATGATTGTACTTTCATTTAAAAGGGGGTTTTCAATTTTGTTTGGGTATGTTTTCAAAGTCGTCTGCTGCGGATTTGTTGTATGTGGGAATGGGTTAAAAATACATTGGCGTGAAAACAGTGGAGTTTCACTTCTAGCTTTTTTGTCAGAATGTATAATAAGATCTGTGTAACATACAGGCAGACAGTGAAGGTCGAGATGAAACCGTGCGTTCGCACCGGCTCACCGAGGCGTCATTGTTGACATGCGCAACAGGAACCGGAAGCGACAGATGCAGCTCAATGGTTTAAACAAACAAACAGAAAACTAACACATTTCCATTTAATGGAGAATGCTTAGAAATAAATTAACCCTTATCCCGCTATACGCGATTTAGAACGAGAGTTACAAACAATTTAGACGATGATCAACATACACTTATATATATACGGTCTGATCTAGGTCTATATCGATCGTTGCAGTACATTCACATTTAACATAGTACTAATATTGTATGAACTGAGATTTGAGAAAGGTCACGTTTTATGTCAACCAAATTTTGCGAAATTGCGACAAGTAAAGTTCCAGATCAGTATGCATCTCCACGCTATCTGATGGAGATCTTCCCTGGTCGTATTTTTAAGCATCCTGGAAGTATTCGAAAAACGGTTATGATATAAAAAAAAAACCACGACAGTTTTAAGAAGTGTTGGTATTTCGATCGTAATAACCGTAAACCCTTTTCCACATACAACAAATCTGCAGCAGACGACTTTGAAAACATATTGACAAAAATAAAGAAAACCTCTATAAATAAATGTTAAGTTATGTAATATAGTTGAAAACAGTGTGGCAAAAGTCGTCTGCTGCAGATTCGTCATAAAGCGTTTACATGTTGGATAGGATTAATTTTAAAACCTGAATGTAGGTTTAACTGTGTTGTGGCTACAATCGTCTGGTTGAATTCAGCAGGATATGGGTTAAAGTTATGAAACGCAACATTTATGACAAACAGTGTCGACACTTTTAAAACCCTCATATAAAAACAAGAATAGTTTCCGTCAAGACGTAAAATCATTCGTCTATTGTCTATTTAAGCAGTTCACATGTTATATCATTTATGAAATCTCTTCGGCTAAACTCGTAAACCCGAATCTATTTCCGTAAATAACCGAGTGTTGCCCGACTGATGTTGCATATTATAGGAAGAGTTCTGTCACATAACCGGATCTGGTCTCGAACTGACTTGTCAAATCTGAAAAGTAAGAAAGCATAAATCAACATATATCTTTTCAGAAATTCGAAAGGTACTCGTTATTATAATAGAAATGTGGAACTGTCCAATGGGAGCAAATTAATCTATCTCTTGCTGAATATTCATGTAAACTGAAATATTGTTGAAATTCCCAGTACCAGATTGTTAATCAACATGAGAACGAAATCGGGTAATTACACGGCTAAAACGATGGATTGTATGATGGATGTATCATTCTAAAAAGCCGTAACTACATGTCTTACAAGATGAAATTATGGCATTTTGGAACGAAACCATCCATATGGTATCGATCCCTTTAATAGCCCGAAGCAAGGATTATCAGCTTGACAGGATATCAACAGCATTGACACATTATACAGAACAGAGCAGAATTTTATTGGCATAAAATAAACAAATATTCATAGCCAAAATGAGTGATATACAATTAGAAATGAATAAACAAACATACAAAAGTTGCCAGGTGGTGTAGGTTAAAAGACCTGACACATCAACACGTAAAGCTTACAGAGAAGTGTAAATAAATTGAATAATTATAATATCATTAATCATTTAGTAATATTAACAAAAGGGTATAATATGAATATACATTTGTACGCGTACAATAAAGATGTTATATATATAACTTTCAAATATGTTTTTAAGACTTAATTTAAACTGAAAATTATATTAAATAATATCGATCAACCATTATTTTTTATTTTTTTAAAAATACATGAACAATGTATAAATGTTGATAGGCTGGTTATTAATTTAGGCGAATTTGATGAAATAAGTATCAAAAATTATACAATATGCGTAAAATGTACCATCCGTATCCCTTACTTGCAGTTTTTAACAAAAGTGCGTGGCTAAAAATTTCAAGTATCGTCAACTTCATTTATATATAAATATGTACATAAGAATAACCCGAATCATGATATGGCATTTGAATAATCGAAGATTCGAATATTCCTTGCCATCCCTTATATATACATGTTTCACTTGAATTTAACTGTAATCATGAATTCGTGAATGTTATATAACTTTGAACAGGGAAACCAACGAACATGCATCTGCATTCATTGGTTCAGTATCTACAACGTTCGCTATTTAAATTACAAAAACGTTTCCTACATACAGTTTGCAATTTGTACTGGGTAAACTGGATGTGCAGGCTGATCTAGGTCTACTCATAGCACAAATAATGTTGAGATTGTTTCAAGCATGTTTCAAGCTGAAATGCTTTCAATTCGTTTGTTGATGTAAAATGTATTTTAACTGATTAATTTGTGAATGTATTATGTAGATTTACTTTTCCATCAAACACTCTTAAGCAATTGAGCATATCAACCATTTGAATACGACTTGTTACATAACTAGCTGGTAGTATAAGTGTAGAACCTTCAGAACCCTGCATTGAATTGGAAAATACGGGAGAAACAAAAGAAGTAGTATATGCAGAGGCAATATATCTAGTACAAAGGGACTTATTTTTACTGTAAGGGAAACAAGCAAATTCAGAGAATTATGGTCCCCCGCTTTGGGGGTTTTATTGGTTGGGTTGCAACGCTTCCTGGCATATTGTAACTGTCTTTTCTGTCTAGAGAAGGCTTTATTGTTTATAGTAATATGTCAGTTGTATTTGTGAAGTCTAAACAGATTGACCTCATTAAATTATATGGAAAATTAAATCATCCAAAAAGCGGTTGCAGAGAGATAGCCCGGAAATGAATTAAGTCATACATAGCCGGATGGTGGGGTAAAACTCCGTGAAAAATCATCCAACCGGAACGCAAACACGATATGCGCATCTACACTTGGTGGTGATCCTTCCTATAAAGTTTCATCAAATTCCAAAAAGCGGTTGCAGAGAAATAGCCCGGAAAAATGAATTTAGTCAGACATAGCCGGATGGTGGGGTAAAGGGCCATAACTCCGTGAAAAATCATCCAACCGGAACGCAAACACGATATGCGCATCTACACTTGGTGGTGATCCTTCCTATGAAGTTTCATAAAATTCCAAAAAGCGGTTGCAGAGAAATAGCCCGGAAATGAATTTAGTCATACATAGCCTGATGGTGGAGTAAAGGGCCATAACTCCGTGAAAAATAATCCAACCGGAACGCAAACACGATATGCGCATCTACACTTGGTGGTGATCCTTCCTATGAAGTTTCATAAAATTCCAAAAAGCGGTTGCAGAGAAATAGCCCGGAAATGAATTTAGTCATACATAGCCTGATGGTGGGGTAAAGGGCCATAACTCCGTGCAAAATAATCCAACCGGAACGCAAACACGATATGCGCATCTACACTTGGTGGTGATCCTTCCTATGAAGTTTCATCAAATTCCAAAAAGCGGTTGCAGAGAAATAGCCCGGAAATGAATTTAGTCATACATAGGGGTAAAGGGCCATAACTCCGTGAAAAATAATCCAACCGGAACGCAAACACGATATGCGCATCTACACTTGGTGGTGATCCTTCCTATGAAGTTTCATCAAATTCGAAAAAGCGGTTGCAGAGAAATAGCCCGGAAACGAAAGTGTGACAGCGTGACGGACTGACGGACTGACGGACTGACGGACTGACGAATGAGAAATAATAGTCCCCACGCTTTCGCGAAAGCGGGGGACAAAAAGTTTAAAAAGTAGTTTTAAATTATTTAATTGTGGAAGTAAAGACGGTAACTAATAGAAGTAGGCACATAATATAAGTAGTAGTAGTAGCAGTAGTGATAAGAATAGAAGTAGTGGTACCGCAGTTGTAGTGAGAGTAATTTACTTTTAGAAATAGTAGTAGTAATAATAGTAGTAATAGTTGTGGTTTTTGTTGTAGTAGTAATAGTAATAGTAGTAGTAGTAGTAATAGTAGCCTACGTAGAAGTAGTTGTAGTTGTAGTAGTACTAATAGTAGTCGACATAGTAATAGTAGCTGATTTAATTCAATGTTACGTACCTTATCAAAAAGAGTATCAGCAATAAGCTTCGTTGTGTGACATATTACTAATGTACGGATTTGATTGGTTATCCATCGTCCAATCATCGTTGTCGATCGTATAACTTCCTGATGTCGTTGTGTCGTCATCTTCATCGTATGACGTACGAGGTATCACGTGATCATTGTGTATCGGATAATGTTTATATCCAGGATGTCCCGGATATGGTCCCTGTGGTTTAGAATGACTAGATGATGATGGTGACCATTGGTTTGTTTTTAGATAATCCCGGGTCGGGGGATTTATCTCCCCTGTTTGGTTAGTTTTATAATATGGATTGTTAGCACTTTTAGCACTTTGATTGTTATATCTGTGCGGATGATTATATAGAGAGTTCTTTTCTATCCAGTTGGAATGGCTGTCCACGGGAAAGTGGTGTAATAAAGGCTTGTTTGCAAAGGTTACTGTTTTTATATGATCTGAAAAGAAAAGTGTTAGAATAAGTTATGTGCTGGGTAATACGAAATGAAAGTGATGTACATGAGTCGAGTTGAGATATTTGTGCGAATAGGGTAGGCACAGACGAGCACATGCATATACACAGTCTCACCATATTCTTTATTGTCCTCTGACTTTAAGCATAGCTAATGTATAACTTCTGACAAAAAAACTAAAAGTGAAACTCCACGATTTCCCCTGCATATCCAACTGTATGTGATGCCAAAACAGTGATGCAATATTCCCCTTATCGCCTAGACGAGGGTTTAATATTGCCGTTCGCATTTATTTGAAAGTGATTCAAGCAGTTGATGTTATTTCATTTATGAAGAAAATTACTCCGTGTTTTATTAAAAATTATAAGTTGCAAAAGTCACTTCTCATAATGACGATAAGGAGCGATGTTCAAATTCTTTATCGAGTTTACGAGTTTATCCGAACGGTTCCGATTTTAGGTTAAAGGTGAAAACGGAACTCTTCGGCTAAATTCGTAATCTCGAGTTCGACTAGTTCATTAAAAAGCCTTCAGATAGACCATTACAAAATATGATGTTTAGAATCAATACATAAATAATGAATCGAACTACATTCGCGGTTTGAAAGGTTAAGCGGTTGCTATATACACAAAAGTGTCCCTGTAGCCGTTTGATAGCTAAACTATTTACAAAATGGCGTCTGACCCAGAAATGTAATGGTAGGGGCAGGTAACTCCAGACTATGAGAGGGCGACATGTATAGTTTAAGATGCGGAGGACCGTACCTGTGTCATGTGACTGTGTGTACGCTGTTTGAATGTCGGACTCACTGCCCCCACGACCGCTGTCACATGTGGCTGTCTCCCCGGACGACTCACTGTCATTATCCCCGTGATGTTTCATTAAGTCTGTGGGTAAGGTTGGCTGAGAGAAGAGAGAGAGAGAAAATACATACAACATTCACAGGTCCATTGCTAATTTAGTCTGGAGTTACCTGCCCCTATCATAACCATATCGGGTCATGCATGCACTAACAATTGATATGGTGTACCAAGCAAAATGCCATAGATACAACCGTTTTATTCAAACGTTCAAACCAGAGTGTTTCATTATGTATATATTGATTCCAAACATTAGGCTGCATTGGTCCGCTGTAGAAAACCAATCGTTAGGTGATAGCGACATGTGAGGGAGGCGGCCAATCGTGTCGCCTTTGTTGTTTCTAGTATTCGAAAAAATATATGCATAGAGTCTGGTGTATACGCTTTTGTGAAAGCACATGTATTTTGGGTTTTTTGATGTAGATTTGAGAATTTCCTAAAGTTTAGATTTCGTTAGTTTGTCAAGCAAGTTAAGTGAATACAGCAAGTCCATGAATTGTTACGAGGTATAAACATTGTTGCCTTCGCAAAACCACGACTTATAAAAAAAAAATATATGGACCTGCAAATGTTTTCATTCAGCCCTACCCTACCGTGTCAAATAAACCTGAGAATTGATGACAATGATCTCGACGAAACGCTCGCCTGTGATGTAAACAACTACTGACAATTTATACGGACTCGAAACCTCGTGGTGACATCAAAGTTTAAGGTTGTTTAGGGGGTCATTTATAGGGGGGAAATGTTCGTTATCGACTGTAATTAGGAGATTTTATGGGCGGTCGGGGGTAAATCACCATCATCAAGGTCTGCAGTGTGAAATTAACCCCTTTTCCCCCTTCCAAATGTACCATTAATTCTGCAGCAGCATCAGATGATGTTGCGAAATAGCTTGGCAAAAAGGTAGACCATCTCTATCAATATTAGTTTGATAGTTATTGATTTAAAGTTGAACCCACTGTCGCAAAAAAAAGAAATTGTTTCGAACTATTTCTGCCATTGCCATAAAGTAGTTTGTCCCATAAGTCCCAGATGTATTAACTATAAGGTCGTCTGAGTCAAGAAGGGTTATCCCTTTCCGACAAACAGACTTATTTTGACGCATCTACAGCAGACAACGTTCCAAAACATTGTGGGAAAAGGAGAAACTCTTCATAATGAACAACTTCTCCTTAAGTCACAATAATTTCAATTTTTTTTAACTCTTCGCCAGTAAAAAATACTGATATTTATCGACATTTTCCATATAAAGGCATTGATGTTTTCTTCAAGTTCGTCTATTGCAGATTTGTGTGATGTCGGAAAAAGGGTTAACATGCATTACATTTCACTAACATGGCAATAAAGGTCATCATGAGGACGAGTGTCTGTGTGAACCCTGTGATTTGGTAAAAACTACGAGTTTTAGCTTCTCTTCCATTTAAAATTGGTTGACTTTAACACTGAAGTGCCATGTGCCGTCGTTTTTTATAAGTCCATGTATAGTACTGTTTGGTTCAGAAATAACGATTATTATTATTACAATATTAATAACTTTATAGAAATAAAAGGAGAAAACGTAAAAGAAGAAGAAAATGATGAAGAATGATAAAAATAAAGATGACGATTAAGGTGATGATGGTGATGATGATGATGATGATGATGATGATGATGATGATGATGATGACGGTGATGAATATGATGATTTTGATAATAATGATGATGACGATGATGAAGATGGTGATGGTGTTGATGATGATGATGATATTGATGATTATGATGATGATGAAGATTATGATATTGATGATGATGATGAAGATTATGATCTTGAAGATGATGATGATGATGATAATATTGATGATTATGATGATGACGATGATGATGAAGATTATGATCTTGAAGATGATGATGATGATGATGATGATGATGATGATGATGATGATGATGATGATGATGATGATTATGAAGGTGACGATGATGAAGATGATGATGATGGTGATGATGATTATGATGATCTTAAAGATGATGATGTTGAAGATGATGACGATGATGCAGATGATGACCGTGATGATGATGATACTGATGGTGATAATGATGATTATGATGATGGTGATGATGATGATCATGATGACAATAACAATTTTGTTGACGATGGTAATATGCAACAAAACCAACGTTTGCCTGCCACGGCTCAAATATATCCAAGATTATCAAAGGTGCCTTGGTTGCCAAATTGCTTAAAAAAGATATGTACTTGTATGTGATATGCGATTACCCTAGCTTACTGCGTAATTATGCGTACTTGAGTGTAAGTAGTCTAACATTCTCCCGCATACAACAAATCTAGAGCAGACGACTTTGAAAATATCTGGTCTAACAAAAGGAAAATCTCTCAAAATTAAAGTGTAATTTTAATAAGGTTGAAAAAAACAGTGTGGTAAAAAGAGAAATTAATGAGTTATTTCTGATTTTGTAACAATGTGTTTAAAAGTCTTCTGCTGCCAATTCGTTTAAATGTGTCTTAAGAGAAGCACATCATTATCTGAGAAGAGATCACTGGCAGCCAGCATACTTGACATTTCCAGACATAATAAATGTTTCATTATTGTAGGGTGTCGTGTTTTCTATGTGAAAACTGGCTTGTTACCGACATTTCAACCCTTTAAAGGGAAGATTTATTTAGACTAGAGTAGTGTTCCGAAAAAGTAACCAGAAAATGGAAAGGGAGATAACTATGTCATAGTCCAGAGTTACGTGCCCCTACCCTTACTTTATTGGGTCAGACATATATCAATAATGGCGGCGCCTTTTGGACCTTTTTGGTGAAGCAAGTAAACGGCTATAGAGGCAACCCTTTTGTGGACTGAACCGGTTTAAATTGGCAATAGTATGTTAACCCTTACACACACCTGTATACGAATTTTGACGCATCTGCAGCAGACGACTTTTGAAAACATTGTGGCAAAATGAGCAATTGCTCAAAACGAGCAATTTCTCCTTTTGCCGAAATGTTTCAAACCTTTTTTCAGTAATTATACCTTCATTTAAAAGGGGTTTCCATGTGTTTACATATATATTTTCAAAGTCGTCTGCTCAGTGAAGATTGGTTGTTATCAGGGAATGGATTAACTTATTCAGTATATGATGCGACATATTGCATTGTAACAGTCAAAATATAAAATCGCATTCCTAGTACAGAAACCTGGACTAATAAGGGAAGATGACGTCGCCATTGTTGGTTCATGCCGGAAGTTCTATTTTACTGTAGTAGACCGGTTGCGAGACTAAGTCTGCCGTTTCCATATCCGGTTAACCCATGCACCTGCGCAGTCATAGCAAGCATGGTGTGTTATCAGTGTTTTGTAATGATCAGATTTTGAAAATCAGTGTTATCAACGGCACTGATTATGACCAACACAATAAATGAGCCCATCCGATGAAAAGGTTTGTGAAGGGTGTAGTTCAAGATAAACACTGTTAAACTCTTTCAGCGCCGAAGGCAATATTGAGCTTTTTGCAAACAATACTGATTCAGGTGAGTCAGCTCGTAACGAGCTGTCTCACCTGAAATCAGCATTGTTTGCCTTGTAGTTATCCAAATATTCCAAAACTCTAAGGTCGGTTTTCATGCGACCCGGCTAATATATCATATACTGTACATATACAATCGAACCTGTGCTTAAGACCACATTGGAAAAGCAATTCCCTGTATATAGCGACCATAAATTTAGTTTCCCAAATACTCATTTTATTTTCCTGTATACATGACCCTGCAATTAAAGACCACCTGTGAACAAAGACTGTTGACTTCCCTAAGGTGGTCTTTAAATACAGGTTGGACTGTAATTGTTATGGAGTGAATGTAAGCGAAAAGGTTTGAGTCAAGTGTTGAAGAAGAAAATGCCACCTTTACCTACAGACTTTGGTGAAACAAAAAAATCTAAATTACCTTCGAAATAATTTCGACGCATAGATATATGGTGTAATGTCAGTGGTTTATATTTTTCATACGTTACACACAGTGACGGTCATGAATAGTGATAAGTTAGATCTATACACGTGTTAATTTGTGTTAATGTCTATATATTACATGTATTTTAGGTATTATGGAAAATATCAGCCCAAGTTCGAATACATTTTAATGCTCTGCAATTGTTACCAAAAGTACATCTAGCTTATAATAATCCGTACACACAATATGTGTCTATGTTTACAAATATCTATATGTAAACATAAACTATAGCAACAAGATTCAACTTTTATTTTGTTTATGCAATTATTAAGAACTCGGTACATACGCTCCATTGTAGCAAATTGGTTTCGTCGTAAGTAAAACTTTTTTTTAATCATAGAAGTCATTTACCAAGAACAATTAACATGTTTGTCAACACTCAATCAGTCAATATTTTGTGTCAGAATTATAGTTAATATATTATATTGAAGTCAGCTTTTTAGGCACGTATTCGCCAACGAAGCTATATACCATTCTAGTTCTAAATACTTTATTCACAAAGTAACATATTCTCCTGATTAGCTCAACTATAATGGTTAATCTATCAGAAAGTATGTTACTTTGACGTTTAGAATCTTGGATTGTTGAAGATTGTTGAAGAAAAGAAAAGGCATACTTTTTTGTCAGCCTCCGAGAACATTAATGTTTTCGTTTCACGCTAATTATGTAAATAGCATATTAAATATTGTTATGCTTACCGTGTGTCCGCCTTTACGATTGGCCCATTGCTGATCACGTGACTGTAACAATGATTTGTGAATATTGAGTACTGTGATGGGATCTAATTTCTGTAATTCTGGATCACTCGGACTGGCTGTGTTACTTCTAGGAACGGGGTATGACCTAGGGATGGGGCTATCACCCATCGGCTGAAAACAGAAATACGGCACGTTATAAACAATATTGACAACTACAGCATCAAGACAACGTCAATCATTTCCAGTGCATTCTATACCTTTTTACAATAAATTTAAACGCAATGTCATATAAGCCGCTCCACGAGAAGACCAACAGTGTGGACGCTGCGTTAAGTATCGATCCGGATCAGCCTAAGCATGCCGCGTAGGCTTACCAGGACAGACACTTTTCGCCTCCTGTGGATTTTCTGTTTCAAAAATCATTACTCTATACTTATATAAAGTCTGACGGAATGTGTCGGCCCGGATTAGCATGCGCGGACTGCGCGGGCTGATCTGGGTCGACACATTACGCAGAATCCCTTCTCTTGGTTTTATCATGTAACGGCTCATATATTCTATGCGTTCTGGTGACTCGATCCGATTTCGAGGTAATTATAAGGGGAGGTGGCGAATCTAGTCGCTATTGTTGGTTCATGCCAGACGTACTGATTTATTTGCGTATACCGGGTATATATATCGGATGCGCATCGGAAATATTACGATTTAAGGGGAGAAAAATACCAATAACTTACTTTCTACACTTTGAAATATTTTTGTTTTTTTTAATATCGACTTGACACCCATAAATATTCAGGTATTGGATGACATAATTACACAGTAGGACTTGTCAAATTATACCCAATTTTCTTATTGTATCCAATAACCCACATCTCTTCGTGTTTCATTATTTAACCCTTTCCTATAATCATATGCTTTCTGCAGCAAGCTGACACATTTTGGAAACCTTGGGGCAAATGGAGAAATTGCTCATAATTGCCCAACCATCCACAGTCACGTGATACACAGAAAGCGAAAATCAAGTGATCAAGATAGATACATTTAAAATGAAATTGTCTTACGCTATTCACGTAGAAATACCACGATACTATCGCCCGTGCAAATAGAACTGCCGCATAGTGAATACTTAACAAGGTCAGTTTCCTGTATAGTTCTATGTAAGCCGACATTGTTATAATATATTCATCACGTGACAGTTAAATTTACATGGTTATTATTAATCTATACTCGATTCAGTCACGTGGCGGGCGCCGTGTTCAATAAATAATAAAACAATTTGTTAGATACGTCGACTATCGATAAATCAATATTATCATATTGTTATTTCATTTGATGAAAGACAAATAATGATGTCTTGCTTCCAATTACATGTCTGTAGACGGTCTGTCCTATTTCATGGAAATAAATGTTGATATATAATTTGACTTAAGTAAATTGTTTGGTCCGTGACCTTTTAAAAAACGACTTTTGAAAACATTGTAAGAAAAAAATGATAATGGGCAATGTTTTCTACTCTATCTTAAAATCAGCTTTTCATTTGCATAACGTATCGTTTTGAGCAAACGTCTCCTTTTGTCACAATGTTTACAAAAGTCGTCTGTTGAAGAGGCGTCAGAAAGCGTATTTATGTGGAAAAGGGTTAACTCCCAACAAGGAGAAATAACAAAGCCGTCTGTCACCATATGTAGGGGAGCACTTTGACATACCACTAAAAATATAAAACTAGTAAACTTTCAACCAGATTTGGCAGTTTGTGAGATCGTCCACTTTAGAAAACGTTTTACGAAAAAGTCGTAAAATATTGAAACTTGGAAGTGAAAAGCTGAAAGCATTTGTTGAAAGGGGAAAATAAACTTTTCCCTCAATATTTTTTTTTTTTCAACATTTCGTCTGCTGCAGATGTATGAAAAGTCGTCAGTATAAGGGTTAGGGTTCAGTGTGATATGTTATTGGACAAGCTGTCTATAACCGGACAAAGGACGTTTTTGTAGGTCTATGAAGGCATCTCGTATTACATAGGGATTTCAATTAAATGGCTGTCCAACAATGATTTTCTATTTTCATAAGCACGTCTAATTTGTCTCAGATTCACTCGTTTAGGTACAAATAGCGTTGGGACGCGTCTGACAATTTCGGGGTCTTAAATGCATCTGCGTACAGTGAAGATTCGGGTGAGCTTGTGTATCCGTACAGTCTCAGCAGAGTCTTCACCATATGTATACATGTAATTTAGTCCTAGATGTGTCTTTTGACAGAAAACTAGAAGTGTAGCCTCACTAGCTTTACGCCAGTTTAACTTAATGTCATCCACCCGTTTCGGAGAATTGCCAAGACCCGAACTCGCAAACTGCGTCTAACGATGTTCGGCCTCAATGCATTTGCGTACGGTGAAGACTCAGGTGAGCCTGTGTATTTGCACAGTCTCCCCAGAGTCTTCACCGTCTGTATACATGTAATTTAGTCCTATATGTATCTTTTGACGGAAAACTAGAAGTGTAGCCTCATTAGTTTTACGCCAGTTGACCTAAATGTCATCCTCCCCCCCCCCCCCCCCCCCCCCCGTTTCGGAGAATTGCCAAACTGCGTCGAACGATGTTCGGCCTCAATGCATCTGCGTACAGTGAAGACTCTGGTGAGCCTGTGTATTACTATATGTTATACATAAAATCACAGTCTTCTGATTGAAAACTCGAAGTGCAGCCCCACTTGTTGTATTCTAATGAAACTTGAGATGTCAAAACGGAGTGTCAGTCTTTAAGACTCCAACTCGATAGAAGCGCCTCAGTTATGAAGTACAACTCATTTAAGCGAGATCATTACTTTGGAGTTCATATGTAAGAGTTCGTATTACATTACGACATAACTACGACGAGCCCCGGAAGTTCAATCGGTTACGATGTGGAAAAGCAGCCAGTTGCTTGGGAAGATTGTTGTGTGGAGTACTGGTGTGAGAAAAAACAGGAAATGCATGAGTAGGTGAACTGGCCGCCGTGATATAACGGAGATATTGTTAAAAAACGGCGTTAAACTCCAATCAATCAATCGAACAATCAATCAATCAATCAATCGGTTACGACGTGGGCTGTTCAATATATTGGTTGTGTGTTCGAACCCAGCAAGGCCAACATTCTTTAACACATATCTCTGAAAACATTGATACTTTATCAGAAGTATCTTTGCATGCCTCCCTCCCTGTCTGTCTGTATGTACGTCGGACTCCCAAATCTCGCATGAATGAGAACTAATTAATCAAATGGGACAGTAATATTGAAAGATGGTAGACTAGTATACACATCCTATTCAAACCTAAGAAAATTGAGATTGCTCGTCTCGAACTACATGTATAATAAGAAAATAAAATCCACACATATCCCGCCGAAATTTAATCCCGGTTTGCCGATATGTTTCACTTTATCCTGATGTTCCTTCGATTCGGTTAAGTAGTTGAGATTATTACAGGAGATAAAGACGGTTATGTGAAAAGAGAAAATTCAATTAGCTATCGATAGAGAAATCCCTGTACCTAGGTAACTCTGCAAGGGCTAATCTAGTCAAACAGCACCCCACTGATATACCGTTCTGAACATAAGACACTCATTGTATCAGATTGGGCCGTACCGCGAGAAAACCAACATTGTGGACTCTGCGTAAAATATCGGCCTGGATCAGCCTAAGCATGCCGCGCAGGCTTACCCGGATAGACACTTTTCGCCTCCTGTGGATTTTCTGTTTCAGGAATCATTACTCTATACCTCTATCCCCCTGTGACGGAATGTGTCGGCCTGAATCAGTCTGCACGGACTGCTTAGACTGATCTGGGTCGATATATTACGCAGAGACCATAACGTTGGTTTTCTCGCGGGACGGCTCGTATCTCTAGTAGTAGCCTCAATTTATTATCCTTTTCCCTCGTGCAACAAATCTGATTGATTGATTGATTGATTGATTGATTGATTGTTTGGTGTTTTACGCCGCTTTCAACACTTTTTCAGTTGCTGGTCCATTTATTCTGACACCAGCCAGTCAGTCGTTATGCTATATATATATATATTTGCTAACCCCACAACCCTGAGCGTGAATGAGGGCAGCCATTAATACCAAGTCTTTGGTAGATAACAAATCTGAAGCAGACAACAATGAAATCATTTGAAGATAAAAAATAGGGAATATCTCTTTATATAAAAGATTAGTTTTAGAATAGAGTTGAAAACATTGTAGCAAAAAGCGATTTGTTTTGCTATAATGTTTTCAAATGTCATTTGCTAAAGAGGAGTCAGAAAGCGTCGTCTATATTTATTCGAAACTGCCTCGGTCCGAAGACCGGCCATATTAACACTTTCCCTCATACAGACGCAATCTGACGCCTCTGCTGCGGATGACTTCTGAATGAGCAGTTTCTCCTTTTGCCACAATGTTTTTAACTTTATATAATTAGTAAACTTTTATTTATAGAGATTAACTACATTTGTCAGCAGATGCTTTCAAAGTTGTCTGCAGTATATTTGCTATATGTGGGAATGGGTAAAGGGCGAAAGAAGTCGGTGTTTTTTTCTCGAAGTATATTCCCGTAAAAAGCCGAGTGGTGGCCGAGTGGTGGCCCGATTGTTGAAACTCGGATCGACCATTGTGGCTGTCAGTATGAATTAGGCGTGCAGTGTGTAATCCTCAAGTGTTACGTATGAAAGATGATGAGCTTAAAAACATATAGTCAAATATGTGTTTAAGACCACCTTTGTTTAGCAATTCCCTACATCTATTGCAACCTCACTTTAATGTTCCCAATTACTATGTGTTTTGCATAACTGACCCTGTGATTGAAGACCACCTGTGAACAAAGACCATACTGTTCTCTGCCCATGGTAGGTCCTTAAACACAGGTTGGACTGTATACAACTCTGAATGTAAATATATGCTAACAGATAAAACAAATAAAGAAAAGTTCGATTGAAATAAATCATATTACCCGAGAAACAGTTTCTCCTTCTAAAATATACTCTACGCCATATTGTCGTTCTACTAATCCTTTTTCTGATACATACTTTTTATGATCAATTCGCAGCAGACTACATTTGAACACTATGAGGTCAAAAGAGAAATAGAATCTACTAAAGCAATTTCTCCCTTTATCAAATTGTTTTGTGTTTTAACCCTGTATAAAAACTAAGCTTCCAATGATTGAGATGTATATTCATTTCTCGGATTGTTTGAAATGAAAACGACATGACAAATAAATTGTCTATGTAAACGATTAATCATTTGTAAGTAATGTACAGCAAAAAGAAACTAAATAATACAATCATCGAGTAATTGTTACATCAAAACTAAACATAAATAAAAGGCTGGGTCGTTATGGGACAAGTAATCAACATGTAGTAAGAGTAAATCAAAACCACATGCTGCTTGTGACATTTATTACTTGCTGTAACATATAAATAACATTGGTACTTCTTTTGTACTGCGATAAAAAAACGCGTGTAATAAACATATTGAAAGGGGGAGATGGACGTGCCAGAGAAATGGATAGACGGGAGACAAATATAGAGAGAGGGGGGAGAGAAAGAGATAGACAGACAAACATACATACAGAAACAGAGTGACAGACAGATACAGAGGCGGATACAGAGAGCCAGACAAAGAGAGAGATAAAAGAGAGAGAGGGAGAGGGTGAGAGAGTTTGAGAGAGAGGGTGGAGAAAGAAAGAAGAGAGAGAAAGAGAGAGGTAAAGAGAGAGATGGTGGAGAAAGAAAGAAGAGAGAGAAAGAGAGAGATAAAGAGAGAGAGGGAGAGGGTGAGAGAGTTTGAGAGAGAGAGGGTGGAGAAAGAACGAAGAGAGAGAAAGAGAGATAGAGAAATAGAGAGGGAGAACAAGAGAGGAGAGATAAATAGAGAGGGAGAAAGAGGGAGGAGAGAGAAAGAGTTAGAGAGAGAGAAAGAGAGAGGCGAAAAGAGAGAGAAAAGAGGGAGGTTTCAAACGTCTATTGCTTACATAAGTATACGACGTAATTTCAAATAAATTATTTCATGTTGCAAATTAATTAAAACTAAAATTGACAATGATCTTATCAACTGATAAACAGATCGGCCTGTGTGGCATCGGACAATCTCATCAGGGTGCAGACCTTTCTCCGTTTAAGTATTTAAGGTTTCTAGAAAGCCTTCAAAAGACCTTGTGAAAACCGTATCCGAACTGTTTAAACGTTCACCGAGGTCTAACTCGTAACTTGCTGTACAAGAAGCAGATTTCCAGGTGTGTTTGTTATACGTGATTCGCTCTATTACTTGACAGCATTGACCTGGCACTGACATTGGGCAAAGTTATTTACATGTACAGTCAATCCTTTGCTGAAGACCACCTTGGAATAGTATCCTTATCTTTGGCAACCACACTTAGTTTCACAATTATTCATATTTATAAAAGACCATATATGAATCAGTAAATACCATAAAGTTGTGTTCCACTGTATATCAATTGAGCGACGCTCTAAGTAAACCAATCTCCGGGCATTTGCGACAAGTGTAGATTCAGCTCAGCCGGCGCATCCGATAAGTCTGATCTCAGTCTACACTGTTCGCCAATTAGTCATAGAAGGTCTGTTAAAGTGTTGATATTAAGATATCATAGCATGGAAGCACAGACAGGTATGTTTCTACACGTGTAGTAATCATGCATAGGTTCGATTTCCTGGTGCACCGCTCATATATATTTAAGTTATGATCTTTCACAATATTTTCGTCAAATTCTAACTGAATATCTTTGTATTACCAGGTGCATTTTCATAAAAGAAAGACGAATTTAATGCAAATATTATAATATCACTTTTGGTTAGTGAGACAGTGGTTCAGGTGTCGAGTGCCGACCACGTAATCCAGAGTTGTTTCTAGGTTTGAATCCGGTCAGAGCGAGTAGGCCTGATGGACTGCTGATTGAGCAGCCAGGAAGCAGACTTTGAGGATGATTAATATATACTGGAAGAACGTATTTCTTTGAGCAGCCAGGAAGCAGACTTTGAGGATGATTAATATATACTGGTAGAACGTATTTCCTTGAGCAGCCAGGAAGCAGGCATAGAGTGTGATACCGAAAGAACTTATTTCATGTGCACAGTCGATACATGGAAATTAAGTTATGGGAGTAAAACCAGTCTAGAAGAGAGAGTTTTATCACCTTAACAATGTATCAATTACTGTTATTGTGATAATACTTTAAACTTTAACAAACTAATCCCAGTCTACTGGCACGGTGTTACTCTAATGATTGTTTCAGACACTTCAAAAGACTGGTTAGGAATGGATAAACACTTAACGACTTATAGAAGTAAGACTATTGTGCATTCCAGGCTCGAGAGTACGCCGCGGGAATTTGGCACTGTCTATCTGATTGTTATCACAAGCCATAAATGCTAATGTCCTTTACTTCACCGTAATACCCCCCTCCATCCTCGTACGTATCAAGACTCCTAGAAATATGTTTCCTTCAGTTACAACACGATATACCTTTGATCCACGTTGTTGCTACGAAATCAGACAATCGGAGGTTTTGGCAATGACGATAAAAATACATGAACGAAGTCAAGCGATTGTGGGAGTCTCATTGTATCTGCATACAGTGAAGACTCCAGTCAGCCTGTGCAAACGCTCAATCTAACCTGAGTCTTGACCATCCGCATATATGCTAAATAGACTATAATGCGTCTTCTAATTAAAATCTTGAGTTGTAGTTGAAAGATTATGTAACTCTGATGATGCTAAACCGGACGTTACACAAATGATTTCTATATTTAAAACGAGAACTGTGCTGTGATCCACAGTTGTAGTTACGAAATCAGACCTTACTGAGGTGTTGTCAATAAACATAACATACATGAGTGATGTCAAGCAAGTTTTGTTTGATTGGAGTTTTACGCACATAATCTCAGTTATATCACGGCGACAGTTCACTTTAGTCATGATCCCTGGGTAAACAAACCAGTACTAGACTAGGAAATGTGCCTTGCCCAAGGGCACTCCACCAAGACCGTCGCGCCGCGACTGACGTACGAACCCGGGACGCCCAATTCCAAATCCCAGACGCTAACTACTCGACCACGGCGGATGTTGGGATCTTATTGCAAAAAGGTGGGTCAACTTGTTGTCTCACGTTCCCAAGGTGGACGCTGTAATTATTACATCTCGATGACGGTGCTTATCAACAGGCTAATTGAGGGAAATCAAGAAATTAAAAAACAACCTCACATTTTCCAACACTATTTTCATACGGACTTTTCTTGATATGCATCAATACTCGTATGTACATGTATCAAGGAAATGGTTAACCCTTTCCCTCATACGACAATTTTGCAGCAGACGACTTTGAAAGGTATTTTGTCTAAACATAGACAAATCTCCATAATTGAATGGATGACCTATGACAAAAAGTGGAAAACATTGTGGCAAAAGGAGAAATTGCACGTTTTGTGCAATTTCTTCTTTTGTCACTATGTTTTCAGAAATCCGTCTGCTGCAGAGGCGTCAGAAAGCGTCTATATGAGGGAAAGTGTTAAGTCTTACCAATTCATCATTCGGATACATGTACATGTAAAACCATAAATCTCCGATTACATACTAGTGAACCGTTTGATCACATACGTAAAAACCCTTTCCCACAAACAGACGCTAAACTATCCCCTCAGAGTTTTTTAAAACCATTATTGCGAAAGAAAGAAATGCTCATTAAGAGCAATTTCACCTTTTGCCACAATGTTTTCAAGTCTACTCCAAAATTAAATGTTAAGATTTGCCGTATTTTCACCCCTGACGATTTCAAAGTCGTCTGCTGCAGATTTGCTGTATGTGGGAAAGGCTTAATTTAACAAAAATAAATCATCATTTACTAAGGTTAGCAAGACAATCTACAACACGGATCGATCGTTCATTATCTAGATGGGTTTATTTTTACTTTCCTTTTAATCATTCTTCGTTGTTTACCAGTAGTTTTTTTACATTCATTAAATTGTATACGAATTAGTAATGTCTGAACTCATCATGTCAACTTTTTTTGGAAACAAGTAAATCTTTCGAAGCTCTAACCCGACTTAGAGGTGATGAGCTTTGAGCCTCCTAACAGTGTCAGGATAAACATGCTTTTAGAGGTTTTAAAATCTGCCCATGATACGCCTCCACATAACTGTTGACAGCATCGTAAAACAGCAGTATTCAAATTTATCGTATCTCTGAAAGTACCATTCAGTAATTCGTATACCTTGTCTTTAATACTCTTTAAATGTGATATGGAACCTTCGTATAAAGACCACCCATGGGGACGCAACATTCTGGTCTTTGTTCACAAGTGGTCTTTAATTACAGGGTCAATTATGCAGAAAATGAGTAATTTAGAAACTGAAAGAGTGGTTGCTTTAGAAAGGGAATTGCTTTTCCAATGTTGTCTTTATCATATGTTTGACCGTATTAAAGTCTTTGCGTTTAACTTTGTAGTTAACACCTTGTCAGTTCATAACTTAGAGCAAATTAACTCTTTAGAAACAGAACGGATCGTTTCATGTATGAACTCAATAACTAAGTTGTTTAGCCAATCCAAATGGGCATATTTATATTAGGTACAAGTGCAAGGTGCGTTGACAGAATATTTCAACAAACTTTCCAAATATTTTATATACCTAGCATATGAGCAAACTGGTCTGAATCCAAGAGTACTTATCGTAGCCAACATCGAACTCTATGATGTAGGCACTCAATGAAACAAACTGTTTAAGGTACCAACGACACAGGATTAGAAGAGAACTTTCATTTGTTTATCCCATGTTTCTTTCTTTGTAGCACACTCTATGATGTAGGCACTCAGTGAAACAACTGTTTAAGGTACCAACGACACAGGATTAGAAGAGAACTTTCATTTGTTTATCCCATGTTTCTTTCTTTGTATTATCTATGAACCCACGAAACAGGTACCTATCGTCTATAATAACATATCTAACCTTCCTTCATTAAATTCGCTTTCTCGATATTAATTGATTTTCAGAGGTCTCACGCGATAAATATTGATTCAATTTTAGTAACGCTGTTTATGAACCGTCATGCTTAGGACTTTGATATTAGAACCGTGACGTTCGTTTTATTTCGATCGCAATCGTGCTTTTACCCCTCATATAGACACGTTAAACACTTTCCCACATACAACAAATCTGCAGCAGACGACTTTGAAAAACATAGTTACAAAAACCTGACAGATTTCGATAAAAAGATAGCTTAATTGTTAAATAAAGTTGAAAACATTGTGGCCAAAAGTGAAATTGCTCATCATGAGCAATTTCACCTTTGGCCACAATGTTTTCAAAAGTCGTCTGCTGCTATTGCGTCAAAATGCGTCTGCATGTGGGAATGGATTAAGACGCGTCTGCATCAGAAGAACGTTACGTTGGGAATCAATGCGAGAAGACCAGCTGGTTCCGATACTATATAACTCTAATAACGTTCTCTGTGCTCGGAAACCAACTTTATGATTCAAATAAGATTTCTGATTGGTCGGTTTGGAGAATGATTGTGTTGCTGACCAATCGCATGCTTGTGCACAAATTCTGAGCATAGATTAAACTTTTATAGTTTTGGAGACAGGAATCCTATCAGTTTGCTATACCAGCTGCTGTGATTAGAGAAAAGAATATGTTGAAAACGATGAATAACATCAATCAATCAATCAATCAATAAATCAATCAATCAATCAATCAATTACAAACTACATGTCACATGATTATATTCAATGTCTGATGAACACATCGTATATATATTGAAGTCGGTCACGAACTGCGATTAAATTAATGTTAATTTTTAATTAAGATTAGTTTTCAGATTTTTAAAATACAATTATATTTCGAATGGCCGATGCATATTGACCACGATAAGTCATGTTGACCCGTGCTTCGAGAAAACTAACCAATTTATGACAAATACAGATAAAGATCTGTCTGCGCATCGATGTTATCTGATCGAAATACTCATTTCAGTTTTCGTCAGTAGTTTATTGTGTCATGTGTAGTGTTAGAGACCAATGTTGAGTACCCACGGCATAGGGTTGGTTGGGTAGTAAGAGAGACATTATGGGAGATAGACCAGTTTATTCCCCTTAATCTAGTCCTCTGAATAAAGGTTGGGTTTTGCGTCTTCTATGTGTCCATTATAGTATGCCTTTCTATGGCAATTAGGCGATATTTGAATTGTACAGATCTATATAAACGTACGAGTTATGATCAGTTGTGCTGATCAACGTATTTAAACCGTAATACGACAGCTGTGGTCCGAAATGACATATTCAAGTGTCTGCGGCCAATTACATTTCACAATACCTATGCTGTCACAGGTTATTTACGACCTCTTAAATCAATTTGCTCTGACAAGTCCACCTTTCTATTACATGTTATTTCAACCCGGTCATTTTATATTATCTTATTCCCTAACCGTCCTTCGTATGAAAAGATACGACTTAATTTGGAACCAGTGACCAGAGAAAAAATAGTTTACGTTTTAAATTGCCCTAGCCTAGTTTCTTTACGGTTACGAAATTTGTTAATGAAAAGAAAACAATATCGAGTAGCCCAAAGTTTCGAGGGTATATGTTAAAGGCACTGTACTGTCGGTATAAGTGAAAAACTGTGTTCTAACTGCGTATTGAAAAAAAAACACAGGTTTAAATATATTGCACTTTATAAGCAATTTAAGGACAGGGGAGAGAGAGACATATGTGAAAAATAAAATAGCCGTGTGGGGGAGAGACGTGCAGACACACAGATATATATATATACAGGGAGACAGACAGAAATAAATATAGAGAGAGAGACATGGAAAGAAAGAGAGAGACAGACAGACATACATATGTATAGAGACAGAGAGGCAAAGATAGACAGCAAGAGAGACAGCGAGATGGACAGAGCGACAGAGAGAGAGAAAAGGAGAGAGAGAGAGAGAGACGGACAGAGACAGAGCGAGACAGAGCAAGACAGGGAGACAGATAGAGACAGAGATGTACAGAGAGTGACAGATAGACACACAGAGACACACAGAGACACACAGAGACACAGAGACACACAGAGACACACAGAGACACATAGAGACACACAGAGACACACATAGAGACACACAGAGACACACAGAGATACAGAGAGAGAGAGACACATAGACAGAGTGAGAAAGAGCGAGACAGAGAGACCGAGAGAGACATAGAATGATAGAGAGATGCAGAGAGACATACGGGGATACACAAAGACACACAGAAAGACACACATAGAGAGAGACACAGAGACAGAGACATAGACACATATAGACACAGAGACAGAACAAGAGAAGAGTTTATGAGTCTAATGAAGATACTTATTGAAAACATTGTGGAGAGAGGACATAGAACTCGATCTTGGATTATAACGTCTCGTCCGAAAAAGAGACACCAAATGTTCGCCTGCATCCGGAAAAGGGTTTAGGAAAAAAGGCTATGTCATACTCAACTTCTTTTAAATAGTGAATCAATGCAAGAAACAAACTTAAAGGGGAAAATGAACAAAAGAAATGAATAAATCAAAGAATCTTTGTAATGTAAATAAACCATTGATTTCGGTAAACCAGACGAGATTAATTCAGTTTTATCTGCGACCAAGACTCGAAAATATTATTTTTACCCCGGGCTGTTATTGTAAGATAGATGACGGGTTGCTCAACAATAAGTAAACATGTATAGGTTCCAATTATCAACAAGACATTCCCCAAAACCTGGGGTCTGTCATTTGTCAGTTAGAATAGTGTGCGAACAACGGTTTCTTTTATCACTAACAAAAACATTGTGAAGTTATCAGATTAAAACAATGTCGACTAATTTAAACGAGGGACAACAGACGGGGTTTTATCTGTATATCCAATCAGTGTTATGGGACGATCTAAATAAGATAAGTTAAAATCAGATAATGAATATGATTGATTGTTTGGTGTTTTACGCCGCTTTCAACAATTGTTTAGTTATATCACGGCGTTTCCTATGTAAGTTACCAGTACTAAACTCGTCCATTTATCTTAATAATGTTGGCTTTCTCGTGGAACGGCTCATATTATAACGGGAAGAAACAAGACTTTCTCCTCCCAATATCTTCCTTATTACTTCATTAACCCTTTCCCACACACATCAAATCTGCAGCAGACCACTTCCAAAACATATATGCAAAGTTATAAAAAAATCTTAGACATGAAAAATTTCCATAAATAAGGGTTTAATTATTAAAAAGAGTTGAACACATCTACTTGTGTCACAATGTTTTCAAAAGTCGTCTGCTGCACAGGCGTCAGAAAGCGTCTATATGTGGGAAAAGGTTAAACCCATTTTCTTGTGAGCTATCTAAGACGATTCTCACACCAGTACTCTACACATTATACCTTCTAAGCACCTTGCTGTTTTTCCCCACATAGTCTGTTAGCCCATTGGTGAAAGACGAATGACGCTTGTCGCAGTGACTTCTGTCAAACGTCTGTAGTTTCGCATCAGTGAAACAATTAATAAATTCATTTTATTGGCAAGTGCAGTCACAGCTTAGCTGAAATATTATACTTCTTCAACCCTTTCCCACATACAACAAAACTGCAGCAGACGAATTTAAAAACATATATGCAAACATTTAAAAAATATTTTTAAATTAAAAAGGATAAATATTTATATGAGAATCAGAATAAGCAGTTTCTCCTTTTGCCACAATGTTTTCAAAAGTCTTCTGCAGCAGACTCACTTAATTACGTCTGCAGGTGGGTAAGGGCTAAAATGCGTCATGTAACAAAATTAACTTGGATATTTGTATATGACTAAGTTGTAAATCTATATAGATCTATTATTTTCTGATCAAAACGTGTGTTTTTAACTCCTATTCAAGGGATGATCAAACACACACATTCATCATTAGACTAAAACCAGTCAATCCAATTAATGTATCCCTTTCTTTTAAAGTAAAATATGAAACTTCTCCCCATTTTCGAAATCGCCGCTTTCGTTCAAATTAAAATCTAAATTGTTTTTTAGATGGAGAAGTAAATATTGAAAGAAACGTCATACTCAGTGTCTTGATCGTTGTTATCTAAAACGTTTTCGGGGCCTAAATTCTAACATTTCTTAGCAAAACTTATATTCATTCACATAGAAATCTTTCTTTACCAATTTAATGTTACCAAAAACTTAAATAAAAAGTTGTAGTAATGGCTTTTCTCTCAGCGCTTAAGATTTAGGAGTTAGAAATACTCCGCTGGCATCAGGATAAATTAACCATAAGTACTATTCATGTATTAGTTTACCCAGAAACCCTGTGAGCAAACTGAAAATGTGTTGAAAGTGGCGTAAAGTCCCATACAAACGAAAGAAACACTTCTGTTTAATATTTATTTTGATTCATTTCGAGTGACTCATAAGCCATTTGTATGGGCGGGTAGTACCTTAAATGCGTACAAGTATTGCCTACAAGAGTTAAACTGTTATATTAATCAATTGTATATACATGTATATTAGTTTAATTTCGTGTCACTTAAATAAACAATAAAACCACTACTACTACCACTACTTCTACAATTGAAATATATTAAGGAATTATAATCTAAGTGTCCCTATTCCGATAAATCATACAGTATTCGATCTGTCTACAGTTCGTTTAGAAATCTATTGACCGTTCCACCATACACATTGTAATCATTAGATAATAGCCTATCTTAGTTATCTATAAACATTGTATTGCCTTTTTAAAGCGATTGTTGATAGGTATTTAACCCTTTTTCACATACAAAATAAATCTGCAGCAGACGAATTTATAAAAAAATCTTGGCAAAAATAGAGACATCTTATAAATGAGAGTGTAACTATTAGAGTAAGTTTGAAAACGTTGTGGCAAAAGGAGAAATTGCTCAATATTGGCAATATTTACTTTTGCGTCAATGTTTTCAAAAGTCACCTGCTGCAGAATTGGGAAAGGGTTAAAACAATCATAATCAATTGGTAAGATCGTGTATTTCTTCTCTTTATTTTTAAAGTCGTCTGCTTTGAAGTGATCTTAAGAATATATCAAAACGATTGGAAGTTTAGAAATATGATGATATATAGTTGAAAACATTTTGGGAAAAGGAGCAATTACTAACGTAATGCAATTTCACCTTTTTTTTCAAAAATGTTTTCGAAAAGCATTCGGCTGCAAAACTGTCAAAATTCGATTATATCTGGTGAAGAAAGAAAAGACGGTAGGCAATAGAAAACAATTTATCGCTATAATTATCAATTCTTGTTTTTATGTCTGATATATTTGACGTCTGTTTCAAAATTATTGTCCCCCGCTTTACGAAGTAAAACGTCGGGGACATTAAATCTCATTCGTCAGTCCGTCAGTCCGTCAGTCCCTCCGTCACGCTGTCACAAAAACTTTAACCTTGGTCATAACTTCTGAACCGTAATAGGTACTGCTTTCATATTTCACATGTGTATTCCTTGTGACAACCCCTTTCCATCAATACCAATTTTTTGACCTTGTGACCTTGACCCTGGCGGGGGACCATAATTCTCTGAATTTGCTTGTTTTAGTAAAATTGCAACATATGGACAACTTGTAGTATATGTATTGGGTTACGAAGCTTCAAGCGCTGATTTAAGGAGAGAAATGTGTTGTTTTTAGTAAGTTCTAATTTCCAAAATGTTTTCAAAGGTCGTTTGTTTTTCGTTGTATATGACAAGCGTATAACTAAATAATTATATTGATATGCCTAACGAATTGTTTGTTTGTTTTTTGTCGAAAAGTAGTCAATATTATTTTATGTTTTCCATATGTCAATTCACACATTAAACCTGACTGAAACACAGACGGATTTGACTAATTTGAAACAGACGACTATTGAAAACGATGCGTTAACAGAGAAATTGGTCATAATGAGTAGTTTCTCAAATGTTGCAACGATTATTTCAACCTCCATCAATAATTCTACTTTCGTTTATAGACAGTTTCCATATGTTTTGCCTAGATGATTTCCAAGTATTCTGCTGTGGTTTTTGTTTTTGTGTGGGAAAGGGTTTATACGCATAACGTACGTAATACAATTACTTTAAATGCAAAAAAAACAAAAATAGTAATAAAGTAATTTATAAAAAAAGCTTTCATTGCCTTTTAGTGGTTTCTTGAATATCAATGTAAATTGTTTTGCATATTTGATAATAATGTTATATATATATATATATCAGAGAAAATACGAGAAGAAATGTTTATACAGTGTTGTCATGTTTTTTTGGAAGGAAAATAAAATCTCAATAAAATTTCACTTTTTAGTAAACAAAACCCCTCATAAAACAATAAAACGAACATCAACAAAACCTATTCCTACATTTAACCCTTTCCCTCATACGACAATTCTGCAGCAGACATCTTTAAACATACTTTATCAGAAAATAGAAAATCTCTATAATTGAATGGATACCCTATAACTAAAAGTGGAAAACATTGTGGCAAAAGGAGAAATTGCTCGCTTTGAGCAATTTCTTCTTTTGTCACTATGTTTTCATAAAGCCGTCTGCTGCAGAGGCGTCAGAAAGAAAGCGTCTATATGAGGGAAAGGGTTAAATTAAAGGCCTCGCCGATACATAGTCTAAATTGTTATCTATTTTTACATCCATTTTGAACCCAGTTTGTAAAACAACTTATATTCACCACGCTCGGTGTGATAGAACGTACTCTTGATGAATGCTTCCTGGCTAATCAAACAGCACCCACGCCGAGTTTGTGGGGGAAATCCGAAAAAGTTAACCCCGTTCATCATATCTTACATGATATTATTTGTAGTTTAACCCTTTCCCACATACAACAAATCTGCAGCAGACGACTTTGAAAACATTGTGACAAAAACCTGACAAATCTCCATAAAAAAAAGCTTAATTGTTAAATAAAGTTAAAAAAACCATTGTGACTAAAGGAGAAATTGCTCATCATGAGCAATTTCACCTTTGGCCACAATGTTTTAAAAAAGGCGTCTGCTGCTATTGCGTCAACATGCGTTAACATGCGTCAAAATACATCTGCAGGTGGGAAAGTGTTAACCCGACACTATTAAACTCACCTGTATGCATAGATGTGTTTTATAAGTATGACGACCATGAATTTTCATGAAAAAATAGACTTCCCCGCTAACACACAACAATTCTGCAGCAGTCGCTTCTGAAAACGTCTTCACAAAAATATGAATAATTTCTGTGAATTAAGTAAAAGCATTGAATGGAGTCGAAAATATATCGTGGCAAAAGGAAAAATTGCTCATTTTTAGCATTCCTTTCCTTTTGCCACAATGTTTTCAAATGTCGTCTGCTGCAGAATTGTCAAAATGTGTCTATATGTGGGAAATGGTTTTAAAATTGCCAATCATTTTTCTGATGATCTGTATTTTTTAAAAAAAATAAAAAAATATTCATTCTAACAACGTTCACACCAGGTTAACCCTCCTACGAGATAAGAGAACAGTTTTACTGTCAAACACTCAGCATGCGGAATTATAGATAAGATCTAAATGAAACAAGTACTGACCACTCAATTTGTTTGACTGTGAAAAATCTTTGGGATAGAATGATCAGATTATGAAATAGTTACTGCAATATACATTTTTGGCCGGATTGCTCAAGCAATTCCGGTCTATAGATTGGCGATGTCCGTCTGTCCGTCTGTCTGTCTGTCTGTCTGTCTGTCTGTCCGTCAACATTTTGGTTAAAGTTTCAGGTTAGGCAAAATGGTTAAAGTTTCTGGTTAAGCAAAATCTCAGACATGGAAAGAGCTACAAACTTGAAAATTGGTCTGTGTGTAGCCACTAACATGTTCTTTTGACTTCCATGATAATTCTTCACCTTCACCTTGCTATTGCCCGTCTGTCTGTCTGTCTGTCCGTCAACATTTTGGTTAAAGTTTCTGGTTGAAGCAAAATCTCGGACATGGAAAGAGCTACAAACTTGAAAATTGGGCTGTGTGTAGCCACTAACATGTTCTTTTGATTTCCATGATAACTCTTGACCTTCATGTTGCTATTGCCCGTCTGTCTGTCTGTCTGTCTGTCTTCTGTCTGTCTGTCTGTCTGTCTGTCTGTCTGTCTGTCCGTCAACATTTTGGTTAAAGTTACATCACAGCAACTTGCGTTTTAATTTGCTTTCTACAGTTTTATAGTTATATCACGGCAACTTGCGTTTTAATTTGCTTTCAACAGTTTTATAGTTATATCACGGCAACTCGCATTTTAATTGGCTTTCAACAGTTATATAGTTATATCACAGCAAATTGCATTTTACTCCCCTTTCAACAGTTTAACAGTTATATCACGGCAACTTGCGTTTTAATTTGCTTTCAACAGTTTTATAGTTATATCAACTTGTGTTTTAATTTACTTTCAAAAGTTTTAAAGTTTTATCATGGCAACTTGCGTTTTTATTTGCTTTCAAAAGTTTTATAGTTATATCATGGCAACTTTCGTTTTAATTTGATTTCAACAGTTTTATAGTTATATCACGACAACTTGCGTATTAATTTGCTTTCAACAGTTTTATAGTGATATCACTGCAAATTGCGTTTTAATTTGCTTTCAACAGTTATATAGTTATATCACAGCAAATTGCGTTTTACTCCGCTTTCAACAGTTTTATAGTTATATCACATCAACTTGCGTTTTAATTTGCTTTCAATATTTTAATAGTTATATCACAGCAAATTGTGTTTTAATTTGCTTTCAACAGTTTTTGGCTGGATTGCTCTAGCAATTACGGTCTATAGATTGGCGATGTCTGTCTGTCCGTCCGTCTGTCTGTCCGTCCGTCTGTCTGTCTGTCCGTCAACATTTTGGTTAAGTTTCAGGTTGAGGCAAAATCGGTTAAAGTTTCAGGTTGAGGCAATCTCAGCACTGGAAAGGGTTACAAACTTGAAACTTTGCCTGAAGGTAACCAGTAACAAGTTCTATTGATTTCTATGGTTACTTTGACCTTGACCTTGGTTTGTCGATTTTCAAGGTCAAATTGCCGACAATCCGGCCTTACCGTCTTCAGCGGTTTCTTGTTCTTTGATTTATTGAATACAATAGCTGAAACAGATTGCTGAGAAGAAATATATTTCGTTTTAAAAATTCATCAAAGGAAATGAACAGTAACTTGTCGATAACATGATTGTGATAATTCGAAATTATCGTTTAGGTCGAACCAATTCCTGGAACGGATCTGCCTATTGGACTCAGAGTTACAGCTGTTCTGGTTGCTAGGACGAGCAATCAGAACTGCTGATGTGCTGTTTTGAATTACGAATGTAAAAAAACCCGTTAGCTTAAATCAGAACTCATCGATAACTTGAAATACTTCAAGGGTGACTTTCGAATTCCGAGTTATCTTCGTACGAAGGTCAGTGCTGGGTCAATGTGGTCGAGTAATACACTAGAGCGCGGATAATTCGCGGAAGGATACAACGCGATATCCAGTAGAACGCGATGGCGACTTGGCTCCCGTTGCAATCTTGGAAAAAGGAGCCTATTTTCCTATTTAATTTGAAAATTGAACCCCTCAAAAATACAATTTCGAAAAAAATGTCCACAAAAATTTGACAAATAATTCTGTACAACATGGTACTCATTGCAAAACTGGGAAAAAACCATTTAGATAAATAAAGCACGAACTCATAAACGACATTTGTCAAATTTTAAGATGACGCGGTTTAATTTATTAAAGTATTCAACGATCAATTAGCGGGGGTATATAAACCTGAAAATTAAGGTCGTTTTCTTGTTCGTTGACCAAATGGCAGTTCGAAATTTCTCTAGGTCACTTGTCAGTGACTTCCTATACAAGTGTATACAAACGAGGCGGCGTCATAGGAAAATCGACATTGTGTGATCCCGCGACTAGAGGAGTCACGGATCAGGATACACATACGCACATTCTGATCAAGGTCTCTCCCGAACGATATGCAGAGCATTCAACGAATCTAGATGCTTAAATGGGAATATATATTACAAGTCTTACACTATAAAGGTGTAAATAAGTGTTAAACCCTTTACCACGTACAATACATCTGCAGCAGATGACTTTGAAAATGTGGTAACTCTCTAAAAAATAAGGAACAATTAATTATTAGAATTTAACATATTGTAGCAAAAGGAGAAATTGCTCTTTATGAGCAATTTCTCTTCTAGCCACTATGTTTTCAATAACAATCATCTGCTATAAGTGCGTCAAATTGCGTCTACATGAGGGCAAGGGTAAATCCATCCGAAGGTAGGTTTTTTGGAATACCGCGGCCCAATTGATAAAAGCATGTGTACTGTGTAGGCACTTGTCTTCACGCAAAGTGAGGAAATTAACCCGTTCCCTGATTTAAACTTTCCCTCATATCGACGCTTTCTGACGCCTCTGCAGTAGACGGCTTTTTGAAAACATTGTGACAAAAGAAGAAATTGCTCAATACGAGCAATTTCTCCTTTTACCACAATGTTTTCCTCTTTTAGTCATAGGTTATCCATTCAATTAACGAGATTTTCTTTTTTTTTGTGACAAAAATGTGTTCAAAGTTGTCTGCTGCAGAATTGTCGTATGAGGGAAAGGATAAAAACGACCTGCCAGTCAGTTCATCAGTAGATGACTGTTGAAAACATCGTGGGAATAAGAGAAATTAACCAAAACCAGTAAATTCTCATTTTCCTACAATATTTTCTGTATTTCCCTTTTGTGTATCTATCCGGTGTTAGTTCTGCGATATTACACTAGATGTTTACAAAACAGTCGAAAGAATGTTGTGTAAGTACTGGTGTGGGAAAGCCAGGAAAACATGGGTAGGTGCACTGACCGCCGTGATATGACCAAAGCTGTTGAAAGCGGCGTTAAACTCCAAACAAACAAACAAATTTACAAAACAGACGACATAAACTATCAATTCGGAGGCTAAGATAAGGAGGCATATTAAAGTGGTTGAATCAAAATATTTCCCTTATATCTATATTAAACCCTATATTGTGGGTTCTCAATATAATCGTCTCACTTAGACCATTCTTTCGAGTACCCACAACATAAGTATTGAGGGTCAAATAGGGGATATTAGAACATGGAAAAAAACTCAATTTATCTAGCGTAATGTTATCATAATAAAAAAGGTAAAACGTTTTTAACAAATGTCCTCACCTTGAAAGTGTCATGTTTCACTAGCGAATTCCCTGTCATATCGTTGACACTATTGTCCGAATCTGTCATGGAATGGAAGTCAGAGGGGAAACTGACCTTCTTCAGACTCTCCCTACTCCCAGAGGACTGACTCCCGTTCAGCACGCGCATATGTACTTTGGTATCCGCGGGCATTATTTCCAGGTCCGATCTGTCATTTAAAACACAACTAGAGCAATCTTTGCTGCGAAGTTTATCGTGTCTGCGAATTAAACAGATCGTTATAACGATTGCTATTGAGATGACTACAGTAACGCAGCCTAAAGTCACCGCTATCAAGAAATTATGTTTCGTATCATCAACAGGGGTGTCTTTGATAAAGACGACGTTGAGCGTTTGAATCGAGGACCGTTTCGGGGTGCCGTGGTCCTCTACCAAGATCCGTACACGGTATCTAAGCGTTTCTGAAGGTCCGGGTAATCGATGTAATTTGATAACGCCATACCCGTTCTCACTCTCCATTTCGAACAGCTCGGAAACATTCTTATCAAGTAGCGTGTACGATAACGCACTGTTTACGCCCTCGTCTTTATCGCTCGCCTTTATTATTATTGAAACCGTTTCGGGTGCACTTGAAAGGGGAATAGATGCCGTATTGTTTGACTCGTCCGGGAAAACAAAGATCGGAGCGTTATCATTAACGTCGTACACGATAACGGTAACTGTTACCGAGGAACTGAGTGACGGTGAGCCTTCGTCCTTAGCAACTACGGTAAACTCGTAACGCGTCTTCACCTCTCTATCCAGTTCTTGGATCATCTTTATGGTACCATCGGGGAACACTTTAAAGGGGAAGCCGTCATCCCGTGATGGACTCATATCGAAGGTTACTACGCCGTTTTCGCCGTAATCTCTGTCTATTGCTGTTAACTGATCGACAGTCGTATTAAAGGCATCGTTTTCGTTGACGATAAACTCGTAATTGGGTTGTGAAAATATCGGGTAGTTATCGTTGATATCTGTTATGGTCATCGTTACGATGGCGGTGGTGGTCATACGCGGTGACCCATGGTCAGCCGCCATTACTTGCAGCGTGAACTGGCTGATATTCTCTCGGTCAAACCTGAAATTGGCCCTTATATCCCCGGACACGGAATCCATCCAGAAATTGAAACCATTTGAATTTACGATACTGTATTCTATCTTGGAGTTGGTCCCCGCGTCGGCATCCTTGGCTGTAACCGTGACAACCACATCGCCGACATTGTTGTTCTCAGGCACGTTCGCGAAGTAATTGACTTGACTAAATCTTGGTGAGTTGTCGTTTTCATCCAGGACCTCGACATTGAATGTAACGGACGAGTTCATGGGTGGGGAGCCGTTATCCCTACACACTATCGTCACTTCGTGGACGTCCACCAGTTCTCTGTTCAGTGGCTTCAGTACCACGGTTTTGTATTCCTTATCCGCATAGCGTTCTGTTTCAAACATATCACTAAGGCTGATACACACGACTTCCCCATTTCGACCCGTATCATCATCCGACACGTCTATGTAAGCAATTACAGCACCAATGTTAGCGTACTCAGACACCTTGGATATTTTATTCACGTCATCTCCTGTCAAAATATTCAATTCTATGCGGGGTGGATTGTTACTGGAATCCAATATGTTTATATATACTTCAACCTGAGAGAATTTGGGCTGCTGTCCATGGTCGAACGCCTCGATATAAACTTTTAATTCCTTATTATGGATGTAGATCAGTTGTCCAATAACACTTAGCTGCCCTGTTATGTTATTGATGGCGAACATTTTAACAATTTCTGAATTCGTATTAGCACTCATCCTGTACATAACCTTGCCGTTATCCCCAGCATCGGCGTCTGAAGCGTGAACAGTCTCAAAAACTTCGTTAGGCGAGACGTCTTCTTTGAGGGTCACGTTGTAGAACGGTTTATCAAAAACTGGGTCATTGTCATTGACGTCAAGTATGGTGACGTTAACGTCTACGGTTCCGGTACGTTTCGGAATCCCTCCGTCTTCGGCGACCACTTTCAATTTATAAAAACTTCGCGTTTCCCTGTCAAGCTCTCCTTTGACTACGAGTTTCACGAGTGTGCTTCCGTCGGGGTTGGAGTCCATCGTGACGGCAAAGGGTACCTCTGTGGTTTCTATATAATACCGAACAATCGTGTTATTACCGACGTCCTTGTCCTGAGCCCCCGGGATTGACGCCGTTGTCCCGTCAACCGAGTTCTCCGAAAATTGAGCGGTTTCCGTTTTCAAAGAAAATTGAGGACTGATGTCGTTAAGATCTTCTAATAAGATTTGCACTTTAATTTTGCGAAAGAAAGCACCCAATGTTGATTGCACACCGATATCCAGAGGTAAAACACAGCTTTCTACACGATCACACTGCGAGATGGCGTCCCTGTCTATAGCGGTCGTTGTATACAGTAAACCAGTCCGCTCCGTGATCCGGAAAGACGAAGCAAAGTCCTCCCCGGAGCCGAATATCCTGTATACCAGGTTGTTGAACTCGTCCGAGGTAGTCGTGCTTCTCAGATCGAAGTCCGAGGCGATGTCTCCGACAAATGTATCCGGATCTTCCTCTTCTTTCACTGTATAAGGGTCTACACCGAGCGATACGGGTATCAGTAGAATCAACAGAAATACGGCGATAGGCAATCTTTCACTTGTTTCAGCACCCATTTTACACCCTTCCCGAGACATACTTGAAGTGTTAATTAAAACCCAGTGTGTGATATTAAACAACCTTTCCAAAGCACTGGCACCTGTTCTGCTCTCATAGCATGTGGCTTTTTGTATTTATAGCACTTTGTACACACTGCACTTAAACGGAATCAACGAAACAATAATGAAAATGTACTATTACAGGGGGAAAAAATATATGACTTATAATAAACTTAGTTCTCGATCACTTCATCTACATTTAACTGATCTATATATCCTCTTTTCTCGAAATTATAATAGATAGTAGTTTTTATTCCACTGATAGAAACTACTATGTCCAAACTATAGAAATAAGAAAAGTTGACTTTAACAACTTTCACATCGAAACTTTGCACTGGACATATACTTTATTCCTATTTTCTATCCAATAAATTGTTTAAAACTGACTAATCCGAATCGCATAAGCTCACAAGAGTCAATATTTTTATTTAAACACACCGTAATAGTTTACATATCTATTGTACTCGAATAAGCCGTTGTATTAAAAAGTCACCGAGTGTATGTATCCCTTTTTGATATTGAAATTTAATTTTATCTTTTTGAAACAAAACTGCGATTTTTGTTTTAATGACAGAAACGTGACAGCATTTAAATCCAGTATTATTTAAACGAGAACACACAGCGTGTAGATACGGTAGCCTGTTTACCCACTTTGATCGACATTTCAGCTTCTCGCATTGATATTTACTACAGGCGGACTGAGCATATGTAGCCCCGCCCACATTCTGTTCCAGCCAATCGCATTTCAATGAACTGCAGAGTAATTTCTTTTGATAATTGTTTCTTTTCTCTTTTTTTTTGCCTTATTGAATTGATTTCGACCGATTTTTTCTTCTTTTTTATCTTATTTTGAATTCAGTTAATTACAGATTAATTTAAGAGTTAATCTTATGTTTGTGATTATATAAAAATACAAAATAATGTCTAAACGTTCAGTTCAAATAAACCCTGACATTGAACCGTTAGAGTAGTTCGCTTAAACCCGTTAACGACTTTTGTCGCATCTGCAACAGTCTGCTTTTGAAAACATTGTTTCAAAAGGAGAAATATCTACTTATAAGTAATTTTCCCCTTTTATCATATTGTGTTTCTCTCTTTTTCATAAATTATATATTTCATTTATATAGATTTTCCATATTTAAGCCCAGATGTTTTCAAAATCATCTGATCCTGCAGATTTATTGTATGTGGGTTATCTGAGTGAGTTAACACTTTTGAACACATGGAACATTCGGAACAATTCTTGTAATATGGAATGTAGGTGAAATCATTGTTGGTGCAACTTTGAAAAGAAATTGTTTTCGCTCTAAGCAATATCTTCTTTTTTTTCCCCACAATGTCTTTTCAAAAGTAATATTCATGGGTGACAGTATCTAAATATGAGTATGCCTGGACAAGTGTCACATTATATATCATATAAACATATTAAACTGTCATAAAACACCGTTCGAATTGTTTAATTAATAGCAATTGTTAAAATTAGATGTATAGAAAAAAATGTACTGCATGTCCGTTCAACCTCCATTTAAGATCTTAGGGAGGATAATTCGAGAGATTATTATTTACTTTGTGTGTCCTGTAATTTTGTATTTTGTTAACACATTCACGTATGTTATGTTATGTTAATATGTTTGTACGACGATGATCTGGATTTAAGATCAAATCAATAAACTTATGTTCTGAATACGAATCAATTAATCTCAAAACGAGCAATTGATTCTCTCTTCCCTTAGAACCTTTTCAGCTACGTAGCATACACATACTTGTTTAATTGCCTATGAAGGTATAATGTGATGATTTTTTAATCTCTTATAATTCTTTTTTTTTTTTTAGAATGGCTTTGTACAATTATATAAACAGTATTGGTGTATCTTGTTTTATATTATGTAACATGTACAAAGATGAGACTTGAATAAAGAATATATATATAATATATACATGGACATCAAAACTTTCCAGATCTAAAGAAAAAAAAGTAATGTGTTTTTAATGGAGACGAGTTGTAGAATATATGTCGGGTGAACTGTCTATCGAATATTTTATATACATTCGCCGATTTGGTTTGTATAAAAGCAACAACAATAACAATAACGCTCCGACAACAATAATATTAACCCTTTCCAAAAATAACAGAACATCTGCTGCAGACAACTTTTAAAACTACTAGGTACAACTATGGAAAATCTCTTTAACTGAAAGAATGATTATTTAACCCTTTCCCACCTATAGACACTTTTTGACATTGAGATTTTCCTTATTTTTGAGTAGACGTTTTTCAAAGTCGCCTGTTGCAGAGATGCCGTATGTGGGAAAGGGTTAATAGAGTTGACAATATTTTGACAGTAGCTGCTGCAGGTGTGCGTCGAAATGGTTCTTCAATTGGGAAAGGGTTAAACCTTTCCCTCATACGACAATTCTGAAGCAGACGACTTTGAACATATTTTATCAAACAATAGAAAATCTCTATAATTGAATGGATAACCTATGACTAAATGGGGAAACCATTGTGGCAAAAGGAGAACTTGCTCGTTTTGAGCAATCTCTTCTGTTGTTACTATGTTTTCAAAAAGCCGTCTACTGCAGAGGCGTCAGAAAGCGTCTGTATGAGAGAAAGGGTTAAACAACCACTAAGGATGTTGTTAATGAAAGTCATAATTACCTCGCGCGAGTTTTGTACCTTTTAGTTAGAGAACGAAATGAGCGGTGCCCTGCGAAAACCTACCTTAGCGTTAGTTTTACTAGTGCAAGTAGAAGATTGCCTGCGCAACCTTACTTCAGACGAAGTTTTAAAACATGTTGACAAAAGGAGAAATTGCTCAAAACAGGCAATTTCCCCATTTTGAGATCGACTTTTGAAAAAACGAGAGCTATTGTCATGACCCTGGCGTCGTCGACGGCGTCGGCGGCGGCGGCGTGGTTGTCCGATTAAGGTTTTTTGTTTAGCTCATTTTTCTCCCTCCAGCGTCTGTGCCGTACGCGGTGCTCTTGTTTTCAGTTATTGTACCTTCATTTATAGAGATTTTCCGAACATACTTTCAAAGTCGTCTGCTGCAGCTGCATGTTTGCTGTATGTGGGAAAGGGTTAATGTTCTACTTTCAGAGGTTTCTTGAATACCGCTTTGACTTATTGGCATTGTGGATAAAGACTCGCAAACCTTGTTTTCGCTTAGGACCGCGGACTGAATGTGTTTTCACATTCACTGTGATTAATGATCGTTCACATGCAAATAAAAGCCACAGACATTACGTTACATCACTTTGTTCGTTTACATTTACATAATTAATAGATTTGTATTGATTTATAAATCGTTTATAGATGTATTCAGGGATGTTTATTTGAATCACCTTAGTGGTGTAGTGGAAAGAGATCCTGCCTCAAGAGCGGAACGCCAGGGTTCGATCCCCGGTCGGGTTATAGCAAACACCTATTGATTGGCTTCCCTCCTCTCAGCCGAGCCCCGGTAGCTCAGTCGGTAGCGACGCGGGCTGTCAATCCAGGGGTTGTGAGTTCGAATCCCGGCTCGGCCAACTTTCTTTCCGACGATTGACAAAAGTCAATGCGACATGCGTCATTCGTCTTCCACCAATGGGCTTAGTCTATATGGGAAAAGCAGCCAGTTGCTTGGGAAGATTGATGTGTGGAGTAATGGGTGTGAGAAAACCAGGAAATGCATGAGTAGGTGAACTGGCCGCCGTGATATAACTGAGTAATTGATTAAAAACGGCGTTAAACCCCATTCAATTAATCAATCTTTGGTCCTCAGGCTTGCTGGGATAGCAAAACGACTGCTTCGCTGGGTTAGGATAAGTATGCCAGCAGTTCTGGTAACAACTCCGGAAAAGGCCGTGATATGCATGACGTACTGTCGAAAGCGGCTTGAACACCCATACAATCAAGCAAACAATACGTTACTTTTACCCAATTACAAATCATGACTCATTGTGCAGGGGCGTACTGAATGATAGAACGGGAAATAAATGGGAATGCCTTCAATTTGTCACCCTCATCCCTTTCCATCATTATTTCAAGTTTTAGACGTTTCTGATGCATTGCCGGAAAAGAGACGACTAGTAAATTCACCCTTTCTCACAACGTTGTTTCTACCCCCGTCACAAATTCCTTATTTCATCTGTTCACATTTCTCAACAGTTTCATCCGAACTATAACAATTCAGAAGAATCCCCCCAAAAAGTACGATATTTAAAAAAAAAAGAGTATTCAGTTAAAACTATCTCTACAACGGTAACTCATTTGTAATCATAATACAGCGTAATTCAACAAAAAAGCACAGTAAATGTTTTAACCATGCTATGGAAAAACCGACCTCAGCTGGTACATTGCTAAAGTAAACATTTAAAGATCAGCGCAATCATCCAATTATACGTGTATCTGATCTTTGTTTACACTTTTCGTGCGAAGTTTCTGAATCCTTATCGTATAAGATCTACATTTGCGAACAATGCAAAGCAAGATAGAACCGCGCAGATGCGCAGTTTAATCTTGCTCTACACTGTGCGTAAATGCCAGAGGGATAATTTTCGCAGACCACGGCTGATGAAAAGAAAAAAAAGATCTCGGACAAAGAGATTCGGCAAGGCCTCGTATTTCATCTTTTCCCCGAAGCTAAAAATTCTTAATATCAGAGAACGAGTCGAGATGGCTCAAGTAGGCCAATAATCTATAATCATTGGGTGTCGAAAGTGACACTAAACAAACAGAACCCGAGCTTTAAACTTGTCAAATACCGCAATTTAGATAAAAATGAATTTTCAATTTGTGCTAATTGAATTTTTGAGTTTACATTCATTTCCCCCCCATTGAAGGACGAACCACTAACCACTCTACAACGTACCTATGTAATGTATAATGATGATTCACTTTACCGTTTACTCATTGTGTGTCATTTATAAATGGACATCGCCGGTATCGCCTGTATTGATTGATTGATTGATTGATTGATTGGGGTTTAACGACGTTTTAAACAACTGTTCTGTCATATCGTGGCGGCAATGTCACTTACCAAGTGTTTTCCTGGCTTTCTCGGACCAGTACTCCACACAATATTATTTCGAAGCAACTGGCTGCTTTTTCAGATAAACTCTTTCCCCGTAGGTTGAAGACATTTTACCCTTGTAGCACGGACTTTGTCAAACGTCGGATAGACTGTTGGCCGAGCTTGAGTTCGGACTCACAGCCCCATGCATTGACAGCTCGCGTCGCGACCGGCTGAGCTACCGGAATAGTAAAAGTGTGGGTCTCGCTGCCGGTTTGGCATCTTCTAAAGTTACATTGACGTTAAACAAGTTTGGCTATTTGGCTACACGTCTAGTTTGTTTGACAGAAGATGCATTTATGTCTATAGTACATAATATGAGCCGTTCCACGAGAAAAACCAACATTGTGGACTCGACCTGGATTAGGCTAAGCATGCCGCGCTGGCTCACCCGGACAGACATTTTTCACATCCTGTGGATTTTCTGTTTCAGGAATCATTACTCTATGCCTCTATTCCCCCGTGACGGAATGCATCGGCCCGGATAAGCCTGTACAGATTGCGCAGGCTGATCTTGATCCATACATTACGCAGAGTCCATAATGTTGCTTTTTATCGTGGAACGGCTCATATATGTTGACATTGAAAGCTCTACTGAAGTTTATCTTGGTCCATGTACAAGACGACCCCTTATCGCATGACGCGGGGGGGTCTTGATCTCTCTTCTATGTGATTTGGTAGGCTTCACATCGGTTTCAACAATAATTCATTCCTATTACGCCAGCCAATTCATGTTCCCATGTTTTCTGGCACTATTCTTATCCGGTAATTAGTTTTCTGTTCTGAGTGTCAGACTGTAACAATAGAACTATAGAGAGAGAAAGGCAGAGAGAGAGAATGACAGACAGACAGCCAGACAGCCAGGCATAGACTGATATAGAGGCTGAGAGACTGAGAGACTGAGAGACAGAGAGACAGAGAGAACGGGAGAGAGAGACAGGGAGACAGAGTGAGAACGAAATAGAGAGAGGGACAGAGTTATCATATAGACAGAGAGAGAGAGGGGTAGAGATAGATAGAGAGATATTGGGAGAGACACAAATGGAGAGAGAGACAAAGGGAGAGAGGGATAGAGATATATATATAGAGAAAGAGAGAGATATAGAGAAAGAGAAAGAGCGAGAGAGAGAGGATATTAACCTATATGATAATGTGTTTATTGACAGCAATTAGCACGGTGATGACAGACGTCAGATCGATATCATACAATAGATTAAAAAGTTATCAGTTAAATTACCAGTAGTAAATAGTTCATGTAGATTTTAATCCACGTCTCATTTCAACAATCTCGGTATGTATCATATTGTTTGATATGACCATTTAAATTGTGAACCTTATGCATTTTGATTTTGTGAAACGGTTAAATGTTTCTTTCCTCTCTTTTTCTCTCTGTCTCTTTATGTTTCTATCTCTGTCTCTCTCTGGTAGTTATGGCTACCTTCCTTGGCTCTCATGGTTGCGGGGTTAGCATAACGGCAGGATGTCCGAAAAAATAAACCAAGATTTGCCGTGAAATAACTGGGAATAAACGTTGAAAGAGACGTAAACCATCAAACCAAACAAATCTCCATTCCGTAGCAGCTTTATTACCAGTTGTAATTTCAACTAAGATACCATATTTGACATGTTTAATAACTGTCGATTGTCTGTCTGCATTGTATATGTTGACTGAATTATATCTACATTTATCACACTACGTTGTAAACCTGTCGATATACGCATGATTACGTAAATTAACAATAAAACACGAAATAATGTGAAGGATGATCAGCGATAATTAATCTATTTCTAAGCAATAAAAGTCACGTGATGTCGGTAAATTACTATCGAATTGTAAGGTTTTTTTTAAGTTTGAATAAAAACTTGAGTCTACAGAATAAATTCATGATGTATAATAAGGAGTAAACTGGATATTACTCAATATTTCACTAATAACTTAATTGAACCCTTTCCAACATACAACAAATGAGTATGCAGCAGAAAACATTGAACTTATATAGACAATACATTGAAACAGCTCTCTATAAATGAAAATGAAATTGTTGAATAAAATTAAAAACATTGTGTCAACAGGAGAATTCGTTGATTTTTAGCAATTTCTCCCTTTATCACAATGTTTACAAAAGTCGTCTGCTGCAGCAGATGTGTCAGAAAGCGTCTGTATGTGGGAAAGAGTTAAACCCTGACAATACACCCCGAAAGATGTGAAGGGTTGTGATCTCAGTGAGACGAATCTTTGGCGCACCTAAACAACACAGGGTTTTGGTGATGACATAAAGATCTTAAGAACATGGAATATGCTCGTTATCTGGAACTCTGATCTTCAAGGGGAATGTTTAACATGCATTTCAGTAATTAACCCTTCCCCAACTTTCAGAAACATTCTGACGCCTCTGCAGCAGACATCTTTTTAAAAACATAGTGACAAAAGAAGAAATTGCTCAAAACGAGCAATTTCTCCTTTTGCCACGATGTTTTCCACTTTTATTCATAGCAGAATTGCAGTATGAGGGAAAGGGTTAACCCTTCCCAACTTGCAGACACATTCTGACGCATCTGAATATGGAAGGGAATATCCGCCAAAACTCTATGTGTCTTGATGATATTCTTATTTATAAACATTACATGCTCATGTGTCTTGATGACATTCTTATTTATAAACATTACATGCTCATGTGTCTTGATGACATTCTTATTTATAAACATTACATGCTCATGTGTCTTGATGACATTCTCATTTATAAACATTACATGCTCAAACTCTATGGGTCTTTATGACATTCTTATTTATAAACATTACATGCTCATGTGTCTTCGTTCTTACATCTTACATGCATGTCTCATCCCATATGTCTTCCTTACGAGTTCACAATCAGGAACTAAGACGAACGAAGTATGTACTAACACGCATGGCATTGAAGCATTAAGACATGGCATTAACACGAATACGGTAAGTCATATTTTGACACCAGGTGGCGCTTTAGGTTAAATGGTTTCTCCCTGTATAGTGTATTTCTCATGGTGTGGTATTTCTCACGGAAATGTCTAAAATGCGGACAAACCTCTATTTTGAAGAGTAGTGACACTTAGGGATCCGTCATTAAATGTGGGATATTTTCCGTTCATACGCGGTTATCTCCCTGGAATAAGAATTTAATTTAAAGCGCCATCTGGTGTCATAATATGACTTAGACGAACAATACGGTAAGACAAATGCAAGTGCAAGAAAGAAAGATGCAATAAGCATCATTCAACATGCACTTGTAATAATGAAACATGAGATGAGACATGCGTGTAAGAAAGAAGACACATGAGCATGTAATGTTAATAAATGAGACTGTCATCAAGACACATGAGCATGTAATGTTTATGAATAAGAATGTCATAAAGATCCATAGTGTTTGAGCATGTAATGTTTATAAATAAGAATGTCATCAAGACACATGAGCATGTAATGTTTATACATAAGAATGTCATCAAGACAAATAGAGTTTTGGCGGATATTCCCCTCCATACCTGCTGCAGATTTATGGTATGTGATAATGATTTAAAGTAAGAGTGCCCTCCAGAAATCAATTGCTGATATTTTAATAATTATGTTTCTAGTCAAACTTGAATTAAGTTCTGTATAAATATGTATATTAAATTTGGTCCAATCCAAGCTCGAACCGACATTGCATAGAAACCTTCCCGACTGTTTAAAAGCCATATCAGATCATGCCCAAGTACAGCGTGGTCAGAACATTCACTAATCCCTATCTCGTCATGCAATCAGCGTGGACTTCTCTTGAGTGCGGTTAGTACATGTACCAAGACACGAATGCAAGTTGATCGTTAATTTATCTAAATATGTGTATCTATGTATTATCTTATATATTTTATTTATTTAAAAATATGTGTCTTTTTAATTTTCATCAACAGAGATTGTTAATATTCTTATATTTATCTACCTTTATTTTGTATGTCCATAATTATGTATATTTGAATATGTTGTTTTTTGACAATGAACCATGTGTGTTCAAGTCATTATTCATTTATATAGTTCTGTTATGTTCTGCTCTGTTAATTTGATAGTCATTGCTCGTAAGGTCGGTTTTCGTATGTCAAAGGTAGATTGAAATACACAGTCAATCATCCTTCGGAAACATTTGGGCGCCCACACTCGGCTACATGTAATTACGGAAACAATCGGAACTTTCTCGGTTAATTACGGAAATTTAAGACTGAGAAACTGAGTAAAAGAAAATACGCGCTTCGCCGAGTTGACCCGATTGATCTCGTCGGTTTTCGTATGTCAAAGGTAGAAAGAAATACGCAGTCAAGCCCCATTCGAAAACAATCGGGCGCCCACTCGGCAACATGTAATTACGGAAACAATCGGAACCTACTCGGTTAATTACGGAAATCTGAGACTGAGAAACTGAGTTAAAAGAAAATACGCGCTTCGCCGAGGTGACCCGAGTGACCCCTTCACTGACTAATCGATGCATGAAGACCGTGACTCAGGGAGATCCGACGTTAGAGGTCATCTTAACCCTTTCCCTTGTGCACGAAAAGGTGCAGCAGACATTTTTTGAAAATATCCATACGGCAAACAAATGGAAAATGTCTATAAATGTATGTACACTTATTGAAACGGGATAAAACATTGTCACAAATGGAGAAATTGCTCACTTTGGGTAATTTCTCGATTTGCTTCAATGATTTACATGGTTTTTTTCTGCAAATCTTTCTGCGAAATGGTTAAGAACAATCCAAACACCAATAATGGACCGAGCAATTAACAGGGCTCGCACACACCAAAATAGGCATTTGGGGAATTCTTATAATCGAATCAATTTACCCTTAAGTTTATGTATTATGTTAGCACTGAATATAATCTGCTCACCCTCTCTCCGGCACAGGTTTATTAATGTGCAACCTTTGTCTATCTATTTCTAGCATCTAGATTTTTTCTTTCATTTTTTACAGATATATTTTGACCAAAAAAAGAAAGAAAAAACGTTTTCCTATTGAAATAAAAAAAAATAGAATCGCTGTTTCCACGAGAAAAAGAACCCGTGTCCCAAGTGATATATTGTTGTAATCGGAATACCTCGGTGATGAATGCTTCACCAATAATCGGAACTTAACAATCGGAACTTCTCGGGTAATTCCGTAATCCTTCATCATCCATCACCGAGGTATTCCGATTGAGATGATGAAGGATTACGGAATTACCCGAGAAGTTCCGATTGATATTGTTGATGTTGTTGTTGTTGTTTACCATTGCACTCGGCAATACTGCAACTTAGCGAGCAATTAAGTGAACTGTCATCGTGATATAACTTATATAACGTTGAAAAAAAAATGGCGTAAAATCAATAAATTAAAAAAAATCAACCGTATGTATCACTCGGCAATACCGACCTGATCCTGACCCTTTGTGTAATTGAGCCAGTGCGTGAGAAAATGTGCAAGTTGGCATTTCGGGACTGTGCAGGTGCAGATCATCTTGTCCACCTTCTCCATCTTCTGTCAAGCTTTTGTAAACAATAATTGAACGAGGGTAGACATTGAACAGGCTGTGTGGATGTACATGCTGATCTAGAGTTATCCTGTTCACAAAAGCTAACTTGTACATTGTATCATGCACTGGCTTATATCATTCATCCTCGGTACCCAAGCTATTCATCGGTACCCAGGCTATTCATAAAATATATGATATCATATATTTTATGAATAGCCTGGGTACCGAGGATGATATCATTAAACTTTGAAAATACATTTTCATAAAGTTCGTGTTTTGACACAGTCGGGTCATACGACGGATTTTAAATGTTGTAGTATTAGCTTTCCCTCCTTGGCGCACAAGGTTGCTGGGTTAGCATTACGACTGACTCGCTGGTGACAGGATAAAAGGACCAGTAGTCACTGGTAACGTATTCAGGAAACGCCGTGATATAACTGAAGCCTTGTGCAAAGCGGCGTAAAACACCATACTAACTGGCATTACCAGGACCAGGGCTAGGCCAATGTAATATCGAGTAATATAAAGCACAAAATATGCAAAGGATGACAGTATAGCAGGTCACATATCTCTGTCTGATCTAGTCGTCGTCGTGCTATGTAATCGCACGGCCATTACAGCCAATTACCTGTTTACGTGAAGTGTTCGATATATACACAACCTTTCAATCCAACAACTTGTTTGGCCATATCAAAGTTAACCCTTATCCTTTTGAATCTCTACAACTTGTATCGTAAACCTGGATTTTTGTCAATTAATTAACCAACTTGCAAACACATACCGACTCCTTCGAGGCAGAACACTTTTGAAATCATTGTGACAAAAGGAGAAATTGCTCATCCTGAGCAATTTCTTCTTTTGTCACAAAGATTTCAACTCTATTCAATAATTTTACTTTTATTTACATGTATAAATATTTTCCGTTTTTCCTCCTAGATATGTTCTAGTCATCTGTTACGGATCGTTTGTGTATGGAGAAGAGTTCATTTTTTGCAAATCTGAAAAAGACAGCTTTGCTACGACTAAATAAATGAGTATCGAGTACTGTAGATGAAGATCTGTCTGCGCGAGAATGCAGGCTGGTTTTAGTCTACGTCTTTTGCAAAATTGTTTAAAAGTCATGCATAACAAAATAGTGTTTGTGTTTTGTATTGACCGTTTGTCGGGGACTTCCACTAGATAACAACATGGGGTAAGATTCGTATAAGGTTACTCGGAGACACAGGCTGATCTTGATCTGCGCTGTTTGCAAGATATTCCACATGATCGATTTTCGCGAGAAGTGGTCCACTATATATTTACGATTATAAATCTAGAATATAACGAAAACGAAAACATCGCTAGAATGATGAAGTGATCGGGATTGATAGATTTCGCAATGTGTATATAGTATGTGCATGCGTGCGTTCGAATGTTTGTGTATATGTGTGTTTGTTATGGGTAAGTGTTATCGTTTTATGTTGGTTTAAACGTTAAGCCCAATGTAAAATTAAACATTTATTGTTTAATATTGTCGTGGAATATTGTAAGCATGGTGTCAACTGTACGAATATAAGTCAATTATCTCGAGTGAAATTTAGAAACTGTACATTTTATTGTTTCGCTTATAAATGAACCTTGGTTTTACATCAAAGCAAATCGCCTTTAGGCTGGAAGACCAGGGTTTGATCCCCGGACAGGTCATACCAAAGACTTGGTAGTAATGGCTGCTCTCATTGGCGCAAAGAGTTGCGGTGATATCTATGGCTAAGTTCAAGACGAACTGAAGGAGGGTAGAGTCAAGGGGGCACGTGCATCGATGGCGCATGCGCAGACACTTGGTTCTCGTGAACGCACATCTCAACTCTGGAGTCAAAATTCAAAATGGAATGCTCTTGTTTCTTTATCGATACCAGAAAATCCGTTTTCTTGTTGTCGAAATTACGGAGAGCAATTATTTGCAAGTGCCCAATTGAACAAATCCTTATTTGTCAGCCTAACAAATAAATACATCACTGATTACTGAACTCGGGGGTTTGTATTTTAGGGATTATTTACACCCCGGCAACCAGAATTGCCACCCTCCGCCATTTTGGAACTCTTCTAACTCTCGCTCGAAGCAGGGTTGCAAATACTCGGGGTCATAAGTTCATATGACGTCACTACATTTAAAACTATTGCCGTTCATGAGGAACCCGGATAACTCTAGTCGGATCTCGGGTTCGTCGTGAACTTAACCATTACGATTGATGCATCGGAGTTATTTATTAAAACCGGTAGCACTGGTAACTTACCCTGGTAACGCCGTGATATTATAACTGAATTGCTGTTGAAGGCGGCGTAAAACACTATTCAAATAAACAAAATACACTAAAGGTATTAGCGGTATTACGCTAAATACATTCGTTGACTTGCTGATCTACACTACTATAGTCCCTAAAAAACCCTTTATTTGCGTAGAAATTAGTGTATACCATCACCAGAATGTATTGAATATATGACATTGAGTTTAAATGCATTGTGAATGTGTATAGGATGCACTGGAAATGATAGATTTGATCACTTCTAGTATTTCGACCTTGTTTGAAAGTGAAAGTAGAGAATGCTAAACACCGGTTTTGTCCGGGCCCGATTTGGTGCAAAATGACGGTTACCACTTTCGCCTGGTGAGTTCTTTCTTGCATAATGCATGACCCCACATTTTCTTTGGATTGTTTTAAAGCCAGGAGGTAACTCTTTTCAATGATGTAATGGTATTCTACATGAGAAACGCTTAGAAAGCGTGACAATTGAGGACTGAAACTGGTCGATTTACATGGAAACAAAGAAGGATTTTTTTAGGTGTATTGTAACCTAAAGCAAACAAGGAGTTTTATTTTCAGAGGGTAACATATTGAGCCTATGCTGACCCACCATATCGTCCACTCTACACACGTTCATGATAATAAACGGTCAAGATGGTGATTATGATTACGACCTCTACCATTGATGGCACGTAGTTGTGAGTTATAGACAGAATAAAAAGTAAAAAAAAAGATCATTTGAGCCGAATTACGAGAAAACCAGTATTATCGACTCTGCGTAATGTATCGATCCAGATCAGCCTGCGCATCCACGCAGGCTAATCCGGGCCGACACATTCCGCCTCAGGGGGGATAGAGGTATAGAGTAATGATTGTTGAAGCAAAAAATCCACAAGAGTCGAAAAGTGTCTGTCCGGATTAGTCTGCGCGGCATACTTAGGTTGATCCGGGTCGATACTTTACGCAGAATTCACAATGTTGGTTTTTCTCGCGGGAAGGCTCATTTGATAACTGTTTTAGCCCCTTTTCCGATTTGCAGACGCATTCTGACTCTTCATAAGCAGATGGCATTTTAAATCATTGTGCCTAAAGGAGTCATTTGCTCATAATGAGATATTTCCCAATTTAACACAATGATTTCAACTCTTTCAATAATGACACTTGAAATAATTTATATAAATTGCTATAGTTGTCCATGTAGTCTGAAAATTCATCTGCTACAAGTGTATTGTATGTGGAAAAGGGATAACATGTATACAACATTCTTACAGAGCACGTCTATGCGCTGTGATCTACAAAGGTCCAGGATACGTGTATACGTCTACAGTGTATTCATTGTTATGTTTGTCTCGCTGTATTACTAAAATGTATATGCCAGTTTGGTCTTTCGTCTGTCTACTTGACTTAAAATTAATTGTGATAAACGTTAATAACTTAAATTAAGTGATTATCCTGTTATGACTCAACATTAGTTTTTGTCACAGTAAACTGTAAAATGTTAAATCGAGGGCTTGGCGTGAAACGGTTGTAACTGAAATTGGTATTTTTTTACCAAGGTTAATCACCTCACCATAAAGTCTTAATAAGCGTTAAATCATTTTTCTCGGTAAACAATGGAAATGTGGGTGCCATTGCTCGTTCTGAGCAATGGCACCTAAATTTTCATTGTTTACAAAGGGGTCAAAATTGCCCCTAAACCAGGGTTTTCAAAATAGGTTTTTAGTTACAACCGTTTCACGCTAAGCCCTCCATATATAGTGTTTGTGATCCGCGTTCTACGTAAACCAGTCATGTGACATTTTCGACCATTGCAGATTCAGATCAACCTGATCATATGTGCAGTCTGAATTAGCATTGCACTGTTTGTCCTTTAGTTACAGAAACATGCAAGCCTCCTCGGGACATACAGTGTACATTTTGGTGACCTTTCGTTTGACCTCTTCGAACAGTGAACTTCTATGAATTGTTAATTATTTTCGGCATACTGTCTCGACAGAGTAGAATTACAAGCAATACACTCCGAATTACCTGCCCCTACCTTTTCGCAATTGGAACAATGGCGTCGCCCATTGGACATGGTGTAGGAAGCATACGGGTACAGAGACAAACGAAAGTAGTTTGATTGATTATCGATGTATTGATTCCAAACAGCAAGTTGTACTGGTCCTTTGTAGAGTTTACAAACAAATGTATCGTCATTGTTTGTTAAAGCCAGACGTACTTATTTACTATACGCCGAGCTCCGTTAGCTCAGTTGGTAGCGACGCGGGCTGTCAATCCAGGGGGCTGTGAGTTCGAACCCCAGCTCGTCATTCGTCTTCCACTAATGGGCTATCAGTCTATGTGGAAAAGCAGCCAGTTGCTTGGAAAGAGTGTTGGATGAAGTACTGGTGTGAGAAAGCCATAAAACATATGAGTAGGTGAACTTGCCGCCGTGATATCACTGCACAATTGTTGAAAACGGCGTAAAACCCAAAACAATCAACTTATTTACTATAGTACGCCGGGAACAGGACTAGATCGCTCCTATCATTTTAGTGGTTAATACACCTGAAATGGAATAAAATGATTAAATTGACAGTGTAAATGCTTCTCACTAACTTTACTAGATCTTATCCAAAGATCTCTTATTTAAATAACCTCATGAAGGACGCAGCTTGTGACAGGTTGGCATTCTTATTTACCCTGATAACGTTTGTCTACATCTGTTTATGTCCCCCTAACCATGGGCTAACAATCTATGCGGAAAAAACAGGCAGTAGCTGGGAAAGTCTGTTGTATGGAGTATTGGGGAGAAACGGCCAGGAAACATATCGAGGGCTTGGTGTGAAACGGTTGTAACTAAAACCCTATTTTGAAAACCCTAGTTTAGGGGCCATTTTGACCATTTTGTAAACAATGCAAATTTAAGTGTCATTGCTCAGAACGAGCAATGGCACCTTAATTTACATTGTTTACCAAGAAAAATGATTTAACGCTTATAAAGGCTTCATGGTGAAGTGATTAACCTTGTTAAAAAAAATACAAATTTTAGTTACAACCGTTTCACGCCAAGCCCTCGATATCAGTAATTGAACTTGCCGCTGTAATATAACTGAACAATTGTTGAAAACGGCGTTTAACTCCAGTCGATGAATCGATCATTAGATCGATGAATTATGTCCCTCCTTCGAGCAAGTTGATAGGAAATATTTCTTTGTCTTCGTTCGTTGGTTACGCTTATTTGAACATGTCATTTGTTATGCACTGCATATGCCAGGGTCTGGACATTTTATGGGATTTCGAAACCGGCTGTCCCGGGTTCAATCCCCAGTCGCGGCAGCTCGGTCATGACCTAGTACTGGTTTGTTTACCCAGGGATCATGACTAAGTGAACTGTCGCCGTGATATAACTGAAGTAATGTTGAAAGCGGCGTAAAACCCCAATAAACAAACAAACAAACTGGACATTTTATATGAAGGGTTTATCATGAAACTACTGTTACATGTAGCAGGCACGTGTTGTGCTTCTTTTCGAAATGAAAAGCGTTATTCAAGAGTTAAGGCCCGCCTTGGTTGCGGGAAGTCCCGGCCGGGCCATACCAAATACTTTAACATGGTAGTAATGGCTGGCCTCCTTGGCGCGCATGGTTTCTGGGTTAGCAACTGGCTGGTGTCAGGATGAATGGACCAGTAGTAGTGGTAACTTACCCAGGAAACGCCGTGATATAACTGAACAATTGTTGAAAGCTGCGTAAAACAGCAAACAATCAATCAATCAATCAATCAATCAATCAAGAGTCAAGCACTGTTTTATAAATTCAGTCAGATTTGTTTTAACATAGCGTGAGACATAACTCAAAACATTACCTTTCCTTCCTATGTGTATCCATACCTAAATCCGGCGCCGAGGTCCGAGAGCTGTGGAACTGTTACCGTGTACTCTGTACTCTGTCCCGGGCTGTAGGAAATAAAAGAAACCGGAAGGTTCTGCGGTGTTTTTCGACTTCAGGAAGGTCGGGAATAGATAGAGCCCCAAACTATGCAGAATTTATTTCGCCAAACTCCGAAAAAAAGTGACCTTTCCTTCCTATGTGTATCAATGTTATGGTTTGGGGAACAGACAATTTCATAGTTGTTGTCTCTTTTTTTTCTCAATCCATCTCATACAAACAATTTCTTTATAACTTTTTTTTTATAAACACTTCCTTAGTTGTTGTTCTCTAGTTGTCTTTTTCTCAGCTTCTCTCTCACACACTCAATTACTACTATCAGCAGGGGCGTAGCTCCCTTTAGGCACTGTAGGCACGTGCCTACACATTTTTCCTAAAAATGCCCCAACGTGCAGCTGCGGCATTACACATTTGCGTAATGTATCGACCAGATCAGCCTGCGCTGTCCGCGCAGACTGATCCGGCCGACACATTCCGTCTAAGGGTGGATAGATAGAGTAGTGATTCCTGAAACAGAAAATCCACAGGGTTCGAAAGGTGTATATCAGGGTACGCCTGTGTGGCATGCTTAGGCTGATCTGGGTCGATACTTTACGCAGAGTCCACAATGTTGATTTTTCTCACGAGACGGCCTTACACATTGATTATTGCCAAGCTACGCCCCTGCTCAGCCTCAATATATAGTTATATATATTTTTCAAATATCAAATATATCATGCCAATTACACACCTGTACCATAAACAGGCTCGCCATAAACTGTACCTCATTTTAACATTGACAGGTTTGCGACACGGTGAGATAGGAGCCTGTCGATAAAATGTTTATTGCTTAGCAACATTTGGTTATAAATTGATAACCATCGGAAGGGAAACTTTCATGTCATCGTGAATAAATGAATACTGATGAATTTCAACCCTTTTTTCCCTGCAACAGACGACATTTTGACGTCGTTATTGTAGACGGGATTTTCAAAAAACATTGTGGGGAAAAGGAGAAATTGCTCAACATGAGCAATTTCTCCTTTTCATACAATGTTTTCTATCCTTCGTTTCAGGTTTACTTCAAGTTTACATGTTGTTTACAAGTTCTACTTTAAACGTTTCAAACGCAGACGACTAAAGAAAAATCAAATCAGCTATATATACTGGTTAATAATACGACAATTTTATCGTGTTTTGGACCAGCCTTGAAATTGAATTTCTCATCAAATAACATCCATCGCTTTTTATATTGAATCATTCAATTTTTCATCTCAACCATGGGTCATTTACTTCGAAAACAGTAAAACTGTATCATTACATGCATACTAATGCGGAACAGCTAGACTGGAATTAGTCCTTAAAGTTAGAGCATTCTATCAGCATTGAATGAATGTCCTCGCACTTTCTCTAGACTGGGAATCAGTTACTTAAGTTAGAGTTTTGTATTTAATTAATAATCTACTCACACTTTCTTAATACTAGAAAAAATTGTCTGAAATAAAGGTTAAACAACGGCACTGAATGAATGCACTCACACTTTGTCATACTTTCTCAAGACTGGAATTAGTGTCTGAAATAAAGGTTCTATAACAGCTCTAATTGAATGTACTCACACTTTCTCTAGACTTAAATTAGTCTCTGAAATAAAGGTGTTATAACATCCCTGAATGAATGTACTCACACTTTCTCTAGAATGGAATTAGTCTCTGAAATAAAAGTTCATAACGGCCCTGAATGAATGTTCTCGCACTTTCTCTAGACTGGAATTAGTCTCTGAAATAAGGGATCTATAACAACCCTGAATGAATGTACCCACACGCTATCTAGTCTAGAATTAGTCCCTGAAATAAAGGTTTTATAACAGCCTCGAATGAATGAACTCACTCACTTTTTTTAGATTTGAATTAGTCTCTGAAATAAAGGTTCTATAACATTCCTGAATGAATGTACTCACACTTTCTCTAGTCCGGAATTAGTCTCTGAAATAAAAAAATTATAACAGCCCTGAATGCATGTACTCACACTTTCTTTCAACTGGAATGAGTCTCTGAAATAAAAGTTTAATAACATCACGGATCGAATGTACTCGCACTGTTTATAGAATTGAATTAGTCTCTGAAATAAAGGTTCTATAACAGCCCTGAATGAATGTACTCACACTTTCTCCTCCAGACCGAAATTAGTCTCTAAAATAAAGGTTCTATAACAGCCCTAAATGAATGTACTCACACTTTCTCTAAACCGGAAATATACTCTGAAATGTAGCCCTGAAAGACTGCATTCACACTTTCTTTAGACTAGAACCAATCACTTTTTTTTAAATATTATATTGGCATTAAATGAGTATGAACACTCTCTTTCTCTCTTTAGATCGTGAATCATTTCCCTAAATGAGGAGTTTTATATTATATCGGCATTAAATTAATAATGTATTCACACGTTCTCTAGATTGGAATTATTCTCTAACAAAAAGACCATTCTCAAATATGTGTAAATGAATGTTTTCATACCATCTCGAAATATATAAAGGAGCTTTATCTTTCAGGTGTCGCACACGCAAAAATTGCAGGCCAGGATAAGCCCTTATATCTATACAGACTGATTTTCATCCGCACTTCGCTTTTAATACTTCACACTCTTCCTCAAAAATATTTATACAATGTACACCAATATGTATACCAGCATTCATGTAGAACGGAGAATATGCATATATTGTCAATCAATTACCAACAACGAGGTAATCGATTGTGAGAATGTCGAAAATACGTGAGCAATTAACCCTTTCCCTCACATAGACGCTTTCTGACGCCTCTGCAGCAGATGGCTTTTTGAAAACAAAGTGACAAAAGACGAAATTGCACAAAACGTGCAATTTCTCCTTTTGCCACAATGTTTTCCACTTTTAGTCATAGGTTATTCATTCAATTATGGAGATTTTCTATGTTTTGACAAAATAGGTTCAAAGTCGTCTGCTGCAGAATTGTTGTATGAGGGAAAGGGTTAAGTCATATTTGAACACCTTCAGTCAGCATTTCTTTTCTCTTATAAAGTATATTTGTATCTTTGTATATACAACCTTTTAATAAGCACGACTGAGAATAATTGATTGATTGATTTGGGTTTGACGCCGTTTTTAACATTTTTTCAGTTATATCACGGCGGCCAGTTCACCTACTCATGTGTTTCCTGGTTTTCTCATACCATTACTCCACACAACAATCTTCCCAAGTGGGAAGGCACATTTCCAAGCCTGATACTGGTTTAGTCTCACAGGGGTCATGAATAAGTGAACTGTCATCGTGATTTAACGGATATGATGTTGAAAACTGCGTTAAAGTCCTATGAAACAAAACATAAATTAAGGATGATGATTTTGGTGGCATGAATTCATCGGGATATTGAGAAATGAGTTTAACTGCGTAAAACCTCTATGAAACAAAACATAAATTAGGGATGATGATTGTTGATTGTTGTAGCATGAGGAGAATGGAGTTTAACTGCGTAAAACCCCTATGAAACAAAACATAAATTAAGGATGATGATTGTTGTAGCATGAGGAGAATGGAGTTTAACTGCGTAAAACCCCTATGAAACAAAACATAAATTAAGGATGATGATTGTTGATTGTTGTAGCATGAGGAGAATGGAGTTTAACTGCGTAAAACCCCTATGAAACGAAACATAAATTATGGATGATGATTGTTGATTGTTGTAGCATGAGGAGAATGGAGTTTAACTGCGTAAAACCCCTATGAAACGAAACATAAATTAGGTATGATGATTGTTGATTGTTGTAGCATGAGGAGAATGGAGTTTAACTGCGTAAAACCCCTATGAAACGAAACATAAATTAGGGATGACGATTGTTGATTGTTGTACCATGAGGAGAATGGAGTTTAACTGCGTAAAACCCCTATGAAACGAAACATAAATAAGGTATGATGATTGTTGATTGTTGTAGCATGAGGAGAATGGAGTTTAACTGCGTAAAACCCCTATGAAACAAAACATAAATTAAGGATGATGATTTAGGTTGCACGAATTCAGCGTGATAAAGGGTTTAAATGCGTACAGCATGTACCTGACCGAAACATGTATCACATATTCAATTACAGCAAGGTTATGGATGTTTTATGTAGGATTGATGGCCGGTTTACGATCTGGTTATCGTGGCGGAGGAAAACACCAAGTTTTGTATTACAAACCCAATGATTAATGGCGAAGTGAATCAACGACCAGGTACGGAAGTTGTTTTATATACCTACGAGTATAGATAACTCACTCACTGTCCTACCACCGACCTCTGATTTGGATACTATATGAGCCGTTCCACGTGAAAACCAACATTATGAACTCTGCGTAAAGTTGTCGACCCGGATCCGTCTAAGCATGAATGAATGAATGAATGAATGTATATTGTTTTATGGCGCATCGACAGCTAAGGTCATTTAGCGCGCATTTAAATGTTATTATTCATGTTCCCTGGGTGAACAAACCAGTACTAGGCTAGAAAATGTGCCTTGCCCAAGGGCACTCCACCATGACCGAATTGCAGCGACTGGGGATCGAACCCGGGACACCCGGTTTCGAAATCCCCGACGCTAACCACTCGACCCGTCTAAGCATGCCGCGCAGGCTAATCCGGGCAGACACTTTTCGCCTCCTGTTGGTTTTTCTGTTTCAGGAAGCATTAGGCTGATCCGGGTAGATACATTACGCAGAGGCAATAATGTTGAATATTTTTTCTCGTGAACGGCTCATATTTAAAACAATATGAACCAGTGCATGAGAAAAAAAGGACAAGTTGGCCTTTTCTAATGGTGTCGATTCAGATCAGCTTGTCCATCTGTTTTGTCACATCAGAATATACACCAATTGACATAATCTTCTCGCAAACTTGCGTAAGTTATATGTGAACAGTGCTGATCTTTATCACAGAGTGCGGATGCGGATATAATATGGCTTTTGTAAACAGTATAGATCCAGGTCAGCCTGTGCATCTACACGGTCTGATCAAGTTCTACACTGTTCACATATTATTCACACAAGCTTTTAAGAAGATTATGTCAACTGGTGTTGATTATGATTAAATAATTTTAAGCATATGAACCCGGTGATCTAATTCAACACTGTTCAGAAATGCCAACTCGTACCTCTTCCCATGCACCGGGAATCGAACCCTGGTTTCTCAGTCCTTGGGTGGACGACCTAGCCACTTCACCACCGGAGTGGTTTCTCTGAGTAGTAACCAAAGGAATTATGTTAAATTTTCTAACACGAGAATAATTTTAATACACACTAACCTGTATAGAGAGCTCTCTACATTAATGTTATTTCTCTTTTGCCGCGTGATGTTGCTCTGAGAATGTGCACTGAACTGTTTAGTATTTATAAGTGGTTAAGAGAACGACATGGAAATAATTTATTATCTAATTTCGCGAAATATTGCAAAATCGCTTCTTTTTCCGTTGGCGTATAGTTCAACCAAGCTGACATAAAAGTATACCGTAACATAGAAACCTTAGATTTTTCCAAACATAAAAATACCTTTTTGCACCTTAGATTTTTCTAAACATAGAAAAACTGTTATGCACCTTAGATTAACTAAAATTAGAAACCGGAATGTCGGTAATACATCAGCACACTAAATGCAGGTGTTTCCAAAATTCGCTATTTTGTCCGCTCACAGATGTTCGGTGATACTATGTAGATATATGCGTATATCAATGAGGAAAAGGTTTAAATGACGCTTTACGACGCTTTTTACAGTATTTCATATAAACAACGGCAATTCCTGTTGCTGCCGATCCCCGGTAACTCAGTCGGTATCGACGCAGGCTGTCGATACAGTGGTTGTGAGTTCGAATCCCAGATCGGCCGCCGTTTGACAAAAGTCACTGCGACAATTGCTTTCGTCATTCACCAATGGGCTAAGCTTACAGTCTATGTGGAACAGCAGCCAGTTGCTTGGAAAGTATGTTGTGTGGAGTACTGGTGAAATAAAAAACCAGGAAACATATGAGTAAGTGAACTGGACGCCGTGGTATGACTGAAAAATTGTTGAAAACGGTATTAAGCGGTGAGCAAGCACAAAGATACGGTCCTGAATAAGGGACTGAATAGTCAATTCTTTGAGCTATCTTCAACATTCACCCAATGTGTTATCAGTATAAGGTTGTTATAACCAGTGAAAGTATCAACGCTTAAGTATACATTATCGCCTATCCAACGGATAGCATTCCTACGTTGTCGTCTTTAACACTTTCGATGAAACAGGCGACAACTGTTGGCGCTACTGCAGCAGACATCTTTTGTAATACATCTGTAAAACGGAGAAATATATTGCCTTAAACGAGCAATCATTCCGTTTGTCACATAAATTTCAAATGAGTAAAACTTCCAAGACTATAACCTCAATTCGTTTGAGAAAAAATGTACCTGTCTCTAGTTGTCTTTAACGATTTCGAAACCACATTGGCAAAAATATGAATACTCTCCATAAATTAAAGGTTTTTTAAGAAAACATTGTGGCAAAAGTTGAAATTGCTCATGATGAGCAATTTCATCTTTTGACACAATGTTTTCAAAAGTTGTCTGATGCGTCAGAAAGCGTCTGTGTGGGGGCAGGCGAATCTAAACATTCTTCGTCTTATATGTTTTAGAATCGTCTGCTTTGGTAACAGATACGGACAAATATGTACTCACTGTATACGTATGATATTGAAACAGAGATGTAAAACATTTTTGGGAAAGAAGACATTTCCAAAACACACGCTATTTCTCCCTCCGTTTTCATCAATCTTTTTAATGAGTCACCTTATTGAAACAGAGATGTTAAAACGTTTTGGGAAAGGAGAAATTTCCAAACACGAGCTATTTCTCCCTCCTTTTCCTACAATCTGTTGGAAATGGCGTCAGATGTCTTCCGTGTCAAGGAAAAAAGTCAACCCATTCTCACTTTAGACATTTCTAACGCAGCTGGACCAGACGACTTTTTTGAAAACTTTGTGAGAGATGACAATAATGCGCAATTTCTCATTCTGCCACAATATTTCTTCAACTCTAACCAATAATAATAAAAGCACTGCAGTGCTGACGGCCTGGGGACTGCTGGCGACGCACGGGCCCTAAGACCTCCCCCCCCCCCCTCCCCCCCCGGTTAATCCGCCACTGTATTTTTCACGTGACTTCTTTCTTTTTTTCCGTTCCTCTTCGCGAATGTTAATAATGTTAACAAGCGTCCATATTTAACCTCTCGGCGCATACATTTCTAAAGCATTTCTTAAACTTATATATTGAAGTACTCGCGCCTTAAGTTTTTCACTGATTAAAATGATATTTATGGGGGAGATCCTAACCTTTTAAATGCAGTTTTGTTCAATCCATGATGAACTATTTTTCTCGCGCAGTTTATCATGCGTTGTTTGGTACTAACAGCAATTGGCAGGCTGCAAACTCCGAAAAAAATGGTATTACTACTATGACCAGGGGCTAAAGCCCTAGGCAAAAGATACCTTCATTTATAGAGAGCTTTCGTTTTTTTGTTTAAAGATGTCTTGTATGTGGGAAAGAGTTTCAGACTACCGGTACAGATAAGACTTTCTTTATTATAAAATTTAAAATCCGTACAGCAAATCATAGCGATATGATAGAGATCCAGGACATCAAAGATTCGTTTATCTACCGACCGTCGTAACTAATCTGTTCCTCTGTTCGATTATACCGCTATGACGTTTTATTGGGATATTGGGATATTGATTCACGCCGCCTTCAACAGAATTTCCGAAACCTGACGTCGTTGCTTGGTTTAACCCTTAACCAACATACAGCAGATTTAGATCAAGATTCTTTATTAACCCTTTCCCACCTGCAGGCGTAATTTAACGCAATATCAGCAGACGACTTTTCAAAACATTGTGGCCAAAGGTGAAATTGCTCATGATGAGCAATTTCTTCTCCTTTGGCTACAATATTTTCAACACTATTTTAATAATTAAGATATATTTCATGGACATTTTTCAGGTTTTTGTTACTATGTTTTCAAAGTCGTCTGCTGCAGATTTGTTGTATGTGGGAAAGGGTTAAACTAAAATCTGCATTTACACAGATACATGAGTAAAGATAATCAAAACGTATAATAGTATAAAAGTATAATAGTATAATGGTATAATATTTTCACCTGACACGTGATACAACAAATCTGCAGCAGACGACTTTTAAAGATATCTAGGGAAAAATGTGAAATATTTTCTATGAAAGAAATTTCGATTATGGAAAACAGTTGTGACAAAATGGGAATTGCTCATTATTAGTAATCTCTTCTTTTGCGACGAAGTTTTCAAAAGTTGTCTGATACAGAGGTATCAGAAAGCGTCTGTATGTGGGAACAGGATAAATTACAGAGAATCTAATTAACACTAATGTATAGCATACTAAGTAACACGTGCACAGCGTACTATACTTGATACCGCGATATTTAATACTTCCATACCTAGAAGGCTCAATCACCAGTAATATCAGTGAAGTTAATCAGGACATCTGCACTAAACTGGACACCCGCACACTATACTTGCCGGATATCGCGATATATAAGTAACTTCCATACTTAATTGGCTCAATTACCAATAATATCTGTAAAGTTAATGAGGACATCTGCACTAAACTGGACACCCGCTCACTACTTGATACCGCGATCTATAAGAAACTTCCATACCCAGTGGAGTCAATTACTAGTAATATAGGTAAAGTTAATCAAGACACAGACAATAACTTCACTGGTCACCCGTAAGTAGTAATGCCTACCATGCAACATTGAGTTCGTAGAGATGGAACGGAACTAATGCTACCCGTGTTGAAATCCTTTGTATGACTCGATCGGGGTATACTAAGATACAGAGACTATTTTTCCTAAAAGTTGTACAAGTAACTGTTTATTTGCGCCGTGCTCTAGGGAGCATGCCATCCCGCGAGAGAACCAACATTGTGGACTCTGCGTTAAGTATCGATCCGGATCAGCCTTAACATGCCGCGCAGGCTTAATCGGACATACATTTTCGTCATCTATAGATTTTCTGTTTCGGAAGCCATTACTCTACACCTCAATCCACCTGAAACGGAATGTGTCGGCCCGGATCAGCCTGCGCGGACTGCGCATGTTGATCTGTATCGATACATTACGCAACGTCCAGAATGTTGGTTTTCTCGCGGGACGGCTCATATATGTTTGTGAACCGCTGCATTACGATGCAAATATACACTACTCGTCAGAATCGTATTTGCCCAAGGATGACAGTCAATTCAGACGTTAGCGACGAGGGCTATCTAACCAGGGGTCGTGATTTCGAACCCAGACTCGGTCTTTCTTTCTTTCTTGCTGCCGTAATATTACTGTAATACTGTTGAAAACGTCGTTAAACCCCAATCAATCATTTAATCAATCCTCAGATTTACAAACCCTGTGTTCACCCTTATCCCGCGGAATTACTGTAATCGATAGAAATCGTCATTGATTATTAATAGGTTCTTGCAGTTTATGGAGAATTTTTCACTAGGAATTAGTAGCGAAAAATGCAACAAAGATTAGTCTTAGAACATGATGGGTTATCTTAGTCAATGTTATTTCCAAAGGATGGTTCTTTTAAGACATGAGTCAATGTTATTTCCAAAGGATGGTTCTTTTAAGACATGCCCAGTATAATAAGTAATTATTGTTTAAAATTGCGAAAAGCTCGAAAAGTTCAAACCCTTTCCCACATGTAGATGCCTCATGACACCTCTACGGTAGACGACTATTAAAGACATCGTGTCAAAGGGAAAAAAAATGCTCATTACGAGCATTTTTCCCTTGCCGCAATATTTTAACAATTCGTTTTTATGAATTATAGATTATAATTCAATTTATATAAGTTTTCTGTACACTTTTCCCAAGATGTTCTAAAATGGTCTGCTGTAGGTAGGGCTGGTGTATAATTAAGACAAAAAGTGAACTTCACTTTCCAGCTGGGGAATGAATACATATATCTAGTTAGAGACTTCATAGAGGAGGTTATTTTACCTAGGTCAGAAAAAACACTCATCTTGGGTTTTCTTTACACTTTTCCCAAGATGTTTTAAAATGGTCTGCTGTAGGTAAGGGCTGGTGTATAATTAAGACAAAACGTGAACTTCACGTCCAGCTGGGAATGAATACATATATCTAGTTAGAGACTTCATAGAGGAGGTTATTTTTTCTAGTTCAGAAAAAACACTCATCCTGAGTTTATTTGTAACTTTCATAAATAAGAGACCACATATTGAAATCATTGATATTTGTTTATATTTATTAAATCGCCGGGGTCACTCCCACTCCAGACCAGTTTAGTTCCCATATAATTAGCTGTATAAAAATCGCCAGGGCCGCAACTGGTCAAATCAAAGTGAATTCACATGTTCAGAGCTTTAAATACGAGACGTAGTTCTTGTTCCTCTAATCCTTTGGCCGACCTCGAAACGCTGTGTTTGTGGATTCACAAAATTATTTCATTATTTTGAGTAGGTACGAAGTTTTTGAAACAGAAATCCTACACTGCACGAAAATTGGGATTCAATTTACAGGTAAATTTCCTTAAATTCCGAAATTTACTTGCACATGTGTACATGTGCAAGTAAATTTCGGAATTTAAGGAAATTTACTCTAAATTAAATCCCAATTAAATCCCAATACTCGTGCAGTGCTAGGGTTTCATTTATGCTTGTTCTTGGTCTACAGTGTTTGCAACTTTTGTTGTTTATCCTACAGCCTCGGTGCTGTAGTGGTAGAGCGTCCGCCTCGAATGCTGGAGGTCGTGGTTTCGATCCCCGACAAGGTCATACCAAATACTTTAAAAATTGTAGTATTTGCTGCCCATCTTGGCGCTCAGGGTTGCGGGGTTGTGGGGCTAGCTTTACGACTGACTGGCTGGTGTCAGGATAAATGGACCAGGAGTACTGGTAACTTACCCGACGCCGTGATATAACTGAAAAACTGTTACGAGCGGCGTAAAGAACCAATCAATCAATCAATCAATCAATCAATTGTTGTTCATCCCTTTCCCACATATATACGCATTTCGACGTATCTGCAGCTGACACCTTTTTAAAAAAATCACTGTGGTAAGAGAAAACATTGCTCATATCGAGCAATTTCTCCTTTTGTTACAATATTTTTAGCTCAATTCATTTTTAGCTCGACTTTTGAAAAAAACGAGAGCTATTGGCATGACCCTGGGGTCGTCGTCGGTGGCGGCGTGGTCGTCCGGTTAAGAGTTTTTGTTCAGCTCAGCATTTTTTTCTGTTTTCTATCAGTCGAGCGTCTGTGTCGTACGCGTTGCTCTTGTTTATTTCTATAACCTTTCCTTGATGTTTTCAAAATCGACTGCTGCAAATTTCTTGTACGAGGGATAGGCCTTAAGTGAAGTAAATACATAACAGGGTGATGCTTAAATGGGAGAATCAAACCTCTTTATACAAATCAACGATCAGTCTAGTAAATTATGATATAAATAATAATGATAATCAAAATCCATATGAAAATAATAAATCTTCATTAGCATTTTCACGATAATTATGATGCTGATGATAATGAATACAAAAATTATGATGGTAATGATATTACAAATAATAATAATAATAATAATAATAATAATGATAATAATAATGATAATAATAATAATAATAATAATAATAATAATAATAATAATGATGATAATAATAATCATTTTAAAAAATGATGATGATGATGATGATAATGATGAAATTGATAATGATAATAATAAAACTTATATCATTAATTAACACCAACTAATCAACCAAACAGAACTGGCCAATCGAGGTATATTGCTCGTTTTGAGAAATCTCTCCTTTAACCCTAATTTTTTCAAACATCTTCTAGTGCAGAGGTGATAAAAGCCGTCCGTATCAAACGAAAGGGTTAACCCATTCCTTAAACACAAGACTACATTTGACGCCTGCTTTTGCAGACGACTTTTGAAAACATTGCAATAAAAGGCGAAATTACTCAAAACGAGCAATTTCACCTTTTAATGCAATATTTTCAACTCTTTAACAATATATTTCTTTCAGTTTTCTTGATACCGAACTTGTTCGTCTGATGATTTGTAAAGGAGAGACGACATATGAAAAGCCATGTGAAGAAATGGGTTAAGGAAATAACTCCGGGAATGTATTCTAGTTAACTTTTCACAGATCTACCCTGCCAGAACCGTACGCGGCATTTTCCCCGCGGTTAAGTCCGACTCAGATTCCAATCAAAACACGCGAGTAATGTTTGACGTGCAACTTCATTAACAAATAATACAAACTATGTTTTACATGTGATTCGACGCAGTGTTTGATTTCGGAAACAATTTTTTTTCTCGTCTGCAACAGAAAGTGGAACAGTGTAAACCCTTTCCCCACGGGCTTCACGCCTTTTTGACGTATCCGTATCAGAAAACGTTTGAACATAGTGTGGTTACGAGATCTTATTTTCTTTTGTCACAATGTTTTCACCAATCTATTCGCTAAATATACTTTCCTAAATAGTTTTGCCTAGTTGTTAACAAAGTCGTCTGCTGAATATGTGTCGCACCCGTTTATATGAAATTTAACGTAAAGAGTTTACTGCTTTGAAAACGTTATAGGACAATGTGTTATATCGTAAAAAATATGAAAAGGGGATATTACTCATTTTGAACACTATCTCTTTTTCCATGATATTTCATAAGTCGTCTGCTATTATGACGTTATAAGTAGTCTGCATCAAGGAAAGGTATAGCTTATAAAACAAACTTTGTTTTACGTAAGTCTCGAAAACAGGTTTTCTTTGGATACAGATAGCAAAAAACTTCAGTAAAGTGAAAATATCCAATTCCCAATAACATGGGTGTATTTTCCGTCTGTTTATTTACTGCGGAAAGGAGCAATTGTTGTTTTAATTTAGTGAAAGTAAAATATTGTTCTAAGCGGCATTTCGAAAAGATTTTTTTAGTAAGTAAATAAAATGCTGAAAACTTAAACTTTCTCAGATTACATTTATATATTCGAGGTGCATTTAACCCTTTTACGTAATAGAGACGATTTTTCCTCAAAGGTTTCTTGACCTGCCTGACAATAATGATTTCAATTGACTGGATTTTTACTTTATGTTATATGATTTTGGTTAATTTTATTTTTAAAATTTTCTAAAAATGCATATTATAACAGGTAAAAGCATAAAGCTTTTTTAAAAAAAATCAGATCGATTGTCATTGATTGTACGATGTTTTACGCCACTTTCTATGTCTTTACGCCATTTTACATGTGTTTTAATCCACTTTATATGTGTTTTACTACACTTTATATGTGTTTTACTCCACTTTCTGTGTGTTTTACTCCACTTTCTATGTATTTTACGCCATTTTATATGTGTTTTACGTCACTTTCTATGTATTTTACGCCACTTTCTATGTGTCTTACGCCACTTTATATGTGTTTTACTCCACTTTATATGTGTTTTACGCCACTTTCTATGTATTTTACGCCACTTTATATGTGTTTTACGTCACTTTCTATGTATTTTACGCCACGTTATATGTGTTTTACGCCAATTTATATGTGTTTTACTCCACTTTATATGTGTTTTACTCCACTTTATATGTGTTAACGCCACTTTATATGTGTCTTACGTCACTTTATATGTGTTTTACTCCACTTTATATGTATTTTACGCCACTTTATATGTGTTTTACCCACTTTCTATGTGTCTTACTCCACTTTATATGTATTTCTATGTATTTTACTCCACTTTATATGTGTTTTACGCCATTTTATATGTGTTTTACGCCACTTTATATGTGTTTTACTCGCGGCACTACGGTCATGGTGGAGTGCCCTTGGGCAAGGCACATTTTCTAGCCTAGTACTGGTTTGTTCACCCAGGGAACATGAATAATAAAATTTAAATGCGCGCTAAATGACCTTAGCTGTCGATGCGCCATAAAACAATATACATTCCACTTTCTATGTATTTTACGTCATTTTATATGCGTTTTACGCCGCTTTCTATGTATTTTACGCCATTTTATATGTGTTTTACGCCACTTCATATGTGTTTTACGCCACTATATATGTGTTTTACGTCACTATCTATGTGTTTTACGCCACTTTCTATGTATTTTTTCCCCAGTTATAGAACTGCGTTTCCAGGGTCAATTACCAGTACTTATGGCACCAACGAGTCAGTGGTAGTTCAACCCCACAATTCTGAGCGCAAAGGATACTAAACTATTAGTACCCTTTTTAAAGTTGTTGGTATCGGACCCGGCGGGGTATCGCACCCGCGGATCTCGCAACCGAGACAGACTGCGGAAATACAGTGAGGGATTCATGATACTGTAACCAATGTAATAGAAATAAACATACCATTTGGTGTACATGTGGCGATACATAATCATTAACCGACTAGCAAATGTCAAGATGAAATGTAACATTCTGACATTCTGCCAAGTGTATAGAAACCGTTTTGTCAGCATGCACTTGGAAAACCTGGCATGATATTTTTCCCGTTAAATGCCATAAATTGAAGAATTGTTAATAATTTACAATTGTATATTAACACAGGACTACATGTGTAGGTCATAATTAGAAACCAGATCGATGCTGTAGTGGAAGAGCGTCCGCCTCGGGTGAGGGAGGTCGCGGGTTCGATCATAATGGGAATCAACGCAACTGGAAGCCCAACCTTAGTGCGTTTGGTATCAATATAGACAAAGATCAGCCAACACATTTCTGCAGCATTATCACACCCCACTCATTTATATATTAGAAATGTGGAAGACTGTGGTGCAGTTGTAGAGCATCGGTCTCTCGTACCAAAGGTCTCTTGTTCGAATCCCATGTTGAGCGGGCTCTATCTCTGTGGATTTGTCCACACAAACGGCGCGAGTACTGATTAAGTCTCCAGGAAGCAGTTATCGAGAGTGATTATAATATAAGCTGGTAGCTTGTTTCGCAATCAATGTAATACGAATAGGTGTGAAATAAGTTTAAAATAATTCAAAGCAATTATTATCCCGTTAACTCTTCCGCTGCCAAATGCAATCAAAGGCTTTTGTAAACAATGCAGATTCAGACAGCTCATAACGAGATGTCCCTCCTGAAATCTTCGTTGTTTTGCAACTAAGACATAACATATTACCAAATTCCTGTTGGGCGAAACATGCAGTGGTCCAATGTTCAACACGGAAGAGTCGACTTTTTGAAATTCGGCAGTGAAAGATTTAAATGTACAAATCAATGTCAAGATGATAACTGCTGCAGAAATTCAGCAGGATAATGGTTAAGGGAACTTACTTTTTGCGGCGTCTCCATTCTTTGTGTCGCCTGTCTTGAGAGGGAGACACAAAGAGGTCCCCTGCTCCGTCGTGCGTCTTGTCTGTCCGTCACAAATATTGGTAGAATAACACATGTACAAAATGTACAAGTGCATGTCTTTCTTGTTCTACGATATTTCAAAAGTCGTTTGCCAGACTCAGTCTTCCAATATCGTCTGTATCAGGTAGTGGGTTTAATGAACCCATCATTGAAGTTCTGTCTCTATCTTATTAATAGACTAACATAATATACTTGTGTCTCTTCGGATAATCTTATTCAACCATATTTCAAAAGTCGCCTGCAAGAATAAGCCGGCTCCTATTATAACATTGTAGAACGATGTATCTGGTGGAGTGTTAAAACGAACCCATTATTGCAGTTCTGTCTCACCGATCCGCACCGAATGAAAACAAATATGAGCCGTCCCGCGAGAAAACCAATATTACGGCCTCTGCGTAATGTATCGACCCAGATCAGCCTGCGCAGTCCGCGCAGACCGATCCGGGCCGACACATTCCGTCTCAGGGGGATAGAGGTTTAGAGTTATAATTCTTGAAACAGAAAATCCATAGGAGGCGAAAAGTGTATATCCGATCAAATCCTGCACGGTATGCTTAGGCTGATCCTGGTCGATACTTTACGCAGAGTCAACAATGTTGGTTTTTCTCGCGGATCGGCTCGTATCGTAGAACGATGTATCTGGTAGAGGGTTAAAACGAACCCATTATTACAGTTCTGTCTCAGCGAACCGCACCGAAGGAAAGCAAATATGTTAAAGATTAAAACGAAGCATAACGACGCACAACTGAATTCCGAGATTCCAATGTTAAGCGCTTGACAAGAACGTAAAGCCGTTTTCTCGCATTCCGCAACCTACAGTTTACATTCCTTGGATGTCGCACCACGTGTTTTTCCCGCTGGAAACCAAGAACGCTTGAGGGGAAAAAGGGGAGGCGTTATTTATGACCCGCGTACTCGCACTGCACAAAGAGGTACCAGCGAGTAAATCACATGGTCAGCGTTCCTTGTTCCTTTCGTGAGACGAGGAATGCCGATTAAACCCGACTTTTCTACGACTTTCTTCCGTCATGAAAGTGACAGAAGTGTCGACGAGCGTTAACTTTGATTACGGAAGATAAACATCTCGTACAATTGTTCTTTGTAGTCTAGACCTACGTCTTTTGTCTCTTTTTTTTATAACTCTGTGGGAGTAGTTTATATGAAATCGTGGTCGGAAAAGAGAACTTGGCCAAGCGAGCAATTTCCGATTTTCTTACAGTGTTTTTTTAATTTCTAAACTAGAATCATATATCCATTTTTCCAGTTGCAACTCCTGACTCCGTTTCACTATTTTGAAGTATTTTCTAATAGTCTATATCAGATAAAAACGACTCGTAATAAATATCCTGCCATCATTTTAATTATGTTGTAATTCATTGATTGATTGATTGATTGGGGTTTAACGCCGTTTTTAACAATTTCTCAGTCATATCACGGGGGCCAGTTCACCTACTCATGTGTTTCCTGGTTTTCTCACACCAGTACTCCACACAACAATCTTCCCAAGCAACTGGCTGCTTTTCCACATAGACTTAGCCCATTGGTGGAAGATGTTGTAATTCAATTCAATTTGTTTAGTATTTATGTAGATATTCTACCACATAAATTATATGGATATTTTATCTTTCCTATCTTTCTTATTTTTCTTATTTTCATATTGTTGGTGTCTTTTTGTTCTTTGTGTATTTTTTTCCTTTCTTTTTGTTTGTTGTTGTTGTATACTATAGTTTGTAACGCATATAAACATGTACTAACGAGTAACACTTGTTGTTCAAGTCTAATAATACACGAATAGAATATGTTACAATGTTATATATATGTTACATATATGATTATTAGTTCTTATATTGATTGATGTCTAGTGACTCATAAGCCATTTGTATGGCTGGGTAATACGCCCAATATGTACAATTATTACTAACAAAGGTGAATGTTATACTGTTGTATTAATCTATTGTATGTATACATTGTATTACGTATTACTTAAATAAAATATAAAACTACTACTATTGTGACTGTTATATAATGTAACATAAGCATACATAAAAGGAATATCCAATTGATAGTTAACGAAAAGACTTGCCTCTTTGTGACTTTATAGCAGAGACATATTTATGAGCCGTTCCACGAAAAACCAACAGTATGGACTTCGCGCAGACTATTCCGGGCAGACACATTCCGTCACAGGGGGATACAGGTATAGAATAATGATTCCTGAAACAGAAAATCCACAGGAGACGAAAAGTGTCTGTCCGGTTTAGCCTGGTCGGCAAACATAGGCTGATCCGGGTCGATACTTTACGCAGAATCCACAATGTTGGTTTTCTCGTGGACTGGCTCCTATGTGTACACGTTGTTGCTCTCCGTAAATCAGGCTATTCGGAGGCGTAGACTGACCTGAATATTCGCTTTTTTGCCAAGTCACGTAGGCCGCCTCTTATTGTTTTTGACGTGATGGAGCGTTGTGTCGGTATACGATGGCTTCTGGTGGTAGTGAAATGTTCATCCATTGCAGTTTGTTTAACCTTTTCGCTGCTAAAGTCAATACAAGGCTTTTACAAACGATGCTAATTCAAATGAGACCTCTCGTAACGAACAGTCTCTCCTAAAATCTGCATTGTTTACCACTTAGACAATAACTTTTACCGAACTTCCTGCTGGACGAAAACATAAAGTGGTTCAATTTTCAATATTAAATGTAAATCTGCGTACAAATTATTACCATTATGTTGGTTTGATTTGATTACGAACAGTGGCCTAAATACCTGAAACCTAAAAAGACGTTCGTTACTGTCTTAAGAATTAGAATAAGACTGATCCACGACCCGCGAAAACCTACCGACGGACGTCAAAAAAATAACCCCGATTCAGATTATAAATGAGCCGTCTCGCGAGAAAACCAACATTGTGGACATAGCGTAAAGTATAGATCCGGACAAGCCTAAGCATGCCATGCACCCGGATAGACACTTTTCTTCTCCTGTGGATTTTCTGTTTGAGGAATCATTACTCTATACCTCTATCCCCTGAGACGGAATGTGTCAGCCCTGATCAGTCTGCGCGGACTGCGCAGGCTGATCTTGATCGATACATTACGCAGAGGCTATAATATTGGTTTCAGGCACCCGCAGATGATGCTCTTGTTTTTTCTATTCTCCATCCGAAAAAACATGCACCTGAACTAGTTGACAGTATCTTGTTACGTGTGTGTACGGCAGCATCTGTCGCGACGTTTTTGCATGCATCTTAGCGTTGTAGCATACTTGCACGATCTTCTTATGTCACTGAATCTTTTAGAATAATTTAGCAGCTTAATGACCAACAGTGAATACCTTGATTAAACAGAATGAAGACGCCTGCATATGCATAGTGTTTAGATTATTCAAATGCCCATTCTTTCCTATGTTGTCCAATATAAATATTAACTCCGAACTATTATCATATCAAAAGTTATTCAACAGTGTATGTCGTTCAGTGGTGTCTTTTCCTATTGAACGCCAACATCTAACGCTACGTCACAGGCTTATCTCGGTCTTCTCCGGTCTTCTCCGGTCGCAAAGTCCCGAATGTCGGTTTACCTGATTATGTGGATTTATTGTCATCCGACACCAAGACTTTCCGAAAGTTTGATTCTTAAAAACATAAATAAAAAAGAAATCCGACAGATGTTTTATACTTTTTGGTCAAGTATGTTTGCCGAGGACATAATTCACTTGTTGAAGCGTTAACAGCCTCAATGTTCACCTCTTTAAACATTTACCCCATAGAAAAGTTATAGAGTCCTTTGCACTGAAACGTCCGAGAGAGAAGACGTTACATTTGAAAATTGGTTATTCCAAGTGTATATTTTCATACAGAATGAAAACATTGTGGGAAATTGGAAAAAACGAATGCTCTTTTTGAGCATTTTCTTTTGTTTTTCCCATAATTATTTTACAAGTCGTCTGTCGTGAATGCCGTTTAACGTCGTCGGTATCAGGGAAAGGATTAAAAATGTAAAACCGAATCGGCTGTCACATAAAATAAATGTTAAATAGGCGGAAAACACTCGATAGTTTGGGAAACTCGGGTCGGCCATTGATTAGTAAGGGTGTTGAATGGTCCGCATTATTTGACTAGAACGATAAAGAACTTTGTTCCCTGGAGGAGCTTCGGTCAGTTCATCATGATTTATTGGAGATCAATGCGCGCTTTTGTAGGGGTTCAAAGGTCAATGAGATATTTGTTGTTCCTTATTCATTCCGTGTGTGTTGTTCTTGTTCCTCTCGCGATTGTTCTTTTTTCGTCGTCTTTCTACTTCATCATCTCGGCAATGAATGTGCATTGCAACAATCTGAAATCAAAGCACTGAGAATGGCGTAGAAGAGCGAATCTGATTAAATAAATAAAAAAGACAAACCGCTTTTGTTATCACATGAAAGTTATATTGAGAGTGCATGAGTCATGCATTCCAAGAAAGTCCAGAAAGTTGCGATTGCTAGTCCTTAGACATGGGAGATATAACTTGAGCAAATGAACCTTTCGCAAAGATACATGTATTTTTTATTATGACATACTTTTCTACATGATTTTCTTAAAAAAATAAACTGTGTATCATTTATCTAACCATCCGTTTTTAGATCATCTGAGTACGAAGTGCTTAGAGTCAGCCATTGTGATCAGTCACCGTCTGGTGTCCGGCGATCCGCATCGCTGTCGTCGTCTGCCTGTTTACATGTTTTTCTGTCTCCTTATTAATCAATCTACTAGTTTCAAAATAATTCGACAAGGATGTTCCCAAGGTGGCTCTCTATCAACAGTGTTCAAACCGTTCCGCTGCACAAGATAACCACAAAATGTTAACTCTTTCAGCGCCGAACTGTTGAAATTAGACTCTTCCATGTTCAAAATCGGGCGTTTCCATTTTACATGTAATACAAGTTTGGACTACTTTGCTAATTAAAGGGCAAACAATGCTGATTTCAGGTGAGACAGCTCGTTACGAGCTGACTCACCTGAATCAGTATTGTTTGCAAAAACCTCAATATTACCTTTGGCGCTGAAAGAGTTAAGATGTAATCATTGGTAAACATCAACTCCTACCCCACTTACCCAATTTCAAAATAGTTTCACACAAACGTTTATTAGCATACCTTCTACTAAAACTGTACAAGATGGCCACTAGAGCTAAAGCTAAAAAAAACAATATTTAGATGACATCTAAATCACGGACCCGATTTCAAAATAATTCCACAAGCATGTCGTTGTATCAAGACTGTTCTACGCTTCAGAAGATTGCTGCTATAGCTAAAAGTGGAAATACTCTTTACACAGAATCTTTCTTATTTACCTAAATACAACATTAGATCTAAGGGTGAACGACCAGTATATATCTCACAATTAACGAAAATGCATGTTCGTAAAACTAACTCTGTTTTATTGCAAAACGGATAAGATCAGGTTATTTCTTGTTAAGTGTATACATGTAATAATTGGACTAAGGTTGGATTTCCTAGCGTACAGCATTTGTGTAATACTTGAGCTTAGGTTGGTTTTAATTGAGCCACGCTCATCTTTGTTATACTTACGCAAAGGTTTGTTTTAACTGAGCACCGTTCATCTTTGTAATACTTAAGCTGAGGTTGGTTTTAATTGAGCACCGCTAATCTATGTAATGCGTACGCTTAGGTTGGTTTTAATTGAGCCACGCTCATCTTTGTTATACTTACGCAAAGGTTTGTTTTAATTGAGCACCGCTAATCTATGTAATACTTACGCTTAGGTTGGTTTTAATTGAGCACCGCTTATCTATGTAATACTTACGCTAAAGTTGGTTTAAATTGAGCAACGCTCATCTATGCAATTTTTAACGCTGAAGTTGTCGATATCTATGATATTTATTAAGCTAAGGTTGGTTTTCCTGAAACATCGAGACAATTCTAACGAATACCACAGCATAATATTTCGTGGCTTCATGGAATAGAAAATAACTTGCAAAAACCTGGTTAATCCGTCATAAGAAAGTCTCCGATTAATAGGAAAGAAGCAATGTTAGGTCGTGGGAGATTTCCTTTTCCTAGAGATGCGTATTATTGATAATCTTACGGACGATGAGTACACAGCCCAACATGATTTTTGTCCCTGCGATAGATAGAGGGATAAATCACATGTGGAAACATCATTTAGGGCCACATCAAAGAAAACTCGGCCCGAGTGACGTTTGCGATGAGCGAAGAATCAGATCAGCTTGCAAAGCCATGTGATCCGATCAGGTTAGGTGTTGTTCATGTTATTAGCATTAAACAACCGAAGAGCATTTTGAGGACGACAATAACACTAAAAGTCTGATACGATCGTACACACTCTTGATTAGAAAGATATATATATGAAAGTTGATTTTTTTCGTGGGCGTCACTGATTCGGGGACCAGATAGAATCAACGAGGACATGGCGTGGTTCCTCTTTGTCTTCTGTATTAACCATTTCCCACAAGCATTTTCATTTTGACGCATCTACAGAAGATGAATGTTTGAAACATTGTGGCAAATAAAGAAATTGCTCATCATGAACAATTTCTCATTTTACCACAATGTTTTCAATTATATTGTTATCTTAAACTCTTATTTATAGATATTTTCTATGCCTTCTGCGAATTTGTTGTACGTGGGAAAGGGTTAATTAATCTTAATCCAGACACAGCCGACATTTGACGCCTTTAAAACTGGCGACACACTGTTTTCAACTCTATACACGATTTCACTGTCACATCATTTTTTATTTTTTTTTCAAATATCACATTTTTTTTTCTTCTGACTTTCTTAATCCGTATACGACAATTCTGCAGGAGATGACTTTGAACATATTTTGCAAAAAAGAATAGAAAATATCTATAATTGAATGGATAACCTATGACTAAAAGTGGACAACATTGTGGCAAAAGGAGAAATTGCTCGTTTTGAGCAATTTCTTCTTTTGTCACTATGTTTTCAAAAAGCCGTCTGCTGCAGCAGAGGCATCAGAACGCGTCTATATCAGGGAAAAGGGGTAAAGGCAGCATATTCTAAAAGTATCATATCAGGGAAATCATTAGCAGAAGATCTAAGCAAGCAATCTACGCTATCGAACACAATCTAAGATTAATAAAGGTTGATAATCGACAAATCATCGAAAAACCAGCCTCCTAACTCCCAGCAAAAACGAAACTAGAAACCTGCAATATATCAGGCTGGCATATATTAACACTTTCCCCAACCCAGTTCATCTTTTTATGGAAATATAGTTGGCGATAAAATAAGATTAATATAAAAATAAAAAATAGGGGGTAAAAGAGACATGGTCCTCATCATTAGCAATTTTTCCTATGTAACTTTGTCTAACATAAAGCATTCATTTTCCCTCGTTGTTGTTTGTGTATTCTCCTTTAAATAATTTCAGCTATGGATCGTCTCAAATGACGTTCGAACTCCTATATAAACGGGAATTAAATTTTGATACAGAATTGAAAAAAAAAAAACGTAGGAAAAAGGATTTCAATTGCTGTTTTGGAACTATGTGTCATTTTCCCACAATGTATTTGATTCAAACGGGCTTCCAATGCCGTCTGTATTAGAGGGGGAAAAGGGACACGTTGATGGCGGAATCAGATAGCATGCTGATGATGTTGTCACGATAAGTATCAGTGTATGTAACACAAATGTTATCCTTGCCTGTTGTAGAGAACCGAGACGATATCAATCATGGTAAACAGGTGCACGCCACGTTTCTGCAGAACTAATTGAGACGTACTTCGTCTATGAAGTATATTTCAACTCTTTCGCTGCCAAATTCAATTAAAAAAGCTTTTGCACACAATGCAGATTTCAGGTGAGACAGCTCGTGACGAGCTGTCTCTCCTGAAATCTGCATTGTTTGCCACTTTAGACGTTAAATTGTATTAAAATGTCCTGTTGGACGTAAAATGGAGTTGACCATGGAAGAGTCGATTTTGTGAAACTCAGTAGTTAACAGATTAAAGGGACCGTCATACGATTTTTTCGGTTTAAAAGATGAAATCTGTAAAACATAAAATCCTTAGAATATAATAATGAAGTAGTTTTATTCGCAAAACATGCGCCCACTGGCTGTCTTACCTGGAAATTAGGTGTTGATCATCTAGTCGCACCAGCATCTGGGAGGCCTTTGGAGATAATAAGCAAAAATCCGAAAGAAAGCAAATAAATACGCATTTATGTAAATTGATCGTACGTACCACGAAAAGACTTTAAAAGTCGTAGTAATGGCTGCCCTCCTTGGCGCTCAGGGTTGTGGGGTCAGCATTTCGACTGACTGACTGGCTGGTGTCGGGAGATATGGACCAGTGGTACTGGTAACTTACTTAGGAAACACCGTGATACAAATTTATTCGCAAAACATGACATTATGACATAATTGGTCCAAACTATAAGGATTACACTCAGTGCTCATAATTTGTGTTCAAGTATCTGATTGGTCAGACGCAAATTCATTCTTAAAATTGACCAATCAGAAGTCGGATAGAATTTATTTCTGAGCAACGAGAACGAGTTTTATTAATTCGGGCCATATGATGTTCCAACATGAAATAACAGTAGATTCGCGATAATTCGAAGATCTCGTTTAACTCGAACCAATTCCGGAAACGTCGTACCCGTATTTCGAAAACATCGAAGCATCAGTTCTGAGCAATCAGCACTGCTACTGTTCATTTCTTGATATGATTTTATCACTTGCTTGCTTTTCATACTCAACATTTAGGAATACAGGGTAGCAGGAAGTCTTCAGAATTGCTGTTTTCCTGCTTTTTATGATTTCATCACTTTTAATGATAGACATTAAATTCAAATTGAAGTAAACCGCCACGGTGGTGTAGTGGTAAAGCGTCCGCCGCAGGTGCTTTACGTCGCGCCTTCGATCCCCGGCCGGGTCATACCAATGACTTTAAAAATGGTAGCATTAGCTACCTTCCTTGGCACTCAGTGATGCGAGGTTAGCATTACGACTGACTAGCTGGTGTCAGGATAAATGGACTAGTAATACCCAGGAAACGCCGCGATATAACGGAAACAATGTTGGTTGGAATCGGCGTAAAACACCAATCAATCAATCAATCAATCATTAAAAGGGAACGGCGTTAGACTCCAATCAATCAATGATAAGTGAATAAGTTCTAGTTCTAAAATGAGAAATGTCGAAGAAATGAAAAGTAGTTGACATATTCGACTTATCATAGTAACATACATGTACCAGTCAATGGGTTGGTTTGTATGATTATCAATTAATCGGATACATTAACGTGCGATATGACAGCAGTTCATTCCCCCGTTTTGTTATGATTGTAAATTACTCAGTCGTCATAAATGTCAGCGTTAATCAAGGTTCCGCTTACCCACGCTGCCTAGAAACGAACGGAATAATGGCATACTGTTAGGTAAGGAAGTAAACAAATAATAGTTCCCGTTTGTTTAATGCAGCAGACGACTCGGGTAAACATTATGGACAAAGGGGAACTTGCTCAATATGTTAGACTTTAATGTACACGTTATATTTCAAATAGTACCGGATCGGCCATTTTGATTAGACCATCAATTAACTTAACATATCTGAAAGTAGTTGGTTGCCTGGAGAGTCTAGGTGTGAGAAAGCCAGGGTTGGTTAGGTTAACTTGCCGCTGTTGTTTAAATGAAAAACAGTTGAAAACGGCATTAAACTCAAATTAATGAGTTTTAAGATTGTTTGAAACATATTCATACACTAGTGTAGGAACGGTTCGTAAAATGTATCTATATTTAAGACGGTCAAAAGTTCTGAACATCGTTTACTGAAACGGGTTTTGTTGACTGCGTACACTAGATACTCCGCAAAAACCTTACAGTTTGCATGCATTAAGACTAGCTATTCATGCAACTTCTGGGGGAAACAATTTGTTTCACTCTCACGTTCCTTGTATGTGATGACACATAAGTGGTGATGCAACGATACCCAGTATTACGTACATACAACTTGAATTATGAAACCTGCTAGAGGTTTTAATAACATTATATTTTTCTATAATTTCTTCGAATTTAAATCATAAGCACGTATATGGTCCACGTTACACGAATATCGACCTACGGGACCAGAAGAGATTCAGATCAGCCTGCGAAAAGTCTCCCGGAGGTCCACGGGAAACGATAATAGCAATCTCAGTTAAGACGCTCAGGGTTGCGGGGTTCGCATTACAACTGACTGACTGCATGGTGTCGGGATAAATAGACCAGTAGTACTGGTAACTTACCAATAAAACGCCGTGATATAACTGATATTTCAAATAGTGTTGAAATCGGTTTTAAACACCGAACACATGAGCAAATTGTGATTGTAAATGATATATTGAGTTCACCACGCTTAAGGTCGGTTTTCGCGTGACGTGAGACATAATATACTCTCAAAAGATCTTAGTCCAATCATCGCTTCTCTATAATCCAGAAAACCTTACCCAGGAAATGTCTTAATCAGCCTGTCGATTCTTACACACACTTGCCCCCACCTTATCTTGCTACAGATATTATCTTTCGTGTTGTTTATACTTGTACTCATTAGGCATAGCTTGGATTTCTCCGCTAATAGCTTTTCATTTCAAACAAAAATAAATTAATGAATACTGGAGTATATCTGTAGTGTTTATGTTACAGTGCTAGTGTAACTTGACTTTGCCAACTTGATACTTACATTTGTGTAAATATATTTCGATATTTTATTATGACTTGTCAGTATAGAACTACCAACATTTAAACAAAAAGACACGTGTAATTTCAGATAAATTAAATAAAGTTCAGCCGTTAATTGCCTAATTTTAGTACTGGTGTGAGAAAACCAGAATTAACTGAACGTCGTGGTATGACTGAATACGTGCTGGAATCGGCGAGTAACCTGTCTAAGTTTAACATAAAATATCAAAATGCAATAAAGAGTTTCACGTTTGTTCTTAGAAAAATCGTGCCGTTTAACTCTTTCCGAAATATAACAACTCGACTTTGAAAAAAAAAAAAAAAAGTCAAAAGTATGGACAATCTCTATAAATGAAAGTTTAATCATTGAAAAGAGAATAAAACATTGTGGTACTTTTTTTAGCTCGACTTTTCGAAGATAATGTAAGCTATCCTACTCGCCTCGGCGTTGGCGTCGGCTTTTTCGCCTTAGAAAATACATTAAATCTGGGTAAAATCCAAAAATTGACTTAACCGTTTCAGATAATGCTGTGAAACTTGGAATACTTGTTCGACATCATGAACCCCACCCCCATTTGTAGACGAGAGAAGGTAACTGTGTCAAGGTTTTTTTTTTGTTTTTTTTGCCTTTTACTGCAAAAAGTTTTGTTTTATAGTGTCATTCACTGTCTTACGGACAATTCTTGTTTTACAAGTCGTCTCCACTAAAATACGTCTGGAGGAATCCGCCGTGGTCGAGTGGTTAGCGTCGGGGATTTGAAACCGGGAGTCACGGGTTCGACCCCCAGTCGCGGCACAACGGTCATGGTGGAGTGTCCTTGGGCAAGGCACATTGTCTAGCCTAGTACTGGTTTGTTTACCCAGGAATCATGAATAAGTGAACTGTCGCCGTGATATAACTGAAATAATGTTGAAAGCGGCGTGAAACCTCAATAAAACAAACAAAATGGGAAAGTAGTTAATGAGGTAACCGTTATTCAGAAACAAGTCAGAACTGATTCCAATCCGGTACCCTCTATCGCTGCTTTCACTTATTCACACAGTGTCAAAATAACACTACAAAAACAATTAAGATAAGTTTGAATACATTGAAAAAAAGAGGGAAAAAAGGAACATCAAATGGTTTTTTTGCCAGGGTAATGGTATATCAATTATATCATAAACATTACTTGATTAGAAGTCAAGGGTTTCCTTTTGACATTGATTGTGATAAACGGGCGAACCCTCTAATATTATCTCATCTTAATTCGTAAATTCAGTTTAAACCTTACGTCCTTCATTAAGTAAGTTAACAAGTTACAGTTAAAATAAAACTGAGTCCGGTGTATAACTAACTCTTTCACTGTCGAATTTCACAAAGTCGACTCTTCCATGTTGAAAATTGGACCATTTCATTTTTTTCGTACATCAGGAAATTTGGTACAAAATAATGTCGAAGTGGCAAACAATGCAGATTTCAGGAGAGGCAACTCATTATGAGCTGTCTCACATGAATCTGCATTGTTTGCAAACTGCTTTAATTAAGTGCATTTGGCAACGAAAGGGTTAAATTCAAAATTGTTCCAAAGTCAACGAGTGATTCTAAAAATTGACTGGCATGATCTGCGTTAAATCGGATAGGCCTTTTCATTAGCGAATGGTAGTCTAACTTGGCAGTACACAAGTTAGTTAGTTTTAGTTCAACAAATATGAGGCCTCTGGCCCAAAATACAATATACAAATAATAATACACTTATAGTTACAGTTGATTTTGTGTCATTTTAATCACTCACTCATCTGTTCCTTTCACAATAATTTATCAAATGATATATATATAACTACATATGTTTATTCATTTTGCTTGATCATTACCTTGAAGTATATTGTGCAACCTGGCTCCTGTATGTACATACACTTCAATAAATGGCCGAGTTCGGAATCGATTGTGGCGGGTATATATTTATTACTGTTGTGAATAGTTCGTAAATAGCTGAGTTGGACTCGATTGTGGCGGGTATATATTTAGTACTGGCGTTAATAGTTCGTACATAGCTGAGTGGAATCTAGTCCGCAGAGGTGTAGATAAAAAGGGGTATTCAGCTCTTTTTCCCACAATTTCTCTCGTATTATTAAAGCAAACCCTATATTGAGGGTACTCAAAAGAATCGTCTCACTGAGACGATTCTTTTGAGTACCCACAACATAGGGTTAGAGGATCAAATAATGATTTAAGAACATGCAAAACGCCCCTTATCTAGAGCGCTGACAGTGACAAATGATTTGTTCCAACGAAGATCACAATCAGTCCGCGCCCACTGGCTGTCTCACCTGGAAATCACGTGTTGATCATCTAGTCGCACCAGCATCTGGGAAGCTTTTCGAGATTATAACCAAAAATCCGAAAGAACACAAATAAATACGAATGAATGTAATGTGATCGTACGTACCACAGGTTTTAAAACCTTCGGTGGTCGGTTTCACTTGGCGTTGTTGATATTATTTAAAGAAACCAGTTTGATACAACTGACCGCTATATATATATGCGAGCTTCAAGCAAAACAATCGTAACTACATACTGTTATAATGTTTAGTTATAGATATCTAGCGTGAAGCCACAGATGTGTATCAGGATTATTGTTTTTCTAAAGTGGGTTTTTGTATGAGGTGGTTGGTATTAATTCAAGAAACCTGTATGAAACTGTCCACTCTCTCTACATGTGTGTGTGTGTCAAGTTTATTGTTGCACGATATTATATATCGAGATACACCCAGGAGAGCGTGGGAATCGACAAGGGACTGATGAATTTCTGCCAAATAAATTGTTTCAATTAAAATAACGTCATGACATTAATTCGTTGTTTACAGAAACACAAGACCACGCTGTGTTTCAGTTTTCCCTATTATCTTATTCTTTAGGACGGCAAGAGGGACACGCCCCCCGGTTTCTGTCGAATTCCTGTAATTCTGCGGGTTGTGAGAAAAGCATTTCTGATGTAATGAACTCCGAGATAAAAGCTGGTTTGAATTAGGCTCTTATGACTTTGAACGAGAAACTATTCCTACTGGAATGCATTTAAGCACTTTCCCTCGTATAGACGCTTTTGAAGCAGACGACTTTTGAAAATATTGTAATAAAATGAGAAATTGCTTATAAATGAGCAAATAAATCAACTCCTTTTAATTATAATACTTTATAGAGATTTTTCCTATTTTTTTCAAAGATAATTTCAAAGTCATCTTCTGCAGTATTGTAGTAGATGGGAAGAGGCGTTACATACCTCACCTGCTATGCTTGACCTCAAGCAATGGTAACGAACATATTGGACCAAGATAAGCATGTATGCACGTGCACATGCTGATCTTGGTCTTTATTGTCAAGAACCCGCGGACAAAAAAGATGACACCGAAATAATGTACATACATTAAACAGAAAAATGTGTTCGAAGATTTTGATTCTCTTTTTGTCCCTTGATACTACCTTAAACGCGTCGGCGAAAGAAAAAAATAGATTTTGTTTAAAACTGATTTATCTAACATCGATTAAGTAGCAAGTTCTTTGAACTTATATTTATCACTATCGATGTCGTCTTCTGCGATACTCAACCGGTTTTTAGAGCGGTCGCATCGGGTGCGGGAGGTCGGTCGCGGGTTTGATCCCCGGCCGGGTCATACCAAAGACTTTAAAAGTGGTAGTAATGACTGCCCTCCTTGGCGCTCAGGGTTTCGGGGTTAGCTTTACGACTGACTGTCTGGTGTCAGAATAAATGGACCAGTAGTACTGGAAACTTACCAAGGAAACGTCGTGATATGATGGAAAATTGTTGAAAGCAGCGTAAAATAGCAAACAATCAATCAATGAATCTCGGTTAAAATATGTTGTGTACATTCAAGAACCTGCAAACAAACAGATGATATGGAAATAATGTACATAAATTCAACAGAAAAAGTGTTAATTACGCAGAAAATGTGTCCGAAGACTTTGCTTCCCTTACCGCACCTTGATACGACCTTTAATTATACAGTACTAGAGATCGTTTTAATAACATTGTCAAATGGAATGTACTTACATTTCACCACAATGTTATTACATCTCATACACTTAACCATGACCTTTCCAATGTAACGAACATGTTGCTAATGTGTTGGGTGAATAATTGAATAAGCTATGAACCGACAACGCCACAAGAAACCAGGATCCGAAACTATATATAATACTCTAAAAAAAAACGTTCTCAGTGTTCGGAAATTAACTCCATGCACCAAATAGGGCTTCTGATTGGTCAATTTGGAGAACGATTTTGCTTCTGACCAATCAGATACTTGAGCACAAATTTATCTGGTCAGATTATACTTTTATAGTTTTGGAGCCCGTGGACCATCAAGGTAATTGCGCAGTCTGGTCAGGTTATGTGCCGTCCACCATCTAGACGCAAAAGCAATCCCACAAACTATACAAATGAGCGGTGCCCTGTGGAAAAACAAGATTAGCATGATTAATACACGTTCAAGTAAGGCTCTGCCTGTGTATTCATACTTAAGGATACAAATGGAAACTGCTAAGCAGAATAATCTTGAAACCGTCTGTTATGAATTGGCGAAAAGTGTAAAGCCAGCCAGATAAGACTGTGCAGATCGGCTCGCTGAATTGCATCTACACTATCGCAAGTGCCTTACATTTTATATTTCGCAGAAAGCCGATCAAATATACAACAAATTGGCTGTGAATGGCACTGATTTAAAATTAAAGAAATAAAATAAAATAAAAATACAATGAAAGCCGGTTTTCGCGCGACGTGACGCAAATATGTTCTTATGATGACTGTATTTCACGGATACAATTTGTTAAAGTCTCGGTTTACCTGTAAAGCAGTGGGTAGCGATTAGAAGGACGATTTAAATCGGGAATTCGAGATGTTAAGAAGGACCCAGTCACGACATTTGCCATTTATTACGGTAGTTTGTTAGGGTGACACCATCACAAGGTATGCAAATAAACCTACCCGTCAACCGAGTCACCGGTAAAATGATACCCTGCTGTATTTATGTCGGGTTCGTTGAGTATCGTTTAACGCACGTTTCTACAATATCAACCCGTTCACGATAAACTGTCCTTAATTAACCCTTTACCTCATATAGACGCTTTCTGACGCCTCTGCAGCAGACGGCTTTTTGAAAACATAGTGACAAAAGGAGAAATTGCACGTTTTGTGCAATTTCTTCTTTTGTCACTATGTTTTCCACGTTTTGTCATAGGTTATCCATTCAATTATGGAGTTTTTCTATGTTTTGACAAAATATGTTCAAAGTCGTCTGCTGCAGAATTGTTGTATGAGGGAAAAGGTTAATTGGCCAATTCGTGAAAAAACGACTTTTGTACTTGGGAGTGCAGCCAAGAAAAGCCCGCGTTCACTAACGGCCATAGATAGTATTCAAACACCAATCGTGAAAAGGGAAAAAGGGTGTCCATTGAAAAAGGGACTGAAACTGGTATTTCTGAACAGAGGAGATTCCGATCAGACTGTATATCTGCTTATTCACATCAGAATCTTTCCAAGTTGACGGAAGCTTCTAACAAGACTGTGTGTGTTATATGATTACGGTGAATATCTTGATCAGATAGGCAAATGATACGATGCTTTTGTCGGGTTAGCTGTTATCGTTTTATATCGTCGATGGTAAAATGTACAAGTTGGCTGAAGATTCTGAACACAGCCTCTGTTCAAATCAAACTGTACTATCTGCTGCATCCTATCAGGTTCTACACAAGTTGTATTTATGTCGGGTTCGTTGAGTATCGTTTAAAGCACGTTTCTACAATATCAACCCGTTCACGATAAAATGTCCTTAATTGGCCAATTCATGAAAAAAACGCATTCACTAACGGTCATAAATAGTATTCAAACACCAATTAGGAAAAGGGAAAAAGGTGTCCATTGGAAAAGGGACAAACTGGTATTTCTGAACAGTGGAGGTTTCGATCAGCCTGTACATCTGTTAATTCACATCAGAATCTTTCCAAGTTGACGGAAACTTCTAAAAAGACTGTGTGTGTTATATGATAATGGTGAAGATCTTGATCAGATAGGCAAATGATACGATACTTTTGTCGAGTTGTCTGTTATCGTTTAAGGCCATCGATGGTAAAATGCACAAGTTTGCATATCCGGACAGCCTCGGTTCAAATTAGTCTGTACATCTTCTGCATCCTATCAGGGTCTACACAAGTTGAAATCAGTATTTAATAAGCTTAAGTAAGTGATTTGTGAACAACGTAGTTTTTGACCAGATTGTGCCTGTACTTTTTCGCATGTACTGACTAATATTAACTCTTTTCACTGACGAATATCACAAAGTCGACTCTTTCGTGTTGGGAATTGGACCACTCCATTTTTCGTCCAACTGGAAAATTTTCAAAGTTTAATGTCTAAGTGGCAAACAATGCAGATGTCAGGAGAGACAGCTCGTTACGGGCTGTCTCACCTGAATCTGCATTGTTAGCAAAAACTTTAAATGCCTTCGGCAACGAAAGAGGTAAAGTGCTATCATAATGTTTGTTTCCGTACGGTAGTTTGTTTAAGTAACAACTTCCCAAGATTTGCAAATAGTCCTATCTTATCTAACTAAATACCCGGTCATTAGTAAATAGAGGAAACGTGAACGTTCCAGCGTCGCCCTTTTCTATCCATAAGTCTCACGTTCGAACAACTTGCCAGCTGTGTCAATCATAGTCTTGAGTTACCTGCCCGTACCATAACATTATTTGGACTTTAGTCTGGATTTATCTGCCCCTACCGTAACAGTTTCGGGTTAGGCAGAGTTCCAGATAAGAAGGGGTATTTCTCTCTTATCATTAAAGCAAACCCTATGTTGTCGGTACTCAAAAGAATCGTCTCACTGAGACGATTCTTTTGAGTACCCACAACATACGTTTGTGAGGTCAAATAAGGATTTTAGAACATGTAAAACGCCCCTTATCTAGAACTCTGGGGCCAGGTATACACAACTATTAGAGGAGCCCTTTAGTCATAGTGGAGCAAGTCAAAATGCTTTAGAGAAAACCTTTGTGTTGACCGCACCTTCAAACATGTAGTTTGCTTCAGTATTTATGTATGAATTCCAAACATCTCGGCCAACATTCTTTCCGACGTTTGACAAAAAGTCACTCTGTCCAGCGTCATTCGTAATCAACCAATGAACACACAGTCTGTGTGGAAGAGCAGCCAGTTGCTTGGAAAGCGTATCGTGTGGAGCTATGGTGTGGGATAGCCAGGAAACACACGAGTAGGTGAACTTGCCGCCGTGAAATGACTGAAAAATAGTGGAAAACGGCGTTAAACCCGAATAAATAAACCAATCAACATAACAAGGTCAACCCTGGTAGAGTTTCCGACAACCTCCGGGCAAACATCAAGAGAAGATATTATATATTGTTACAACTTTTCCAACAATTGATTTAATAAAAATATATCATTTTAAACTCAGTCAATAAATAAAGCTCATCTTGATTATGATGTTACTGCTTTCAATGACATTGCAAGAACGTCGTGTTTCTGAGTTAAACCAGTAAAATCGGAATGAATATCCTGGTACCAGTTATCTATTACTAATACTTCTCCCGTACACCTGATCGCCACGAAGAGAAACCACTACTTCTTCCTTTTAATGAAATGTATTAGCAAAACTGAGACTTGGTTTCGAACACGTAACCTCCAGTGATATTTCTATACAATCCACTTAAGATATCAATAAGCAATTCGCATTAGGTTCATTGTGTGGGTGAAATATAAACAAAAGCCATTTTTCTTAGTTATGAAAATTATGTAAAGATTTATTTGGTAAGGTCAAGGGAGCTCATACGTTTAATTTAATGTTTTTAACTCGTGAAAAGAGAAATTAAATAGCATAACTAATGTGCATTTCGGTTTAACTCTTTCAGCGCCGAATTGTTAAAAGTAGACTTTTCCATGTTCAAAATCGGGCGTCTCCATTTCTCATGTAATAAAAGTGTTGGACTATTTTGATAACTAAAAGGCGAACAGTGCGAGCTGACTCACCTGAATCTGTATTGTTTGCAAAAGCTTCAATATTGCCTTTGGCGCTGAAAGATATCAATAAGCAATTAACATTAGGTTCATGTTGTGGGGTGGAATATAAACAAATGCCAGTTTTCTTAGTATAGTGACATGAATATATATTTTTTCTGAAAATACGAATTTTAAGAAACTTTGAAGAAATTATGTAAAGATTTATTTGGTAAGGTCAAGGCAGGTCATACGTTAAATTTAATGCTTTTAACTATTGAAAAGAGAAAGAAAATAGCATAACTGAATGTGCATTTCGGTTTAAGCCCACATATAAACTATTGATAATTTATTTAACCGAAAACCTTATTAGGGGACATTTTTCACGAACGATATCCGAAATCATAACCTAGCTTCCGATGTTATCCGAAGGATTCCGAGTGCATCCAGCATGATGCTAATGTGAAGAAATTCCCAAAAGTCGCGATTCTCATTAAATCTTTTACATTATGCCTGATTAGCTCACAATTAGGAGGATGCTTTACTTGCGGTATAAATGACTTTTAACCCTTTCCTACGTGCAGACGCATTGGTGACACATCTACAGTAGACGACTTTTGAGAAAATTGTGACACAAAAATAAATATTCGTAATGAGCAACTTCTCTTTTTTGGCCATAGATTTTCAACATTATTCAAAAAATACTTTTATTTATAAAGAGTTTCCATATTACCGTACACATGTTTCAAAAGTCGTCTGCGGCCGATGTGTTGTTAACGTGGGAAAGGGTAAAACCATTGTCGGAGGGGTACTTGTTGGCATTGCATCATGTCTTTGATCGAATTAACACCATGTCCCCCGACAGTGACAGACGACACGGGAGTCTTCATAAACGAGTTTCCCCGCCACAAAATGGCTTCTGTCTTAAATAACGGATCGGTTTGCTCTTCAGTTCCTTCCAAAGTGAAAGCGTTAATCACGTTAATTTGATAATTGTAAAAAACTAGAAAACATTAAATGAGATACGCCACACGAAAATTAACTTTATGCTGCTAATGTAATTTAACCCTTTCCCACATACAGGCGCTTTCTGACGTCTCTGCAGCAGACACATTTTGAAAACATAATGAGCAATTGCTAGATCCGCCACAATATTTTCAACTTTATTTTATAATTAAACCCAAAATGATTGAGATTGTTCACGTTTTTGCCCATTTGGTTTCAAATTTGTCTGCTGCAAATTTGTTGTATGTGGAAAAGGGGTTAACAATACTCACTCAACCAATATTGTATTACAAATGTGTCTTCTTGATGTAGATAGATATAACATTAAAAACGATTTTGGGTTAAATATGTACGGTTATAATTATGTGGTATTCTTCTTGTCTTTTGTCATGATTTTGTTAAAACTTGCTATAGAACTTGTATTTTTTATGCAATAAAGTATATTCTTTTGTATTGTATTGTGTTTAGAATTTAACATTTTTTTAATTTTCAGACGATTTTTTTTGCATATTATACATCAAATGACCAATGAAAAAAGTGTGGCACAATGGGAAGTTGAACATATTGATCAATTTCTCTTTGTATCACAATGTTTTCATTTGTATTCAATGATTGAGCGCCACTCAGCGAATACCAAACGTAAAGCGTCAGGGATCTACGTTCCTGGTAGCGTGTAGCGTCGCCCGGCCGGGTAGCTCAATTGGTAGCGTATCTGACTCGTGATCTGGAGGTCACGGGTTCGATACCCGGTCGCGGCGCATTCTTTCGGGCGATTTCTCCATTGCCTCTCACCTCTGATCTATGTGAGAAAGTAGTCAGTGGCTTCGAAAGAATGTTGTGTAAGTACTGGTGTGGGTAAGCCAGGAAAACATGGGTAGGTGCACTGACCGCCGTGATATGACCATCGCTGTTGAAAGCGGCGTTAAACTCCAAACAAACAAACAAACAAAAGCGTGTAGCGTCAGAGATCTACGTTCCTGGTAGCGTGTAGCGTCAGGGATCTACGTTCCTGGTAGCGTGTAGCGTCAGGGATCTACGTTCCTGGTAGCGTGTAGCGTCACAGGGATCTACGTTCCTGGTAGCGTGTAGTGATTTTTAGTTATGTATCCATCTGCGTATAGAATGAACATTCAGGCGGGCCTGCGCATCCGCACAGTCTCACCAGAGTCTTCACCATCCGTCTACAAGTCATTTAATCTTAAATATATCTTTTGACGGAAAACTAGAAGTGAAGCCCCACTAGTTTTACGCCAGTTCACCTTTATGTCATTCCCCCCCCCCCCCCGTGTCGGAGGATCAAAAGGACCCGAAATCGAAAGCTGCGTCTAACGATTTGGGATATTAATGCATCAGCGTACAGTGAAGACTCGGGTGAGTCTGTGAATCCGCACAGTCTCATCAGTCTTCACCGTCCGCGCATATGTAACTCCTCAAACCTTAAAGCATCTTCTGACAAAAGACTGGAAGCATAGCCCCACTAGATGTATGCCAATATACCATTAAATTATGTCAAGGTCAAATTACGCTAAATACATCCGCCGACTTGCTGATCTACACCACTATAGTCCCTAAAAAAATCTTTGTTTGTGTAGAAATGAGTGAATACCCATCCCCAGAATGTAATGAATATATGACATTGAGTTTAAATGCATAGTGAATGTGGATAAAATGCACTGGAAATGATTGATCTGATGACTTTTAGTATTAAGTGAAAGTAGAGAATGCTAAACACCGGTATTGTCCGGGCCCGATTTGGTAAAAAATGACTGTAACCATTTTCGCGTGATGAGTTCTTTCTTGCATAATGCATGACCCCCACATTTTCTTTGGATTGTTTTAAAGCTAGGAGGTAACTCTTTTCAATGATATATGATGTTCTACATGAGAAACGCTTAGAAAGTGTGACAATTGAGGACTGAAACTGGTCGATTTAGATGGAAACAAAGACGGATTTTTTTTCTGGTGTATTGTAACCATAACCAGCCATCATAGACCACCACTTAAATATTTGTATATATTTCTATGATATTTATATGTATATATTCATTGTGTTAGGATTTATTTTCAGGTGACTTATAGGCCCGTTGGGACGGGTGTGGCCAATTGTATTGTAATTTCGCTTCGTATGTGTTAACGTATGCAAAAGTCACTATAGTAAATGATTTCTTCTACACAATATATTACCCGCGTGTAGCGATTTGGGGTCTAAATGCATCTGCGTAGAGTGAAGCTTCAGACGAGCCTGTGTATCTGCACAGTCTCAGCAGCGTCTTCACCGTCCGCGTCTATGTAACTTAAACCTTCTGGCATCTTCTAACAAAAGACTGGAAGCGTAGCCCCACTATATGTATGCCAATATACCATTAATGTCAAAACGGAGTGTCATCAATACTCCAAATCGCTAGACGCGACGCTTATAAATCAATATTATAATTATTTAATTTGATACATTAAGTATATATATTTAGTATAATCATTTGCATGGTTAACCTAATCATGTACATCACGTAAATACATGTAATGATTAAATTTCCAAACAATAGTAAGTCTTCTCAAATTTTCAATAATTCCAATAAATCAATGCCTGCTGATCAATATAAATTCGCCTTTGAAAGACGACCTTTCTATACTCCTTGATAAATGCATTTTTGTATAATATAAACTGGTTGGTTTGTTTAGCCGAATAATCAGTTTCCGACCCATTTCATTTTATATTGAAATGTGATCGATGTGATATGTCTTGGCGTATTGACGCTAAAATATATCCATTTAGTAGTGTGTTGTTATATTTAATGCCCCCTTAACATGCGAGGTATATTGGGTCAAAATTGACCTGTCAGTCTTGACCATTTAAAAAAAAAATACACTTTAAATGTATACCGGTTTAATTTATCTGAACTAAAGGTAGTCTGAAGTTACCTGCCCCTAACATTACACAATGGTGTAACACCAAAACGGAATTGTTTCCGGGTCGTAGTACCCTAAAAGAGACCCTTTTGAAATGTTGAAGTAGCACTTCTTCTGCACTGTTTCATTAAGATGAAAAGTCTGAAAGGTATAAAAGATATATTTACGTTCAGTTACAATTCCTGTATCATGTATGGGCATTCATTTGAATATATTGCAGGACTGTTTTGTGCTGTGACATGCATAGAAGGTTGGGGTCGATTCAATTCGGCGAAGGGCTTCCAACCAGAAATTTTCACCGTGATTGTGGACGACTAGAAACAGTGAAAAATATAAACCGGCCTTTGTTTGACTTTTTATGGCTAAAAATTTGAGGACAGTGAATGAACTATTTAAAACAAGAACCAGAAAAACACCCTACCCTGTGGGTACATATCGTCAGAGGTAAGGGAGAATCAATTATTTTCACTATATATTTAATTGCCCAAAACTTCACAGTTGTCACTCATTATAGCGTCAGATATTCACCAATAATGGCGGTGCCTTTTCGAAATGGTGTAACAAGCAAAAGGCTTAACCCGTTCCCTCATATAGAAGCTTTCTGACGCCTCTGCAGTGGACGGCGTTTTGAAAACATAGTGACAAAAGAAGAAATTGCACAAAACGTGCAATTTCTCCTTTTATCACAATGTTTTCCACTTTTTGTCATAGGTTATCCATTCAATTATGGAGATTTTCTATATTTTGACAAAATACGTTCAAAGTCGTCTGCTGCAGAATTGTCGTATGAGGGAAAGGGTTAAGAGACAACGCTTTTGCGGACCAATCGGATACTCTTTTAAACTGCATTGTTTATGTATCGATTTCAAACTCCACTGTAGATTCCACGAAAATCAGTAAGATTATTGACGCCGCGTGGGAGCGCGGCGTCAGTATGGGATAGGTTTTAATTTTGTACCATGGGGTGACGTAATCGAAAAGGGAGAAACCAATGTTATTATTGTTAAAAAAAACTCTGTTGTTTGATTGAAAAAAACAACCTTTATGAATCAATAAATTGTATTAACTGATTTAAGAAACAACAAGATACAAAATACGTTTGTCTTCTATCGTTATTACAAAACTTTATACACATTTAATTTGTATTTAATAACTTTTCCCCAACTGTCTAGGCTACGCTGTTTTTGATTGTTTGGTTTACGGCCCTGACCCAATTCATCAAAGCTCAGAGAAAAAGTTCACTTTTCCCAAACTTTCTAGGCTACGCGTTTTTAATTGTTTAGTTTACGGGCCCAAAATTCGCCGGATGTTTTTGCCTATTTATAAAAGTGTGTGAAGTTGGCAGAGCATTAGACGTTAGACATTAGACATTCAAAAAAAATATTCGAATGTCTAATTAGACGTTAGACATTCGATTAGACATTCGCTAATTTTGATTATCGAATGTCTAATTAGACATTAGACATTCAATTAGACATTCAGAAAAATCGCAAATGTTAAATATCGAATGTCTAATTCGACATTAGACATTCAATTAGACATTCGCAAATTACAAGATCTATAACCCAAATTCGTCGGAGGTCATTGTACATTCAAAAAACGAATGTCTAATTGGTCAGTTAGACATTCGATTAGACATTCGCAAATTAAGGGATTTAGGTACCAAATTCGTCGGAGGTCATTGTACATGCAAAAAACGAATGTCTAATTGGTCAATTAGACATTAGACATTCGCAAATTACAAGATATATAACCCAAATTCGTCGGAGGTCATTGCACATTAAAAAAACGAATGTCTAATTGGTCAGTTAGACATTAGACATTCGATTAGACATTCGCAAAGTAAGGGATTTAGGTACCAAATTCGTCGGAGGTCATTATACATGCAAAAAACGAATGTCTAATTGGTCAGTTAGACATTAGACATTCGATTAGACATTCGCAAATTAAGAGATTTAGGTACCAAATTCGTCAGAGATCAATGTACATTAAAAAACGAATGTCTAATTGGTCAGTTAGACATTAGACATTCGATTAGACATTCGCAAATTACAAGATCTATAACCCAAATTCGTCGGAGGTCATTGCACATTAAAAAAACGAATGTCTAATTGGTCAGTTAGACATTAGACATTCGATTAGACATTCGCAAATTAAGGGATTTAGGTACCAAATTCGTCGGAGGTCATTATACATGCAAAAAACGAATGTCTAATTGATCAGTTAGACATTAGACATTCGATTAGACATTCGCAAATTAAGGGATTTAGGTACCAAATTAATCAGAGATCAATGTACATTAAAAAAAACGAATGTCTAATTGGTCAATTAGACATTAGACATTCGATTAGACATTCGCAAATTAAGAGATTTATGTACCAAATTCATCAGAGATCAATGTACATTAAAAAAACGAATGTCTAATTGATCAGTTAGACATTAGACATTCGATTAGACATTCGCAAATTAAGAGGTTTAGGTACGAAATTTGTCTGAGGTCATTGTACACGCAAAAAACGAATGTCTTATTGGTCAAATAACTTGAACATATTGATAACTCGAACATATCAATATCTCGAACATACCGATGACTCGAACACATCGATATCTCGAATACATAAACGAATGTTTTTAACTTGAACATTTATTGACAAATCCAACATATCGATATCTCGAAACTTTCGATATCTCGAACTTTCCAATATCTCGAACTTTCGATATCTCGAACTTTCCGATATCTCGATTATTTTTTTTCTTTTTTTTTTTTTTTTTCTTCTCGATATCTCGAACTTTCCAATAACTTTTCGATATCTTTAAAAAAAAAAATCTCGATATCTCGAACTTTATCGGAAAGTTCGAGATATCGACAAGTACGAGATATCGACAAGTTCGAGATATCGGAAAGTTCGAGATATCGAAAAAATATGGAAAAAAAATGGTAAGTTCGAGATATCGGAAAGTTCGAGATATCGAAAAAAAAAATTCTCGATTATTTTTTTTGATATTTTTTTTTTCTCGTTATCTCAGAAATTTGCGATATCGTATTTTTTGTTTATATACTTCCGTTTTTAACTCCACTGGCTGAAAGCCAGTCGAGCTTATGTCATGGGGAATCGTCCGTCCTGCGTTCGTGCGTGCGTGAGTGCGTCCGTGCGTGAGTGCGTACTTACGAGAGTAATCTTGTTGGATAGTGTTTTTTCGTAAACCCCAGCCTCCACCCTTATAAGACACTTTGATAAGTGTTTTTTTTTTTATACAATTGTGTTATGGGTATCTAATTAACATATTATTGCTATTTATTCCGTAAAGGGGGGATAATTACGGAATAAACCATGTGCTTGTTGGATCAAAGGAAAACACCCAACAAACGCCTTTTGGACGTACGTGCGTGCATGCGTGCGTCCGTCCGTCCGTAAACGTTTTGCTTCAAACTGTTTCTCCTACCTAACCACTGGACCAATTAGGATGAAACTTCATAGGAAGTATCCTCTCAATGATCTCTCCTTAGTTCCTCAAACTGTTTGGGATCCATGCACAATTCTGGTTTCCGAAAGAAAAAACAATGAAGACTTAAAAAATCTTCTTCTCCTCCGTAGGTATCAGGCCGATTTTCAAATAATTGTGTAGTAGTGAAGACTTAAAAAATCTTCTTCTCCTCCGTAGGTATCAGGCCGATTTTCAAATAATTGTGTAGAAATGTTGCTTGGGTGACCTTCTTTCAGATTTTTTCGAGCCAAGTTGATTGGTCGAAAACTATGGCCGCCAGAGGGCAGAGCTATTTTTGCCTTATAATGTGGTTATAGTGAAAACTTAAAAAATCTTTTATATATATATATATGACCCTCTATCAGATTCCTTCAAGCCATGTTGATTGGTAAAAAACATGGCAACCAGGGCGCGGGGCTGTTTGAAGATTTAATTGGCAGTGGAGCGATACTGGCCCTCTTGGGCCTCTTGTTGTTATCATACTTCTGATAAACACGAAGGAGAATATACTTCACCCTCTCCTTCCAAAGCTTGTGTCACACTTAATTTATAACTAGAGACATTACATGTTAATATTTAAGCACCTATGTGATGTTTTTTTTTATCTAATTGATCTAGTTAGAGCAGATTTGAAACCGTGTATTGGTAAAAAATTAAGAAACTTCATGTTGTATGGTAACCTTTTATTATAGGCTATGGTAGCCAGGTGAGCAATATAGGCACATCTTGGCCTTTTTGGTTATGATAAAGGGACATTTGGCCTTCTTGTTCGAAATATTTACATCCTGTCTGTTTTCACACGTTATTTAAATGTACTGAACTACATATGCTTCCTTTAAGTCATGCTTCAAAATCATGCGCGGCGTCCTTTGATGCTCTGCATCAAAATTCGTCTTGTTTACTACTGTAATGTATATGTGATAGCAATATACATGTATAAGGGGATGTGATCAATCTAGTCGACACTGTTGGTTGGTTCATGCCTGACGTACTAAATTACTACTAGTAAAGGCAATACAATAGGCCTACATCACTGTGTTTGTTATTTGAATATACAGTTAAGACTTGCTTATTTTACATCGACTGTGAAAGAAAGTTTTTACAATTTATTTTAACTCTTTCAGCGCCACAGGCAATATTGAGGTTTTTTGCAAACAATGCAGATTCAGGTGAGTCAGCTCGTAACGAGCTGTCTCACCTGAAATCAGCATTGTTTGCCTTTTAGTTACAAAAATAGTCCAAAACTTTCATAAATAGAGAAATGGACACACCAGATTTTGAACTTGGACGAGTCTACTTTAAACAATTCGGCGCTGAAAGAGTTTTAAAATCACTCTCGATGTCTGAATCTTGGATTCTAAACCAGTGAATACTCGAACCTGGTGTGTTTGGAGGTCCCAGTCTTTACGCCCGCTCTCACGAGAATCGAATCGTTTTGACCATGGGGCGGGTGCGGGAGTTAATGTTTCTCACAATTTAATATGTTTGTCTGGAGAGATCACGGTTTATTTATGACTTAATATTTTCAAATGTCTAAAGCTATTCTGTTATATTCCAATGTTCGAATACTATATTGACCAGGTAGATTAATTGCTTGTTTAGTGTTTTACGCCACTTTCAACAATTATGCAGTTATTTCACGGCGTTTCCAGGGTAAGTTGCCACTACTATTGGTCCATTTATCCTGACACCAGCCAGTCAGCCAGTCAGCCAGTCAGCCAGTCAGTCAGTCGTTATGCTAAACCCGCAACCCTAGGCGCCAAGGAGGGAAGCCATTACTACAAACTATACGATCAGGCAGAGACGATATAGGTATTATCACAGTCACCATAGGTTCTTTTGAAAATAATATAATAAACATTATTATGTGTGTAGACCGAGATCAGCCTGTAAATTACAAACAATGTCACAGTATAATCCTAGCGACGTCATTTTGACCGTTTCTATACGATGATAAAAGCACCGCAGTGCTGACGGCCTGGGGGCTGCTGGAAGGTTGGATTTTTCGACGCACGGGTCCTACGGCCCCCGGTTAATCCGGTTAGTCCGCCACTGTAGTCGGCCATTGGAGTCGGGCACGGGCCCTATGGGCCCCCGCTAAATCCGCCACTACATTTGCCACGCTTTTTCTTTGTTTACCATTAATATTTCGACGCACGGGACCTACGGCCCCGGTTAATACGCCACTGTATTTTTTCACGTGACTTCTTTCTTTTTTTCAGATCCTCTTCGCGAATGTAAATACTGTTAACAAGCGTCCATATTTGACCTCTCGGCGCATTCATTTCTAAAGCATTTCTTAAACTTATATTGGAGTACTCACGCCTTAAGTTTTTCACTGATGTTCCAACAACATTCAAATGATATTTATGGGGCAGATCCTAACCTTTTAAATGCAGTTTTGTTGAATCCATGATGAACTATTTTTCTCGCGCAGTTTATCACGCGTTGTTTGGATTTAACAGCAATTGACAGGCTGCAAACTCCGAAAAGAATGGTAGCACTACTATGACCAGGGGCTAAAGCCCGAGGCCAAAAATAACTTTTTTTGATATCTTAAAAGTGTTGTTGAATTGATAGAATTAAACATATTTTCACTTTAAATTATTTACAGATCATTCAGATGCGTATAACTAATCACCCAGGCGCTCGGCTCTCTTTGTAAGAATACTGTCGAACGCATCTGCAATCCACCGCCTCGGTGGTATAGTGGTTGACCGTCCTCCTCGGGTGCGGAAGGTCACGGGTTCGATCTCCGGCCGGGTCATACCAAACACTTTAATAAAAATGTTTATAATGGCTGCCCTCCTTGGCGCTCAGGATTGCGGGATTAGCATTATAACTGACTGGCTGGTGTCAGCATAAATGAACCAGTAGTACTGGTAACTTACCCAGTCAAACGCCGTAATATCATTAACACAATGTTGAAAGCGGCGTAAAACTCAAAACAATTAATTAATCAAAGCATCTGAGATCCCAACCGATTCATCATCTAAAGTCAAAATATAATTCCTAACTTTTCAAGTCCATTGTATTATCACTATATATGTATTTTGGTGGACGTTTATAAAACATCATACAACATTGGCAATTTTTTGGTATAATTACTACCTTACATGCTTGTGTTGCAGACGGGTAGTTCTGTTAAGAAATCAATTTACTGGTATTCTGCCTGTTCTTGATCACAGCGATAACACGCATGTAATTTAAACTTCAAAGAAGGTTGAATAAATATCGTGAAAACCAACCTCACCTGACAAATTGGACTGAATATTATATTAATGAGATACATGTATATTTTTTAACACTTTTACTTGATACAGAAAACGTTGGGATGTTTCTGTCCCGGACGCTTTTTGAAAACATTGTTGCAAAAAGGAGAAATTCCCCTTTTCTGAGAAAGTTTCATATATTTTGCACTCTGTATCGACAGTAAACTTCCATTTTTCTAGATGTCGTTATTTAAACTTGATTAAACAGTCGACCGTCACATTATAAGATCAGGTGAACTGCTAGTTACATAGATGCTGAATGTATATATTGTTATTTCGGAACATATAGTTATACCGCATCATACTGGCTGGAGAGCTCAGTCGATACCGACGCGGGCTGTCAATCCAGCGGTTTTTAAGTTCGAACCACATCTCGGCCAAAATTCTTTCCGACGTTTTTTACAAAAGTCACTGTGACAAACCTCATTTGGTTTTCGACAATGGGCTAGTACTTGGGAAATATGTTGTGTGGAGTACTGGTGTGAGAAAATAAGGAAACACATGAGTAGGTGAACTGGCCGCCGTGAAAACGGCATTAAACGACAATCAATCAACCATCAGTACTGACAACTTACCCAGAAAACGGTTTGATATAACTGCAGAACTGTTGAAGGCGGTGAAAAACACCAATCATTCAAATTCTGCAAATTTGCAGTCCGGCACAGTGCAATGGCTTCAGTGGATGATATTGTTACCCCCACCATTTCTATCAGGAATATCGATTTGGAAAAACAGATGGTACCCGAAATCTTATATTTTACAATTTATAACTATCATATGATAGATATAATATTTGTGTGTGTTATTTCATTTTATTTGAATTTCCATGATAATAACAGAGGATAAGTATATGTATTACTTGACAATATTGACCTGATCCTGACCTTCGTAAATAAATATGTTACGATTATGTCATACTATATTCTTTCATCAAATATCGTTTGACTAATTGCGTACATTTTCATAAACCAAATCATATACTTGATGACAATATATATATGTATGCATGTATGTACTAAAGATTAACATTCTTTCGCAAAGGTCAACACAAGGTCAATATTATCAAGTTGTTTATCCCAGACATTGTTTATTAATATCGAAAGACGATGAATAATAGCATTATCTTACAAGTGCTCTTGGCTAAATTGGATTTGAGATCGCCAGGAATTGTTTCCTGAATTCGCCTATCGCATCATGTGGACAATCCATTGGACCTTTAACCTAATACTGTATTTTTAATGGTTCGGAAACGAGTGAGAAAAAAGTCTAGGGAAGATGGAAAAGGGAATTATGAGAGAGTATATAGCAAACATTGTACCGAAAAGAAGAAATTACTCGTTTTGAGCGATTTCTTTATTTTTCCAACAATGTTTTTAAAAGTCGTCTGGTGTACCAGAGACATATAAGCACATGTGTGTATATGTCTCTGGGTGTACTGACGTCACATGTCGTCAGTATGGTATCTGAGAAATGATTAACCCTTTCCAACATGCATGGACTTCTATTGTCTTCAGCCTAGATGTCTTCAAAGTCCCCTGATGAAGATTTATTGTATGTGGAAATGCGTAAACCCTTTTATACATACACATCGGAAGCAGACTACTTTGAAAACATTTTGTAAACAAAAGAAAAAAGATATATATATATATATTAATGAAAGGACAATTATTGAATACAGTTGAAAACATTATGACAAAGGGATAAATTACCCATAATGAGCCTTTTTTCCACCTTTTGTCACACAATTTTCAAACGCCGTCTGCCGAAGAAGCGTCAGAAAGCGTCCGTATGAGGGAACGGATTAAGCTAGGAAAGAAAGACGATAGAAAATCAATATAAATCAATTACATCCAGCACAAATAGGCAGATAACGTCTTTATTAGCAACGCGACACTTAATTACAACGGTTACAGGCGCGCCGATCAGCCGAATATGGGAGGATAGAAAATGATCTCCCTGCCGTATTTGCCTCACGGCTAGTTAATACGGAATAAGCCATGGCCAAATATCGTTTTTCTATCGCCTGAACCCTTTCCCGACATACAGACGATTTATAATGTCTCTCAGTGCACAACACGACTTTTGAAAACATTGTGACAAAAGGAGAGATTGCTCGTAACGAGCAATCTCTCCTTTTGTCACAACGTTTTTAAATTTATTAAATAATAACACTTTGTTTTAATAGAGATTTTTAGAAGTTTTTGTTTATAAACTTGTATTTTCAAAGTCGTCTGCTGCAGATGTGTCGTCTGGTGGAAAGGGTTGAACTCTTTTCCCACATATGACATATCTGCAGCAGACGACATTTAAAAACGTCTGCTGAAATATATGGAACGTGTTTATGAATGAAGGCTTTAATTTAGATTATAGTAGAAAATTGCGCGCGTTAATGTTGTAAAAAATGCTCATTATGAGTAACGTCTGCTTTTGCTACTATGTTGTTGTTTTTTTCAAGACCGTATGCTTAAGATATCTCAAACTAGGTTTGAATGTTGGAACAACTTAACCCTTTCCCTCATATAGACGCTTTCTGACGCCTCTGCAGCAGACGGCTTTTTGAAAACATAGTGACAACAGAAAGAATTGCTCAGAACGAGCAATTTCTTCTTTTGCCACAACGTTTTCCACTTTTAGTCATAGGTTATTCATTCAATTATAAAGATTTATGAAATATGTTCAAAGTCGTCTGCTGCAGAATTGTCGTATGAGGGAAGGGTTAACCTGATATGATAAATATTCATTCTTGTTTGGGTTTTCTTAAATGATAGGGAAATCAAGAAACACATGGAGGTAAAGGCGGTATAAAATTCATATCAACATTGTGTGAAAATAGAAACATTAAGAAACTACTCGTTTTTTGTACAATGTATATAAATGTTGTCTGCTGTAAAAAAAAAGTGACATCTGTCGTCTGTATTGCTGTATCATACTAGCAAAGGGTCAAGAATTGCAAATCGATCAAATTCTATTGTCCGGGAACATCACAAACTGGTCATCATTAACCCTGTAAAAATACCAATCGTCTGGCTTTGTTCGTCGCAATAAAATACAATGCAGAATAAATAAACGCGCGCGTCTTGGAATCACATGCAAATTCAAATTATTCTTTTACTGCCGAACTATTTTGTTTTATTATTATTAGGCCTTTTGGCTGTAAGGACATCGTCACTAACATTTTTTTTAATGGAAAAATAATTGTTTTTAGTTTAAAACCACGATTGTTCTTTAACTGTTTTTTATGTAATTTATCACGCATATTAGATGTAAACAGACATAGAACAGAACAGAATTGTATTAACGTATACATATAAATGTATCTTGTTACTTACAAAACATTTTTACATAATATTTAACATCATGTGATAAACAATAGAAATTGACAAATTCAAAGGAGATTGAACAGACTTTTTAAATTTCATAAATATAACTTTATAATAACAGTTAAAACTAATTTTGGCTTGAAAAAATAATTATTGTTGAAAAATAGAAAAAATTATAAATTGAATACATAAGTCTTAAATTGCACATATTTTAAATTATGTCTGACATATACTTTATTTTCGGCTACACACACACACACACACACACACATAGAGACAACAAGTTTACGCTGAAATTCAAATTAAAAAAAGGCATATAAGCACATGGTAATGTCCGAGTACTTTAATACAAAATCTATATTGCTGAGAAACAAGTCTTGAAACAGTTCGTTAATGCTACAATGTGTTAAATAACTGTGAATACGCTCATTTGAAATAAATGGATATGTATGCGTGGTTATGTTTGTTATACGCCAGTCAGTTAACTCAAACTATGGTCGATATATCGGCATCCGGTATGTGATGGTCCAAAGTCCACCCATGGCAGTCCAGGTCGACCAGGTGAAGCTCACAGTGACTTTTACATATCAGTACGAAACTGGGCTCGCGTTTTACCAAGCTAGGTCAAAGGTCAATGTGTCTGTATGAAACGAATTCATTGCTCCAGGTCTTTCGTTTGAGGACGGAATTCCTTCATACCTCATACACTCGTTTGGTGTCATGTGAGATTGAACGGGATCTTTTTTCACTGACCTATGTCAAAGACCATTATACATATGTACGAAACGACATTGCGAAGGGATTTATACCGTCAGCGATGCTCTTGATTATTTACTTTGAGCCACGTCTAGCGATTTTTTGGGCTTTGATGAATCACCGTGAAGACTCAGACAAACCCGTGCGTTCGTAGAGTCTCACCAGAGCCTTTGCCGTCTGCATATCGAGGGCTTGGCGTGAAACGGTTGTAACTAGATTTTTTTTTTTTTTTAAATCCCTTCGCCATAAACTCTTTATAAGCAGTAGGTAGGTAATTCTTTATTGCCTCCATATATGGAGAGTACTATACGTATACAACGTACAAGAAACATAGACAATTATACAGCAATGACAAAACATGAAACAAAAAAATAGTAGTGCATATCATAACATATATACATATTTGCAATGGTAGTATAAATTAATGATTGGGTGAGTCGGTGTATAAAGAATGTAAGTTAATGCTGTGATTTATGTTTTTTGTGTGCAATTGTGACTGTTAGTATGTATAAGTATATACATGCGTACATACACACGTAGTTATGTACATGCATGCACATAACAGATACCCACATGGAAGTGCACATCCCCACAAGTGTTATGTAAAGATGTCTTTAAATGATATCAAAACGTAAGTTTAACATGTGAAAGGCATTCCAGGAAAAAAAGGCTATGATTATCAAATATATTACACTAGCTCTATTTGGCATATGTCTAAATGTAAATACAACCATCAAGGAGAAGAATTAATATAAGTATATTTTGCTTGTTTACTAATACATTCATCTACTTCTCAGTAACCTTGCCTTCATAAACTTATATATCAATTCAATTGAATGAATGCATATGTTTAAACTAAAAGTGCTCAAAGGAATCCAACCGTTACGTAAGTATTACGTGTGAGGAAAAATGACACTTTAAATGGATACTGCTTTAAATGAGTTTCTTGAAACCTTCTATGCCTAATTGATTGACATTGAGATCCAGACCTGATTTCGTGGATGTAGTGGCTGATCTGGATTTACACTTTCGCTAATGCCTTTACGATTCAGAATATTATCTTCAAACACCTTGAACTCTTTCATGTATAAATTAGAGCGAGTTCATCAAAAACAGGGAGACCGTCTTACAGAAGACAACATTTCTAACAGAACAAAAAGGTTATCGTGGTCTTGTTTGAAATGTTATTAAAATGGTATTATCACCCCCAGAAGGGACATATGTGAGATTAGAGACTCGTTGCGAGAGGATTTCGCAAGGAACGAATCCCAGGCCGAAAATCATTGAAGCCCTTTCGTGCATTAAATGTGCTCATGATTTCATGATCAACATCTGCGTCTTGGCAAAAAAAATGTCATCAAATAAATTGAAATGAGTCCTCTTATTTAATAAGGGCCATCAGCGGTATTTTAAATTAACGACATTCGAGACAAAGAAGCCGAATTATATCGGCCCGGAATCCTCTTAAATGCGAGATTAGCGAGTAGAATCGAGATGTTGCTGATGTTGATTGTTTCGTGAAACCTGAAGACAATTTGATGCATCTATATTTAGTATTACTTGGCTATAATACCCCTTATCCTGACTGCCGTGCAAAGATATATACAGTCAAACCTGTGCTAAAGACCACCTTTGTATAGCAATTCCCTGTCTAATCCAACCATACTTTTAATTTCCTAATTGCTCATTTTCTGCATAAACGACCCTGTACATGTAATTAAAGTCCACTTGTAAAACAGAGACCAGATTGTTCTCTTCCCATGGATGGTCTTTAAGCACAGTTTGGACTGTATTATTATTACGTTTGTGTATTCGTTTGGATGTATACTCTTTCACCATGTGAAATAGCATTTGTCAGAATGTTTTTTAAAATTGATATTGTGTCACTCATGTTAATTAAGATTATATACACATTCGTATTTGATTTTGTAAAATTATTATACGTAATTTTATAAGTAGTATCTATTTAGAAACATATACAAAACTACTTCAATATTTAACTTTAAAAACCATTAATTGTTTTACACAACTTTTTTACATAGTATGTATGTATGTTATGCACCGTGAACTTATATGCTTGTGTTGTAAATAAACTCATGTTCTGTTCTTTTTTAATCAATTTATTTGTTTACCTCAGCGTGTAGGTTATTATGGAACATTAATTATAACTATGTATATAGTGGAAATTTATCCTTTAAAGTAATATAAATATTTGCACTTGGTCAAAATTAGGTCAATTTTGTTGAGTAACACACACATATGTTATACAATTCAGTATGAAATAAAATATTCTAATCATAGTCGAATTTATACGGATAGTTTTCTTTTGTTGAGCTTTTAAATATTACCTTAAGTAATTTAGTCTACTGGGTTAAAATACCACAAATCGCACGACAATGACGTTACCTTACAACACATATGGATATATTTCAAATTTGAAAAATTACGTTTTACAAAAATAGTCCATTTTACAACAACCCTAAGTACTTTTAGCATATTAAGTTTTCAGACAAAAGATCGTGATATATTCCCTTTGATGGAAAATATTTTTAAATGAGAGATTTTTTTTATATATATACTCTGATGTAAACATTCGTCCGCCGTAGGTGCTCCATTAAGCGTCTATATGTGGGAAAGGGTTAATAAACCAGTACTACTAGTCCATTTATCCTGACACCAGCCAGTCCGTCGTAATGCTAACCCCGCAGCCATGAGCGCCAAGAAGGGTATCCATTACTACCATTCTTAAAGTCTTTGTTAAGACCAGGTCAGGGATCGAACCCGCGACCTCCCGCACCCGTGGCGGACGATAAACCAACGAGGCTATTTTACATTCGTAGCATGTTTGATATGAAACAAAATATACATGCTGTTATTCGCATGGTGTAGACTATTTCGCTCAGTATAGATCGGACATATATGATAAATTTCAGCATTTTATAACTGATATAAAAAGTCCATCTCTACTTAGCGAAAGCCTGGTCAGCGATTTCGTCCTTTATAGTTAATATAAAACTTTTTTAGCAATAAAAAGGAAATATATTACCATAATAATAGGCTTATACCTTGTAGATTTGGAGGCATCTGAGACAGATGACGTTTGGTTACATTACTCAAAACGATCCATTTCTTTATTTCCACAGTGATATTCCATTGTTTTGCCTAGATGTTTTCAAATTCAACTGTTTGTTAAAGTGTAAATTGTTTGAATTTGGAGAGGGACATTTTAAAATTAAATCTTTCATCTCAATCCAGTTTATTAACGTGTAATTAAAATAATTTTGTATGTAAATATTGGAAATAAAATATGTTTAAACTAAATTCAACTGTTGCAGATTCGTTCGTCGTTCCATTTGGGAAAATGGTTAAACTAGAAATGTATGCAAGGAGCAATTTATAAACTAATCGAAGTAATAACAAAATTTAAAAAAAAGGAATTGCTGTCCCGAAATAGATTTTTAACCAAGGATCAGAAATTCGTTCTATGTCTGTTTATGTTGTACCTGGTAGAATGTTAAAAGTCGCCTGGCCTTGAAAACAACTTTGAAAGAATCATTTGTCAAATTTAAGTCATGATTGTGTAAAGAGGAGAATGCAATTGTGTGAAAAGGAATTATTTCTTAAATTTCCGCATATTTCGTTCTTATATTGGCGTCAAACATCGTTAAACTTTGATTGGTTTCTAATATGTTGGCAAACATGTTTTACCAACATCCTATTGGCCCAACATGCGTGATGCTGTCGTTGCCGTTGTCGTAGTACACGATATAACAAACAAACATGATCCCGTTGTCCTAGTTTAGACATGTGCCATTATCCTCTCACTTATAAAAAGGTAGCTTTTTGCCTTTAATTAGAAACCAAGTGTCGAAAGTCAGACTTAATCCCTTTATTCAAATCAGTCACAGCAGCGTGTCCAAACGCCATTAAGAGTGTCCCTCTCCATTCTATCCCCCGCCTCAAAGATGTAATTGTTTCAATACATTGTGATGACAGAGGGCCCAGCACACCAAACAATATTACAGCTGAGAACCAATCCGCAATTTTCCACGTCACTTCCGCCATTCAGCCCCGCACTAAAGAACATTTTCCGCGTGGTCAAGTAATTTGTGTGCGAGGCCACTCGTTTGGCGACATTTCAAGTGTCCCTTTCATTTCGAGTACTTGAATCGCAGCCAAGTGTTGGATGGGGCACGATGAATGACTTTAACCCTTTCCTCCTTGCAGATGCATTTTGACGCAACGCATGTGCACCAAAAGACTTTTGAACACAATTGGATAAAAGGAGAATTTGCTCGTAGTGAGCAAGTTCTCCTTTTACCGAAATGTTTTCAACTTGATTCAATAATCGTACTTTCATCTGTAGAGATTTTTCAATAATTTAGTTTACAAATTTTAAAGTCTTCTGCTGCATACGTGTTGTATGTTGGAAAGCGTTAGGAACGTGATTTACAATTAACGTTGATCCTTTATAATTATCTTCTTTTCAAAACGTCGTTTTGAGATCGCTTCCTTTATTGAACACTGTATGTCGGTATTTAGCGGTTTATTTCTGTATAAAGATTACTGAAAAACGAGTCTAACCCTTTCCCTCTTACAGACGCTTTCTGATGCATCTGCGGCAGACAACTTTTGAAAACATTGTGGCAAATGGATAAATTGCTCATAATGAGCAATTTCCCCCATTTGCAACAATGTCTTTTAACTCCATTCAATAATAATACTTTCATTTAAAGAGATTTTTCCATGAATTTGCCCAGATATTTTTAACGTCGTCTGTTGCAGATTTGTTGTATGTGGGAAAGGGTTACTTTTTTTTTTAATAGTATTTTGCAGGCAGGCTTTTGATTTTATTTACCTTAACCTTTTAGCGAGCATGGCAGTACTTTTACTCGACTGTATTTCGATTTTATCACGGCGTTTGTATAAACGATTGTTCAAAGGCAACGGGAAAAAACGATTAAGAAAGTAACAATAGCGTTCAAATAATCTGAATTATTCTTTTTATTAAAACAGTTTTATTTAATCAGAAGCATTTCGATGGTTTCATGCAAAACAGTTGTAACTACATATTGAACAATATGTAGTTACAACTGTTTTGCATGAAGCCCTCGATTTGAATTATATCACGGCGTGTGTACGCACACTTGCTTAAATGTACCAGTAAAAAGGCGAATTTTTATGTTAACAACAATTTTAAATTATTTAATAATTCTGTTTTTGTATGAATAGTAGTCCTACTATACGTCGTTTTCAATATTATTTCAGTTATATGACGGAGTGTTTATTGTTGGTACGGGTGAATAACCAACACTTATGTTTATACGGACACCAAGTTATCGTCAAATGCTATCATCGTAACCCTAATAGCCAATGCGAACAGCTAATATAAGCATATTGTTGACTCTTCTGAAGATGATAGTATATATATTCAAAGTAAATGGTAGCTTTTCTTGCTAGTGTAAGGGAACGCGCAGAAAAAATCATTGAACAGCATCTCAAGAAAATCAACCATACATTTATACAAACGTTTATAAATGTGGTGTAGTTGTAAAGCGTCCGCCTCAGGGCTGGAGGTCACTGGTTCGATACCCGGCCTAGTCAAACCAAAGACTCTCCTTGCTTGGCGGTTAGCATTAGAACTGACTCGCTGGTGTTGAAACAAATCGACCACAACCCTGAGCGCCATGCAGGGAAAGCCCTAACTACCTTTTTTAAAGTCTTCAGTATGACCTGACCAAGGGTATATAATATTAACCCTTTCCCTCATTCAACAAACCTGCAGCATTTGACTTCAAATAAATTGTAGTAATTGCTGCACTCCTAACTAACTATTTGGTTTTATTTACCCTCGCCATGCAGAATTAACTATTTGGCGAGCATTGCACTCCTAGGCGCTCAGGGTTGCATTAAACAATCAATCATACAAACGTGGGTAACGACCAGCTAGCACAAACGCCTAATCTTACAAACATGGATACAACATACACATTTGCATAAACAGGCGATCCAAGAGAAACTATTTATAAATAGAAGTTAGTCATTAATCTTCGGAGGGTATATAGCGTGAACTCACTAAGAGGGTAAACGATTTTGAGGTATTTCGAATCTCGACTCGGCCAACATTTTATTCCGACGAATGCCGAATGTCATTATGACCTGCGTCACCTGTCATCCTGCTGTTGGTTACGTGTAATCGTTACCCGCATGCAAACACGTTTTGACGCAATTGTATAAGACGAATCGTGACGCAACTGCAGAAGACGAATAATGAATACTTTGTGACAAAAAAACAACAACGAAATAGCAGACCAATTTTTTATTAAACATCTGCAGCGGACGACGTCTGGAAGAAAAACAATGGAAACTAAATAAATTGCTCATAAGTATCCTATTTAGCTCGACTTTTGAAAAAAAGAGAGCTATTGTCATGACCCTGGCGTCGTCGGCGGCGGCGTGTTCGTCCGGTTAAGGTTTTTTGTTCAGCTCAGCTTTTTATTTGTTTTCTATCAGTCGAGCGTCAGTACGCGTCAGTACGCGGTGCTCTTGTTTACGTTTGCCACAATGCGTTCAACTTTATTCAATAATTATACTTTCTTTTAAAGATGTGTTTGCTTATAAATATATACATATATTAAATTTCCATGCTTTTGACTATATATTTATAGTAAAAAAGACAAAGAGACTACATTCGGTTTATAACGTGCTAACCTGTTTCGTGTATTCTACTCACCAGGGCAATATATATTTAAAGCCGTCTGCTGCAGACTTATAACACGTGGTTAATGGCTATACACTGTTTGTGGATAGCTGGTTAGATACCAGAGAAGAATGTTGTCTGCAGTATTAGTGCGAGAAAGATAGGAAGCGCATTGATTTGTGTGCTGGCGCCTGTGGTATGAATAGAATACTGTTGAAACCGTGTTTAAACCAACATAAAACATAATAATATCTAAAATGGAACTCTGTGTTTAGCAAAATGTTGAACACACTGTGGAAAAGTAGAAATCGCTAGTTTGAGCAAATCCTCTTTTTCTTTTGCCGTATACTCTATAATTATGTGTCAAATAACCAAATTGTAAACGAATATAATTTGTAAATATAATATGTAAATATCATTTGCTACTAATCTGTTAACTAAAACATATGAGCCGTCCCGCGATAAAACCAACATTGTGGACTCAGCGTAAAGTATCGACCTGGATCAGCCTAAACATGCCACGCAGGCTTACCCGGATAGACACATTTCGCTTCATATGGATTCTCTTTTTCTAATAATCATTACTCTTTACCTTTATCCCCCTGAGACGGAATGTGGCGACCCGGATCAGTCTGCGCGGACTGCGCAGGCTGATCTGGTTCGATACATTACGCAGAATGCCATACTGTTGGTTTTCTCGCGGGACGGCTCATATTCTGATTTTAGAACTTCAACTAAATACATTTACATTATATTACTTTACCTGGCAATCAACGCAAAATTACTCTCCATTAAGTCCATAACTAGTGTTAGCCTTTTCCCACATACAACAAATCTGCAGCTGAAAAGACAGTGAAAATGATTGGCAGAACGCTCTATAAATGAAAGTATAATTATTGAATTTTTTTTAAGCGAATTGCCCTCTTTCCAGAATGATGTTTTCGAAAGTCGTATTTATATTGTATCGTATATATATGCGCCAAATATTGTCTGTGTCATGAAAAGCTTAACAAGACGTTCTGAATCACATTGATTTGTGGTCAAATTGACCACCGTTACACGAATAAATCACTGTTTAAACTGTTTTAAACCACAAATAATAATCGTGCTTATCGAAATAGAAATGAAATGATGCCGGTCTAGAATGGAATCATAATTTTAGCAAAATGTTGAACACATTGTTGAAAAGGACAAACGGCTATATCATATCAAATATGGTAACCTAATGCTGTTTAAAGTCATGGAGAACTTGGTAACTTTTACAATCAATGTCCATACTTTCCCCTATTACTTGTTTATAAATACAAATGCTATGTTATCTAGCTTGGCATTGTTAATAATTTACAACGGTGACGAACCTCGGTGTTCAAGCAAATATCATAGAAATAGACATAGACGTAGTTTTTATTTACGTATACATACGCATGTATCTTTTAATAGAAACAAATAAAGAAGAACATAATTTCATGGTCATTTAAAAAGCAAAAAAATGATTGTTTTTGGGATGAAGTACTATAATTTGAACTTTACTTACATAGTGTAAGAGGAGATTGAGACATTTAACTTTTTTCGAAAAAACAATTATTCGGGTTTTTTTCTCTTCATGAAAGTGGTTAACAAAAACGTTCACTTAGACCAAACAAATAAAGATGTCATAAGTAGTTAGGGCCCTTTTTAATGCTTTTGTTATAGCGTATCCTCGGTACGCTAATTGGTAGTTAGAAGTAGCCGTGCGATAAGCCAGGAAAACTTCATGACTGATAAGCCCCCGCGATTAAACCTTTTTTTTATACAAATAGACGGTAGTAAACTCCTATAATGTCGGAAGTCTTTCGATCGAAATATTTGCTGGAAAAGGAGAAATTTGTAATAAAAACAACAATTTCTCGTTTATTATCCGTTATATTAAAATGTGTGCATCAAATTACACTTAAAAATTTCTTGATGTTACACTATTTTCTCAGATGTTTTCGAAGCAGAGGTCACTGAAAATAACATAATGATGAGTGAACGGGAAGTATCGGCGAATTCGTTAGTTTTTTGTTCGTGATTTATCTCTTCCTATAATCACAATTAGTGTAATCTTTGATAAAACCCATTCCGCTGACGTTATTTACACAAACAGTAAAAAGAACAAATATATATCTTCCCCCAGTCAACCCTTTCCCACATACAACAAATCTGTAGCAGACGACTATAAAAAAACCAGCTAAGCAAAAACACAGACAATCTCTTTTAAATGAAGGTTTAGTTACTGAACAAAGTTGAAAACATTGTGACAAAAGGAGAAATTGCTCGTTCTGAGCAATTTCCCTTTTTGTCACAATGTTTTCAAAATTCAAAATTCAAAATGCATCTACTGTAGAGAAGTCTGGAAGCGTTTATATGTGGGAAAGAGAGGTTAATTAATCCTTGATACATTTAAGTATAGATCTGGTCGTTCGCAAGTCAATTATAATACGAGTTGGTGTCCTATAGTGTTAACCCTTATCCCGCTGAATTTCCGCAACCGGTTATATTATACCTTTCCCACCTATAGACGATATTTCACACATCTGCAGCAGACGACTTTTGAAAACATTGTGACAAAAGGAGAAATTGCTCAAAACAAGCAATTTCTCCTTTTTCCACAAATGTTTTCACCTTTGTTCAGTAATTATACCTACAATTATAGATTTCTTTTCACAAACAAAACTAGAACCGTAGCCCCATTTGTTTTACGTCAACGTATGATACATATGATTCCTTTGCGGAGAGTGGATAAGACCGCGGCTCAATCGCGCCAGTCGAAGAAAGGTCGTGCCTACATGCGGACAGAGACGACTCGTGTAAACATATGTATACACAGTCTCGTCGGAGTCTTTACTATCCACCTTACAGCCAGTTACTTGGGAATACTTTTGTGTGAAGGATTTGATTTATTGGGATTTTACGCCGCTTTCAACATTATTTCAGTTATATCACGGCGACAGTTCACTTATTCATTATCCCTGGGTAAACAAACCAGTACTAGGCTAGAAAACGTGCCTTGCCCCCAAGGGCACTCCACCTTGACCGTCGTGCCGCGACTGGGGATCGAACCCGGGACGTCAGGTTTCAAATTCCACGACGCTAACCACTCGGCCACGGCGAATTCCTCTAGTGTAGGGAAGTTAGGAAACACGTAGGTAGGCAAACTGGCCGCCGTGATATGACTAATCAAATGTTAAAATGGCGTCAAATCGCAATCATTCAGCCTGTGAGGAAAATTGCAGACAGTTGCTAGGAGTTCTGGTGTGAGAAGCCAGGAACCACATTAAATGGCCGTCGTGATGTGACTGAAAAATTGTTGAAAATAGCGTCAAATCCCAATGAATCAAATTGTACATTTGAAATAACTATTGATGTAACTTCTGACGAAAAACTAGAAATGTAGCTTCAATTGTTTCACTCCTATATTTGTTGTTTTATATGAGATCAAAACGGGAATGTAACAAGACCCCATTTTGCGTTACGCTACTAAATTATGTATTTTAAACCTGCTATTTACCGTAACAATACGTTAGTTAAATGTTGCGTTATGTTTAAATATATTAATTAATCTTTGGCCCATACACACTTACAGCTTTCAACCCTTTCCCTCATACAGATACATCTTGATACCTCTGCAGTAGACGACTTTTAAAAAACAGTGTGAAAAAATGAGAAATTGCAATTTCTCCTTCATTCAAACTCCATCCAATAATTCTAATTTCAGTTGTAAATTATTGTCTACAGTTTTGCCAAGATGTTGATAAAGATGTCTGCTGCAGATTTACTGTATGTGGAAAAGGGTAAATCCTGATATTTACCGTACCAATTCGTTAGTTTAATGTTGCGTTAGGTTTTTATACATCATGAATTAATCTTTGGCTCACACACGCACACACACATACACTTTTTATTACAGTGTTGGGATTGGAGAAAATGTATAGTTTGATTTGCATCGTACGTCAAAAGTGACAATCATGTTTTGAGATGTTACATATTTTCCTGGGTAGTTTTTACAGCAGACGGCACTTGGAATAACATTTCAGGGACATATTTAAAATTCTTTAGCAGCCATGCAGCCGGATAACGTTTTGTTCCTTTTACTGATGTTTTCTTTTGTTTGTGCGTCAGTTTCGATTGTCTCACGAAGAAAAAGGGTTATTTTAATGTGTATTTTACATCTGCTAGCACTGGACCGCCTATTTTCCATAAAATGAGTTATTCTCACGCACTCACCGTCTGTGACAATGAATAGTTTCTTACATTCTGTGACGATGACATAACCAAAGCGAATCTGATGATAATATTTTATCGTCTACCAAACCCCCCAATCTATTGTAAAAACAAGTCAAAGTTCAAATATCTGAACAAACCGTCCGTTCAATATTCGAACTATGTCGGCGATATTTTAATGCAGACGTTAATTTTTAAACTTCAGATCGATTGGTTAAACGCGTGACGTAAGTCATCATTTAATATTACAAAGAACACCCGTTAGATTGAGGCTTATGACACGTCTAACATTTTCCGTTAACCCTGTTCCCACATATAGACGCTTTCAGACGCCTCTGCAGCAGACGGCTTTTTGAAAACATAGTGACAAAAGAAGAAATTGCTCAGAACGAGCAATTTCTCCTCTTGCCACAATGTTTTCCACTTTTAGTCATAGGTTATCCATTCAATTATAGAGATTTTCTATTTTTTGACAGAATATGTTCGAAGTCGTCTGCTGCAGAATTGTCGTATGGGGGAAAGGGTTAAGCAGACGATTGTTTAACTGCTCTGCAGCAGACGACTTTTTGATTGATTGATTATTGGGTTTTTACACCCCTTTCAACACTATTTCAGTTATGTTACGGCGTTTCATGAGTAAGTTACTAGTACTACTAGCTCATTTATCCTGAAATCCTGACATCAGCCAGTCAGTCGTTATGCTAACTTCGCAACCCTCAGCGCCAAAGAGGGCAGGCATTACTACAATTTTAACGTATTTGGTGTGACCCGGCCGGGGATCTAACCCACGATCTCCCGCATCCCGGACGCCGTACCAAAACAGCATTGAGGCAGTATAGGAAAAGTACAGATTGTTAAATTTCTCTAAAAATGCTTCTTATTATGCATTTTGGAGAAGTGTATTCTGAATTTCTAAATGTTACATATTGAAGATTAATATTATAACGGGTATCAAGTTAATTTGGTGGTGTAGTGGTTTGAACATCCGTCCGGAGAACTGTTTTTTTCACGGTTCGATCCCAGAAGGTTTGGACGCCTCGACAACAGACGACTTTTAAAACATCGTTGACAAGTGAGAAATCCCTTAGAACGAACATTACTACCTTTTCCCACTCCTTTTCGACTTTGTGTTATATAAGTTTGACAATTTCCGAGCTAAATAACTATTTTATTCCCAGATTATGGTTTTCAGAGTTCCTTCCCGTATGTATGGACATCTTGGCAACAGACGCATTTTAAAACATTGTGGGAAAAGGATAAATCGCTTAGAACGAGCAATATTACCTTTTCCCACTCCTTTTCGACTTAATGTTATATACGTTTGACAATTTCCGAGCTAAATATCTATTCTAGTCCCAGATTATGTTATACTTTTAAAATAACATGTCATGTAAACGGTTTAATTAATCGATACATATTCTATTGTTTTTCATCTCACACATACAACAAATCTGCAGCAGACAACTTTAAAAACATCCTGGCAAAAATGAAAAAATAAATCCATAAATGATAGTTTAATCATTAAATCGAGTTGAAAAAAAAGTGAGAAAAAAGAAGAAAAAAGAAGAAATTGATTGTTTTTGAGCAATTTCTCATTTTGTCACAATGTTTTTTAAAAAGTCGTGTGCTACAGAAGCGTCATACAGCGCCTGTATACGGGTAAAGGTTCAAGACCCCAACGGTATCAGAAACAGCTGTAAGTGCGGTTGGTCGAATACCTTACTAAATTATCTAATAGTGATAGATGGATTTTGTCAGAGTGACATGGCGTCCTGCATGATGGTATCGGACCCGATCGGGACCATACAGATAGTGGTAATGAGATATAGGTGCTTTTTAAAACCCTTTTCCCACTTGTAGGCGAAATTTGATGCAACTACTTTGCAGACAACTTTTGAAAAACATTGTATCAAAAATGAGAAATTGCTTATAATGAGCTGTTCCTCATTGTTTGCCATAATGTTCTCAAGTCTATTAATAAATTGTATTTTTCTTTATTAGGTTATTCCATGGTTATGATGAGATGTTATCAAAGTCGTTTACTGCATATTTGATTTATGTGGGAAAGGGGTGGTTAAATACAATAAAAAGAATGTTGTTATATTCATCTGATTGGTCATAACCGTTCAATAGTGACATTCGGGGTGGTCTTACGACCAGATAGTGACCAGTGAAGATCCTGGTCAGAATGCAGACGGCAAAACCAATGATAGTTCTTCATCATCTTCGTCATAATCTTCTTCTTTTTCATCATCAACATTTTCTTCTTTATCACTTTCGTATCTTCTTCTTCTTCTTCTTCACATCATCATTCCCGTCATCATCATCCTCTTCTTCCTGTTCCTTTTATTCTTCTTCTGCGTCTTCTTCTTATTTTTCTTCTGCGTTTTCTTCTTATTTTTCTCCTATGTCTTCTTCTTCTTTTCCTTCTTCTTCTTCTTTTGTTGTGTTCTATGCTTCTTCTTCGTCATCTTCTTCTGCTTCTTCTTCTTCTTCTTCTTGTCGAGCCCCGGTAGCTCAGTCGGTAGCGACGCTGGCTGTCAATCCAGGGGTTGTGAGTTCGAATCCCGGCTCGGCCAATTTTCTTACAGACGATTGACAAAAGTCAATGCGACATGCGTCATTCTTCTTCCACCAATGGGCTTAGTCTATTTGAAAAAACAGCCAGTTGCTTGGGAAGATTGTTGTGTGGAGTACTGGTGTGAGAAAACCAGGAAATGCATGAGTAGGTGAACTGGCCGACGTGATATAACTGAGAAATTGTTAAAAACGGCGAAAAACCGTTCTTCTTCTTCTTTTCTTCTATTTCTTGTCCTATTACTACTTCTTCTTCTTCTTCTTCTTCTTCTTCTTCTTCTTCTTTTCTTCTTATATTCTTATTCCTTCTATTTCCTTTTCTATTACTACTTATTATTCTTCTTCTCTTTCTTCGTCTTCGTCTACCATCATTATCATCATTTTCATCATCATCATCATTGTCATAGTGTTATTGATGTTATTGTACGACTCAAGAGTGTCAAATAACAGTTTTCCTCCTCTTCCTACATTGTACTATTGCTCTGCAAGGTAATCCAGTCATGTGGATTAAATGTTATGTTAACTTCGATTAAACTACAGCAGAGGACATCTAAAAAGAGTGCAGCAAGAGGAGCAATACCTCATTGATAGCACACTATCCTTGTGCCAAAATATTTTCAACTTTATTCTATAAAAGAACGTTCATGTATAGAGAATTCCTATATATTTTTGTCTTTATGATTTCCAAGTCGTCGACTACATATTTGAATAATGAGGGAAACGGTTAACGAAAGAATAGAGAATAGAGAGTGAACTCGATGAACACAAATTCTTTAATTAAAGTTCATCTATTGACTCCGTTAAAAGGTGAATGTACATTTTATTTTAATTCCACCCTTAAACGTTTCTTCTTCAAAAGACATGTTTCTCATAATTAAGAAGGCTTTTCACTTTCTTTTCAAAAAGCACATTTAACACTGAAGAGTCAATAAATCTCGGTATCAAAGCGAACTAAACATAATAATTTCATATCTTATACCAATTTAACATATACAAACGTCAATCATATACACTAATAAATCTTAATCGAATGTCGTATATCACATTGTAAAGAAAATATTTCAATTTCAGTTGTGTCCCCCGCTCTGTTTGAGTACATAGAATCTGAATTTCGATACTCGATATGTGGGAAGCATTTAGGGGTAGAAAAGGGAGTGGTTATGCGTCATATATAAAAGGGTCCGTTATAGTATCGCAACCTGAGGCAGGCTACACGAAAGTGTATTTGAATTCGATAGAAAGGTTAGGCAAACTAGACAATGAAGATTTTTCTGTGTTTCTCACCACATTATCTCTCTTATCACTCAACAAATCCCTATGCTGTTGGTATTCAAAAGAGTCGTCTCCGTTAGACGATTCTTTTGAGTACCTACAACATAGGGTTTGAGATTCAAATAAGGATTTTAGAATATGATAAATGTCCCTTATCTATAGTTCTGGTAGTTCAAAATCCCTCGGTGGTATGTACGATTATCCTCTGTGATCTGCGATTATCTTTCAAAAACGTTATCTTTTTATATAAATTAAATATTCAGTTTTAAATAAAGGTTCTAGAACAAACAGTGTATATATTTTAATCAGACTGTTCTGACTTGCTCTGGATTTATACCATCCAATTTGAACTTAAACCCATTGACATACTCCTTTGTTCGGGCTATGTCGCTGCCCGCATTCGCGTCAGGGTTTGGGGTTTAGAATTACGACTCACGGACGGGTGTCAGAAGTACTTGTAATACCCAGGAAACGCCGTGATATAACTGAAAAAATGGTTGAAAGTGGAATAAAACATCATGAACTTAATCGGGCTATGGGTGTCCAACAACAAGAAACAAGACAGGTTTATGGTTTGAATCCCGGGCGGGTCATATTGTAGACTCGGATAATAGTATCTGGTGGTTTTCGACTTGGTGTTTGGCGTTGTTAGAATATCACAACAACTAATTCTCCAGTACCAGGAAAACACGTACTTGAGCGGTGTACTGCGAAAACCAATCTTAACGTAATTATTGCGTGTTAACCAGACCTGTTTAGGATTCCATGTTAACAAACCAAATGGATTCTGCTTTACCATGATTACCAGAACTATCCTACGGCTAATTGGAAAATAGACTACCCAGATGCGCTGGCTGATATGAATCAACACTGGTCGAAAATGCCTTACGATTTCATTTCGCAGATTGACGCTCATTTATACTTGTGATACGAAGTTGGTTAAACTTGTAAACACCGTCCCGTCGTATTTGAAATATTATTGAAATTCACGTGAAACATCAAAGAGTGATTAAGAAGATCGACTTTGTTCCACATGTAGAAATGTTTTTTGAAGACACATAACGTATCCTATCAAATGTCACAATTTACTCTTATCTTAGAAATAAAAATAAACATACAACTCAAATTTCACTGAGATCAAACAATTCATAAATTCAAAATATTCATGACTAGTAAAAAACGAGAAAACGTTGAAAATCATTCTATTTTTTACATATATATAAGCCGAATCACGAGAAAATCAACATTGTGGTCGCTGAGTAAAGTCCCGCGAGAAAACCAACTTTATGGACTCTGCGTAAAATCTCGACCCGGATCAGCCTAAGCATGCCGCGCAGGCTAATCCGGGCAGACACTTTTCGCCTCCTGTGGATTTTCTGTTTCAGGAATCATTACTCTATACCTCTCTCTCCCCTGTGACGGAATGTGTCGGCCCGGATTAGCCTGCGCGGCAGGCTGATCTAGATCGATACATTTCGCAGAGTCCATGATGGTTTTTATTTCGTGGAACGGCTAAGGAGATATTGTTTGGGGTTTTTTACCACGTTTTTAACCCTTCTTCAGTTATCCTGGTCGGCCGGTTCCTAACGTCCGAGGCTAACCTCTCGATCACGGCGGATATCTGGGCTGTGCAAAAACGACAACATTGAAAAAATACTTTCATATTTTTATACCTTTTTTTTATCTTCATGATTTATTGGTTGCTAACCATTTCGCATTTACAACAAAACTGTTTCATTCGACTCTGAAAACATATACACATGTAATGGAAACTATCTTTGATTAAATGCAAGTATAGTTAGTGAATACAGTTGAAGTATATACATTGTGGTAATAAGATAAATTGTTCATCGTTAGCAATTGTTCACCATTTACCACTCTGTTTGCAGAAGTGGTTTGCTACACAGGCGTCAGCACGAGTCTGTATATGGGAAAATAAATTTGACTAAGACACTTTCAATGCTCTTAACCTACATTAGGAATCCGCTGTGGTCGAGTGGTTAGCGTCGGGGATTTTAAACCGGGTATCCCGGGTTCGATCCCTAGTCGTGGGGCACTACGGTCATGGTGGAGCGCCCTTTGGAAAGTCACATTTTCTAGCCTAGTACTGGTTTGTTTACCCAGGGATCATGAATAAGTGAACTGTCGCTGTGATATAACTGAACTAATGTTGTAACTGGCGTAAAACCCCAATAAAACAAACTTAACCTGCACTAGTTCCCCCCACTTTCTCGTGTCGACGTAGTTTATGAAGACATCACGTGACGAGAGTCATGTGACAAGTGTGTTGTGGTGGTTGGCGGAGATTGTATTTCAATGATCAAATGGTAGTCGAGATGACGTTGCTGATTGCTTTATTTGCTCTTTTCTTCAATTTAGGGACAGTTGATCGTTATCGTCTAATTAACCCTTTACCTGAGACGGACGACATTTGACGCCTTTGCAGCGGACGACCACTTTCTTTTCATTTACGACATTGTTTCCACTTTCCGACATGATTATAGTATTTTGGGAAATCTATAAAGCAGACGACTTTTGAAAGCTTTTTGAAAACAAAAGAGAATGACAGCTGAAAACGAGCGAATTCTCCGTTTTAACCACAATGTCTATGTATAATACCTATGTATATGTTGTACTTTCAATTTTCTTTACTTTACATTTTGTTTCTCAGATGTTTTGAAAGCAGACGATCGTTTGACCTGATGTGATTTTTAGGTTCGAAAATGTACATTGGTAGGACAGTTTTTTATACGGGTATAAAACATATGTTGAAGTAAATAGAGAGAGAAATCGCTCGTTTTGTACTCTTTCCTCTTTTACGCCAATATTTCTACCAACCTCATTCCACTGGCAGACGAACTTTGACGCCTCTGCAGCAGATGACTTTTAACAACATTGTGACAAAAAGAGAAAAAGCTCATTTTGAGCAATTTCGTCTTTTGCCACAATGTTTTGCAACTTTACTCTTTCATTATATTTTCAATTACAGAGGTTTTTCACTGTCTTGCCAAAGTTGTTGTAAAAGTCGTCTGATGCAGATTTGTAGAATGTGGGAAAGGGGGGTTGAAGACAAGTCGTCTGCTGCAGAAGCACTCAAAACTCGAATATACCACCAAAAAATGTCTATTTCTTTAGTAGTTTCTTCAATCTAGGCGACAGTTGATCTTTATCGTCTAATTAACAGTTTTGGGCCGGCCTGGGGATTAAATACAATACTAACAATTATAGAGGTTCCAGCGTTCACGCATGTTTAAATATCGGGGGCTTTGAGAAATAATTATAGACTAATGATGATGAATTATTTTCGGAAGTATAGGAGCCGTGCCCGGAGCTCAGGGAACTTGTCGCCTCTACGAACAGTGCAGACCCCGATGAGCATGTACATACGCGCACAGTCTCACCAGCGTCTCCACGGTCCGCTTGCATATGTAATAGACCCAGCCGTAACCTCTGTAAAAAAAACAAACAGTAACACTCGAGTGCAATGGGTGAAATAAACAAATCCCTTTTTTTGTGGTCCCGTTACGGAGATTCAAGGAGACCTATAATCGTGTGACTAGGCACATGAACTAGCGATTTAGCTGAGTGATTTTATTCCAGCATTCTCTCAGTGTTTCAGGGTGCGAGGTTTCGGAATATCAGCCGGTCAGTCTGTCCTTTTTCATAGCCATTACAATCAGGCGTTCATTAACGGCATCCGGGATTTAATGGGGTCAGCTCTCTGCGAGATCCAGCCATTAGGAATTTGCGACAAATGTAGATCCAGATTTTAAAAAAAAAGGGCGTTCTGATCTGGATCTGCACTATTCGCCAATTGATCCTTGAAGGTTTTAAGAATACTTTTGTTAAACAGTATCCAGTTTGATAATTTTGCTTGGTTGCCCAGGCAAGTGTTATTTATAATGTAATAAGTGCCGACGGTTTACGTATACAATTTTATCAGACATCAACCCGTTCCAACATGCAGTCGCAGTTTTACGCATGTGCAGCAGACTTTTGTTAACATTTTGGTAAAAGCGAAAAATGGCTCATAATGAGCAATTTCTTTTGGTGCTACAATGTTTTCAACTCTTTTGAATAAGTCGTCTTAAAACCGTATATATATATATATATATATATATAACAAAAAGGCAATTTGTCATATTGAACAAAAAACACCGTCTCTGTGGTGTAGTGGTTGAGCGTCCGCCTCAATGAGGGAGGTCGCGGGTTCGATCCCACGCTTGGTCATACAAACTACTTAAACATCGTAGTAATGGGTTTCACACCTTGGCGCTCATGATTGTCGGCTTAACATTAGGACTGACCCGCTTGTGTCAGGATAAATGGACCTGCAGTACGGCCAAGGAAATGCCGTGATATAACTGATATAGTGTTGAATACGGCGTAAAACACCATACAAACAATCAAAAACATATAGAAACACTGTACAAACACGTCAACAAACAGGTTGAGTGCTAGACCAGCGCCGCCACAGTCAATATTGGAGACCAATGCGTGTAAGGTTTGTTGAGAACATTACTTGTGTGAGAACTTTCAATGCAGAAACGTCACAGCAGTCTTCAATTAATGCACTTTATGACGCTGTGGGTTCGAACCCCAGCTCGGTCAACATTCTTTCCGACGTTTGACAGAAGTCACTGTGGCAAGCGTCATTCTTCTTCCACAAATGGGCTAACAATCTATGTTCAGAAGCAGCCAGTAACTTGTAAAGACTGTTGTGTGGAGTACTTGTGTGAAAAGGCAGGAAAAACGTGAAAGTAGAACTGGCCGCCGTTATATGACTTGACAATTGTTGAAAACGGCGTTAAACCAAGATAAAAAACTTCATGACGCTATAAGAATAAGCAATTTCTAATTATGCGATGATGTTTTCAAATGGCGTTCACTGAAGATGTGCCAAAATACGCCTGAACGTGGGAAATAGTCAACCCTTTCCCTCATACAACAATTCTGCAGCAGACGATTTTTCTCCTTTTGACACAATGTTTTCCAATTTTAATAATAAAACATTGTGTCAAAAGGAGAAATTGCTCTTTTTGAGCAATTTATTCTTTTTTCACTTTGTTTGCAAATAGCCGTCTGCTGCAGATGCGTCAGAAAGCGTCTATATGAGGGAAAGGGTTAATTAAATCGACTAAATGATAAACATTAGATTTGGTACAAAAACTTTTTAGTCGATTCATCTCTATAAAATTCGACCGCAAATCCATTCAAATCTTCGATCGATGATTACATGCATAATATTTATTGTTTGTTTGAATGACATTAAATCCGCTTTTAACAGTATTTGAGTTACATAATGACGTCTGCTAGGTAAATTACCAGTACTACTGGTAGTATCTATTCTAAAGCCGATTCTTCAGTCGTAATTATATTCCTGCAGGATGGGAGTATAAACGTATTGGTATAACAAGACCGGGGAATGAATGTTTGATGTTTTACGCCAGTTTCAACACATTTTCAGTAATATCACGGCGTTTCCTATGTAAGTTACCAGTACTACTGGTCAATGTATCCTGACACCAGTCAGTCAGTCAGTCGTAACGCTGACCCCGCAACCCTGAGAGCCAATGAGGGTAACGCCTTTTCTTTTACACGACCGGGGATCGAACCATCATCTCCTGCTCCCGAGGCAGACGCTCTTACAACTCGCATTAATCATTGATTGTCACCCTGATGTTTTTTAAAGTACTTGTCAAGCTTTGCATTTGGAAGAGTTCTTAGCCAATACAAGGAATACAAAGATTATAATGTTGAGTTCGACATGTAGCCGTAAAGAGCTGGTCAGACGGCGCGGATGTGCCAGATGTTCTGGTTGTTTACTGGTGACACAGACTTCACAAACTCATATGTCAGCATAGCAGTCGACGGATTGGGTTTAGAGAGGATTCAATTCTGGTGTCAAAACAACGGGTAGTTTGGCGGATGTTAAGGCAAAGCCATCCTCAGTACCCAGGCTATTCATGAACTTATGTATCATATATGTTATGAATAGCCTGGGTACCGAGGATGTGGCAAAGTAGACAGATGTTATTGCTCTCCTACACGATAAGCATAGAAAAGGTAAAAAATGCACTACTTTTTCTCAGAAGCGGTTATAATTTTTGGCCGGATTGCTCTAGCAATTCCGGTCTATAGATTGGCGAGGTCCGTCTGTCCGTCTGTCTGTCTGTCTGTCTGTCCGTCAACATTTTGGTTAAAGTTTCAGGTTGAGGCAAAATCTCAGCACGGGAAAGGGTTACAAACTTGAAACTTTGCCTGAAGGTAACCAGTAACAAGTTCTATTGATGTATTCGACAATCCGGCCTTACCGTCTTCAGCGGTTTCTTGTTATTGTGTTCGTTTGAAACGATGTTTAACGCCGTTTTCATAAGTGCTTCAGTGATAGGACGGTGTTCCGTGTGTAAGTTACCAGTACTGCAGCTAACTTACGCTGCCTTCGAGGAATAAGTCGTAATGTTACTTCAACACGCCTTGAGCGCCGCGGAGGGGAGGAAACCGCAACTTAATTTGAATTTAGCCCATATAATCGTTTTCGCGGAGGGTTTTTAAAATAATTGATGATAAAATCAATGCGATTTCACGTCTCCTCAGCTTTGTGATTAATCGTCTTATTATAAGTTGTATTCTTATTCCCTTCATACAAAGATGTTAGCAGGGGATCTATGTAACAATTTGCAAGTCCGTTCAACCGTCATCATTTCTTTTTAACCCATTACTTCACTTGACATTTCAAATGTTGCTTACTTTACAATCATCAGATGTACAAGTTAAAACAAAATCTGGAAAACTGGAAGTTACTTTTTTGACAAAGAGTTGAAAATATTGCAAATAAAGGTGAAATTGCTCGTTTTGAGCAACTTCATCTTTTGTTGCAATGTTTTCAAAAGTCGTCTGCAATAGCAGGCGCCCAATGTCGTCAGTGTGAAGTAATGGGTTGATCAATAATGTAGTCAATTCACCACATATATACAAGAGGTGATTCGTCAATTGTAAACACTTCCTTTCGATCATGTCAAATGTTTTCAATTAATTCGTTGCAATAAATTTTTAATTTTGGAACCATGGAGGTTGTAGATGAGTCTACATTCCTTTGGTCAATACGCAATGCTCTTGTTGATGACCTCCTGGCTTCAATTCCACCAACCTTACTTAGCCCTAAGTAATACTTAAAGTAATAGTTAAAAACTTAAATGCATATTTCATAATTTTATTTATTAATCCCTTATGAAAATAGATTCCATTTCTTAACAAGTTTTGTTAGTCAGCAAGATAACTTTTTATGTTAACTTTAAGTTAGAATGATGTAATATGCTTTAAGTATTTAAGTATTACTTAGCGCTAAATAAGAATGATGTAATATGCTTTAAGTATTTAAGTATTACTTAACACTAAGTTAGAATGATGTAATATGCTTTAAGTATTTAAGTATTACTTAGCGCTAAATAAGAATGATGAAATATGCTTTAAGTATTTAAGTATTACTTAGTTCTTAATAATAATGATGAAATATGCTTTAAGTATTTAAGTATTACTAAGCCCTAAGTAAGAATGATGAAATATGCTTTAAGTATTTAAGTATTACTAAGCCCTAAGTAAGAATGATGAAATATGCTTTAAGTATTTAAGTATTACTAAGCCCTAAGTAAGAATGATGAAATATGCTTTAAGTATTTAAGTATTACTAAGCCCTAAGTAAGAATGATGAAATATGCTTTAAGTATTTAAGTATTACTAAGCCCTAAGTAAGAATGATGAAATATGCTTTAAGTATTTAAGTATTACTAAGCGCTAAATACGGCTGGTGGAATTAAACCCTGGTCAAATAAGTCCCAACTCGTCCTTCAATGCTTGTTTAAATGTCCTGATCTCCAGATTATAGATAGTATAGTCAAAGTTTAAAAACTATCCAAATGTTGTCTTGAAATATTAGAATAATAATTTCACTTTCGAGTAAAAGAAACATCTAAATATTGATCGTTTATGCTTATTTTTAACTAGGTAGACATACCCAGTAAGCCAAATTGTGTACATTTTCATGACTTTCAATTGACTTTGAACTAACTATTTATTACTTACTTTTGTTGTCATTATTAGCAATATTTGCAGAAGTTTCAAAAAATTTAAAATTGCGATCACCATTTGGAGCTCCGCACCTTTAAGAGCTGCCAATGTGAATATTTTGCGATTTTGTAAACGCCCTTTTTAAATGCCCAGATTTCCACTCCCGTCGGAGCTGCATCAGGACCTTCGGACATCCTCACGGGTAGTTGATCATTGTAGCCCAGGCAATAAAATCCTAGGGCCAAAACAAATCGCGTTTAACATTATATTTCATAGCTCTAGATAAGGTTTAAATGATAAAAGAGAAATTGTGAGAAAAGGAGCTGAATACCTCTCCTTATCTGGACCTCTGATATGTGGATTAATTTGCCATATATCGTAGCCTTTTATTCAAATTAAGTGCATAGTTATTGATGCTTGAAGACACACGGGTGCGCGTGTTTTGCACCTGCAGCGTCATCGACGTGTTATTGGACTTTAACTTTGAAGCGTCGTTGTGACATTTGCGGATGTAGCAAACATTGAAAACACGGCGACGATCATAGCCCCCTTCGAGGTAAAGCATGTTCTCGTCAGTGGTAACCAAGTTTCCATTTACCACAAGACATTAGACGCTACACATATATATTAAAAGCTTAAAATAAAATTCCGGAATATTCAGAATGAGAAAAAAGGAGCTAAATGCTTATACATTGTATATGAATCTCTACATAGGTCGTTTTTGTCTTTTTTTGTCTTTTTTTTTTGTTTTTGTTTTTTGTCATGAATTTAATATATGAATCAGTCCGTCTCTAATGTAATCACTTTATGTACGCTATTCTTACACACTCTATTACATTTCAATCTATGTCTGTTGCATAATTTTAATTGGTAAACATTCCCCAGTAGTACGGTCAAGTATATGTATTTCAACATGAAATAACTAGATTTTCATCGAATTTGCGACAACTGACGGTCATGGTGGAGTGCCCTGGGCAAAGCACATGGTCTAGCCTAGTACCCAGTGATCATGAATGAGTGAACTGTCGCCATTATATAACTGAAATAATGTTGAAAGCGGCGTAAAACCCCAATAAAAACAAAAAACGCTTCAAACATTTGACTGAATTGGCATGGATTGATGTCTACATACGTATATACCTGCAAATGCTTGTACCACATAATTAACGCGCATGAATTACGCCATTTGTATGGAAAAACGATGATTTATTTATTCGAGAGTGAAATGACACCTTTTTTCTTTTTAGAATAAAGATATGGTGAAATTGGTTGTATTTTGGTGGCCTCTACTGAGTCGTCTTCCAAAAACTTTTGTGGTCCTTGTTTTAAATAGTTTATTCACTGTATTTTCGGTAAACAAGTCACACCACCATTGCTGCATAGCTTTTTTCGCTGTTCGCATCCACGTTGTATATTTTTTCTTGAAAAGGAACACCACCAAACTTAATGCATCCGACAGCACAAAATAGTCCTGTAATACATTACCTAAATGTTTGCTCATAAATGATACAGCCATGCTGGAACTGAAAGCAAATAACACAACTAAACATCTCCGACTTTTCATTTCAATGAAACAGGAGAAGTACTACTTCAATATTTCAAAACGAACAACTTCAGGGTACTACGACCCGGAACTGCTTCCATTGTGGAGTGACACCAAGGAGTTCCAAAATTACAGGATTATTATTTTCGATGTGTATTGCCGGAAATAGCCGAGGTCAGCGAATGGGGATGTCATTCGTGTCGGATTTCGTCTTTGTACGATGAAGCCAACTTAAAGCCGTTAATGCTGGTGACAAATAAATAGTTTTTAACACTTTTCCACATATATAACAAATCTGCCGCAGATGTATTTTGAAACAACTAACCATAATATGGAAAATCTCTAAATGATAGTATAATCATTGAATAGAATTGAAATCATTTTAGCAAAAGAAGGAATTGCTCATCACGAGAAACTTCTCCTTTTGCCGCTATGATTTCAATAGTCGTCTGCTTCATATGCGTCTGTTTGTGGGAAAGGGTTAACGTAAACTTTTCACCTAGACATACATGCAGCCCATTGATTTTCATAGCCGCATGTTTTGCACGATTTTAAAGATCTCGCGTATCATAAAACCTCTCGTTTGGATTTCAATGAATAGAGCAACTCGTCATAAATCTGGCGTAATTGCAGTAAATTGAAATATTTTACACCGTCAACTATAAAAATGGATGATCACAGGACGATGTCGTGGTGTAAATTGTACCATAAAATGTTTTCATGGTTTTCACGACCCCAATGTTTGTCATACAAGTACAAAAAACAAATTGAAATTTAGGTATGTTTTTATGAACTTAATGGCATGGAGAAAGTTGATAGTCCATCGGTGATATATGGAGCGAATCGAAATGGTGATAAATTTTATATAAACAGGCTAATCAATGTCGCGAGGAAAGACCTATCGATGCTCATCTCGTTTTATAGACCCATGTATTTCTCCTACATATCCCCTTTTATAATTGTTTTATTGAAGAAGACCAATACTTGAAAGACTTTAAAGCGACTGAACTCCAGATATCCAACTGTCGAAAAAAATCCAATTTTAAGAAAATAAGTGTTATTTTTGTATTTGAGGCATTAAAATATGATAACTGACATATTACATACCCCTATAATCGGTAAGATTTTCTTGTTTTCGATACTTTTTCCATCGCAAATTCTACCCTGTCAGTAACGGAGTAAGTATTTTTAAATAGGAAACCTCTTCATCGGGACAATTGAAAACGACTCAAGTTCACTTTATTGATAAAAAACGATACATTTTCTACCCTGGTTTTACTTGAATAACATAAAGAATAACATTTAGGGCGAATTCGATTTTTGTTTTTTTTGTTTTTTTGTTCGTGCCATCTGGATTTCAGTCGCTTTAAACATGGTAGTTATTGACTATACTCCTTGGCGCTCAGGGTTGTAAGGTTAGCATTACGACTGTCTTGTTGGTGTCAGGATAAATGGACCAGTAGTACTGGTATAATACCAGGGAAACGCCGTAGTATAAATGAAAAAAAGGTTGAAAGAGGTATTAAACGCGCAACGAACCAATATGTAACCCTTTCCCACACATATACGCCTTCAGACGCCTCTGCAGAAAAAGATCAGACGTCATTAGCAATTTCTCCATTTACCACAATGTTTTCAACTTTTTGTCAGTAATTGATACTAATTATACATTAATATTTTAGATATTTCCTGTGTTTCTGCTCTGATGTTTTCAAAGTCGTCTACTGCAGATTTGTTGTATATGGGAAAGGGGTAAACTTGGGATTTATACAAAATAAACGAGCTAGTGTTCACCAGCAACTCTTAGTTATAAATCTAGATTTAAATAATATTCTTATTTGTGTTACTTTTGTGATATTAACCCTTTCCCAAATACACACGCTTTTTTTCAAAAACCTCTGCAGCGGACGTCTCTTGAAATCATTGTGACAAAAGAAGAAATTACTCATTACGGGCAATTTCTTGATTTGCCACACTGTTTTCAACTCTTGCCAACAAATTATACTTTCATTTAATGATATTTATCATGTTTTAGCTTTGATGTGTTCAGATTTTTCGACTGCAGATGTGTTGTATTTGGGACAGGTTTGAAATTTCAAATTAGCAGTTTTTGTTTATTTTTTTTTGCTTGTTTGAATGGCTTTTTTGGCCTTTTTTAACAAAGAAATCAAAGCAACTGGCTGCTTTTCCAAATAGACTGTTAACCCATTACATGTAGCAGAGAAAGCATGTGAGCACAATATATCAGTGGTGATATGATACTATAGCATAAGGGCCCGATACTAGCCAAACGGAACGTAAATCAGGTAAATTCATATATGAGCCGTTCCACGAAAAAAAAACATTATAGACTCGGCGTAATGTATCTGACCAGATCAGCCTGCGCAATCCGGGCAGACTAATCCGGAACGACACATTCCGTCTCAGGGGAATTGAGGTATAAGATAAATGATTCCTGAAACAAAAAATCCACAGGAGGCGAAAAGTGTCTGCCAGTCCGGGTTAGCCTTCGCGGCATGCTTAGACTGATCCGGTTCGATACCTTATGCAGAGTCCACAGTGTTGAATTTCTCGAGATACGGCTCATATGCAATGTAGTGTACATGACGTTTGTTTGAATGACATTTTACGCCGTTATACAGCTCTTTCCCCTACAATATCTCTCTGATAATCCAACCAAACCCTATGATGAGCGTGCTCGAAAGGTTCGTCGCATTGAGTATTCACAGCATATGGTTAGACGGGAAATAAGAATTGCTTACCCCTTACATAGAGCTCTGATTACCAGCACAGAACACTGAGTAAAACAAAGCAGTGCTAACCTAGGCAACGTTCCAAATAAACCGCAGGCAGTTTTGATCGAACCCGGGACAAGAAGTTCCAAATCCGCGACGCTAACAACTCAACCACGGCGCATTGTCTAAAGGGGTGTGAAATTGAATTCAGAAGGACTAATAAAACTCATTATTATTATTATTAGAGGCATTAACAGACTGTATAATTTAAAGCCAGTGCTATCCTAGGCAAAGTGCCACAATGACCACAGGAAGTTGTGATCGAACCCGGGACAAGAGGGTCCAAATCCGCGACGATAGCCACCCATCCAAGGTAGATTGCTAAAGAATTGATTGATTGGGGTTTTATGCCGTTTTTAACATTTTTTCAGTAATATCAGGGCGGCCAGTTCTCCTACCCGTTTGTCTCCTTTCTTTCTATCACCAGTACTCCACACAACATACTTTCCAAGCATCTGGCTGCCTTTCCACATAGACTGTTAGCCCATATTGGTGGAAGACGAACGACGCTTGTCAAAGTGACTTGACAAACGTCGGAAAGAATGTTGGCCGTGCTGATATTCGAACTCGCAACTCCTAGATTAACATCCCGCGTTGTTACCGCGGCTCGAAAGGATTGCCTAAAGGGGCGTGTAATTGAATTCAGAAGAACTACATAATCATTATTATTATTGTAGGCACTAACCGACTGTATAATGTAATACATTAAATACCATTAGATCTCCCGCTGTTAAAACGTTAACATACTTTATAGACGCTTTCTAACGCCTCTGCAGCAGACGGCTTTTTGAAAACATAGTGACAAAAGAAGAAATTGCTCAAAACGAGCAATTTCTCCTTTTGCCACGATGTTTTCCACTTTTACTCACAGGTTATCCATTCA
>JASEVX010000006.1:13795198-13947698 GCA_031761405.1 Serripes groenlandicus | reverse complement strand
TAGGCCAAATGTTTACCCTTTCTCACTTACAACAGGATCCTTTTCTACCGACGTGGGCCAAATGTTAACTCTTTCTCACTTACAACAGGATCCTTTTCTACCGACGTAGGCCAAATGTTTACTCTTTCTCACTTACAACAGGATCCTTTTCGACCGACGTGGGTCAAATGTTTACCCTTTCTCACTTACAACAGGATCCTTTTCTACTGACGTGGGCCAAATGTTTACTCTTTCTCACTTACAACAGGATCCTTTTCTACCGACGTGGGCCAAATGTTTACTCTTTCTCACTTACAACAGGATCCTTTTCTACCGACGTGGGCCAAATGTTTACCCTTTCTCACTTACAACAGGATCCTTTTCTACTGACGTGGGCCAAATGTTTACTCTTTCTCACTTACAACAGGATCCTTTTCTACCGACGTGGGCCAAATGTTTACCCTTTCTCACTTACAACAGGATCCTTTTCTACTGACGTGGGCCAAATGTTTACTCTTTCTCACTTACAACAGGATCCTTTTCTACCGACGTGGGCCAAATGTTTACTCTTTCTCACTTATAACAGGATCCTTTTCTACCGATGTGGGCCAAATGTTTACTCTTTCTCACCTACAACAGGATCCTTTTCTACCGACGTGGGCCAAATGTTTACTCTTTCTCACTTACAACAGGATCCTTTTCTACCGACGTGGGCCAAATGTTTACTCTTTCTCACTTACAACAGGATCCTTTTCTACCGACGTAGGCCAAATGTTAACTCTTTCTCACTTACAACAGGATCATTTTCGACCGACGTGGGTCAAATGTTTACCCTTTTTCACTTACAACAGAATCCTTTTCTACCGACATGTGTCAAATGTTTTCCCTTTCTCACTTACAACAGGATCCTTTTCTACCGACGTGTGTCATATGTTTACCCTTTTTCACTTACAACAAGATCCTTTTCGACCGACGTGTGTCAAATGTTAACCCTTTCTCACTTACAACAGGATCCTTTTCGACCGACGTGTTACAAATGTTTACCCTTTCTCACTTACAACAGGATTCTTTTCTACCGACGTGTGTCAAATGTTAACCCTTTCTTACTTACAACAGGATCCTTTTCGACCGACGTGTGTCAAATGTTTACCCTTTTTCACTTACAACAAGATCCTTTTCGACCGACGTGTGTCAAATGTTTACCCTTTCTCACTTACAACAGGATCCTTTTCTACCAACGTGTGACAAATGTTTACCCTTTCTCACTTACAACAGGATCCTTTTCTACCAACGTTGGTCAAATGTTTACCCTTTTTCACTTACAACAGGATCCTTTTCTATCGACGTGGGTCAAATATTTCCCCTTTCTCACTTACAACAGGATCCTTTTCTACCAACGTTGGTCAAATGTTTACCCTTTTTCACTTACAACAGGAGTCGAATTCCGGTAGCTCAGTCGGTAACGACGCGGGCTGTCAATACAGGGGTTGTGAGTTCGAATCCCGACTCGGCCAACTTTCTTTCCGACGTTTGACAAAAGTCATTGCGACATGCGTCATTTGTCTTCCACCAATGGGCTAAGTCTATGTGGAAAAGCAGCCAGTTGCTTGGGAAGATTGTTGTGTGGAGTACTGGTGTGAGAAAACCAGGAAACACATGAGTAGGTGAACTGGCCGCCGTGATATGACTGAGAAATTTTTAAAAACGGCGTTTAACCCCAATCAATCAATCAATCAATCTTACAACAGGATCCTTTTCTACCGAGGTGGGACAAATGTTTACCCTTTCTTACTTACAACAGAATCCTTTTCTACTGACGTGGGTCAAATGTTTACCCATTCCCACTTACAACAGAATCCTTTTCTACTGACGTGGGTCAAATGTTTACCCTTTGCCACTTACAACAGGATCCTTTTCTGCCGACGTGGGACAAATTTTTACCCTTTCTCTTATACAACAGGATCCTTTTCGACCGACATGTGTCAAATGTTTACCCTTTCTTACTTACAACAGGATCCTTTTTTACCGACATGTGTCAAATGTTTACCCTTTCTTACTTACAACAGGATCCTTTTTTACCGACATGTGTCAAATGTTTACCCTTTCTTACTTACAACAGGATCCTTTTTTACCGACATGTGTCAAATGTTTACCCTTTCTCACTTACAACAGGATCCTTTTCTACCGACATGTGTCAAATGTTTACCCTTTCTCACTTACAACAGGATCCTTTTCTACCAACGTGGGTCAAATGTTTACCCTTTGCCACTTACAAAAATACAACAGCAGACTCTATTGGAAATATAAAGGCCAAAAAATGGTACATCTCTTTACAAATGACAGTATAATTATCATATAGAGATCTTTGAAATCAGTGTGGCTAAATGAGTAATTGGTTATTATAAACAATTTCTCCTTTTGTCACAATGTTTTAAAACGTTTTCTGTGTGTAAGATAGCATACAGGGTAAGTCTAAAGACTTCAGGATCAGTAGATAGTATTACAATTTTGAAATATAAAATACATGATGACAAGGGAAGCAACCCATCATTATTCTCCAAACAAATTGTATACAGTTATGTTCCTTGCATTTTGAAACTTATTTTAGATCGGTCGTTGTTTGTCTTGGAAATTGATTGCAAATGTGAGTTAAATTAGCCATCGAAACGGGTAGATATTTAGGAATTGAACCAGGGACGTAGATAAGAGGAATAGGTAACTAAACTGTATACTAAAATATCACCCTTGCCAACATTTGTAGCAAGAAAAACTATAAAACTATTCAAGATATGAAAATAAAAAATAAAAATTCTGGAAGTTTAAACATTCTTCTATTGCAGTAGATAAAAATATTTTAATATACTACAGGTTTTGATAATATACTTAAGGCCATTAAAAACGCAAGTTTGGGTTTGGCATGATTTCTAGCCCATGTTAAGGGATATAATACAACAAACATATACAGATCTGGTATTCCAATCATTTATGAACAATTTCATCCACGAAAAAACAAAAATTTAACAACCGTTGACACGTCAACGCAGTTTCTACGCAAACGGCGGTGATGAGCAGTGAGGCGAGCTCCATGATATGGACGCCGGCACCTTATCCCTGCTTCCCGCAGACGTCGGCGAACTGTTTTAGCACTGACTGTCGCACGAGTTCGGCCTTGTGTTTCCGTGGCAGTGCGGAAACGCTGTCTCAAGTGTGTAAGCCGGATTTGCCTGTCTTGCCTCTGTGCCGACACGCGTGGTTGACCTGGACGTGGTCGATCCTCTACCGAGTCGGTTGCAACATATCGATGATGGAGATGCGAGATTGTGGACTCATGGACTCCCAAACCAGCAGCAACATCTCTGAATGTTCGTCCTGCCTCAAACTCTGTCGCCCACCGGACTCACCACTCACCTCCAAACATCTCAGTATTATAAGGCAATACTGCTGTTGGCAAATATCATGTTTGATTGATTGGTGGGTATTTAACGCCGATTTCAACATTGTGTCAGTAATATCACGGTGTTTCCTGTGTAAGCTACCAGTATTACTGGTCCATTTAACCTGACACCAGCCAGTCAGTCGTAATGCTAGCTCCGCTATCCTGAGCGCCAAGGAGGGCACCCATTTCTATCAATGTTTAAAGTATTTTGTATGACACGGCCGGGGATCGAACCATCGACTTCCACATCAGAGATAGACGCTCTATCACTACACAATCAAGGCGGTCACATCATGTTTGCCTAATGTAGTAAATAAATGTTTTAGTTCTAGTGTGAACAAAATTCGTACTAATGATATTTAGCTACATTAGGTATACATACATGTATGAGCCGTTCTATGAGAAAACCAACAATGTGGACTCTGCGTAAAGTATCGACCCGGATCAGCCTAAGCATACCGCGCAAGCTAACCCGGACAGACACTTTTCGCCTCCTGTGAATTTCTGCTTTCGGAATCATTACTCTATACCTCTATCCACCCTGGACCGGAATGTGTCGGCCCAGATCAGACTGCGTGGACTGCGCAGGCTGATCTGTGTCCATATATTACGCAGAGACCATAATGTTGGTTTGCTAGTGGAATGGCTCATATGTACAATGCTGTTTCTATATAAAACACATGTCCCTAGGGTGGGGTCATTTTTACCCTAGGTCGATGATTTAAAAACTACTGAGTGAATACCACTAATCGATGTTGCATACCAAAATAAATAATAAAGCTCTCAAACTTAACCATAAGAAAGAAAAGAGCTTTTGTGTTGTTTGTTAACGGATCGGACCACTATGAACGTTACTGCTAGAGTATCAAATCAGTCTAGGTTTTTTTTTATTAGAAGATAATTATGTCAAGGTTTTAATACATAGGGCACATAGATAACTTCCTTGCCTTTTAAATTGAAGGAAAATGGGCTCGCCCAATGGTTGCCTTTTTATTCAACAAATCGGGTGAACTTTCTAATTAGATTGAACAAATATATAAAAAAAATGAATATCTTATTTATTCGAGTTTACGCCGTTTCAACATTATTTTAGTTATATCACGGCGACACTGCACTCATTCATGACCCCTGTGTTAAGAAACTAGTATTAGGCTGGGAAATGCGCGTTGCCCAAAGGCACTCAACCATGACCGTAGCGTCGCGACTGGGTATCGAACCCGGGACGCCTGATTCCAAATAGGATCAATAAAGACAGACAGATAGACAGACAGAACATTTTATTGTTGACGTATACAAAGTACATTGTCTAAAAAATATACATATACATACAATATACATGACAGGAAAATACAAACAAACATGATTTATTTGGAATTTATAGGATGATTGAATTAAACATGAATTCAACATGAGAGTGATATAAACATGAATTTAACATGAGAATGATATAAACGTTGTGAGGATGAGCAATGTATAAATATGAGAGTGTTATTTGGAAGCAAAACACATTGAACAATTGTTCCTAAATTTAAATGGCGTAGTGGATAATGTACAACGGAAGAATCAATCATGAAGTAAATAATGAGCGACGTATGAATGAAGGATTGAATGAGTGTACGAATTAATGATCAATCAAGTTACAGTTTTCGAAGAAGAAATCATGATACATTTAATGTGTTTCTCAGTAGAGTTGCCTCTTTGATATAAAAAGCAAGACAAAGGATTCTCTTTCTATTACTGTTGGTTAGTAGTTCATCAAATTTATAGACGCTTGGACGAATGAAATAATACTTTTTCAAGTGCTTTTTCCTTAGTTCAGTAAAACATTGACATGCAATAATAAAATGAAATGCATCTTCGATGTCAGTAGATTTACAGCATAGACAATATCTTTCTTCTCTATGGGTTCTGTTTTTGGAGTAATGGTCAGTTTGTATTCTTAAATTGTGAGCAGACAATCTTATTCTTGTTAGGTACATTCTCAAGAATTGTTGAATAAAAGCGAGATAATGTTTTTCACCGAATTCAAATTCGCAAATATTATATTAATTAAAAACATCAGACTACTCTTTAGTTGTTTGCTAACTTTGGAGGAAATTATCTTTTATTCTATGAGAAAATATACCTTTTTTTGCTCCCTTCTCTGCATTAATGCGTGAAATGTGGTACACCTTTTGTACTATAACGTTGTTTGATTTAATAACTTTAAACCAATATTAATAATGTTTATATATCTTGAAATGTAAAGAGGGTATCTCCCTAATTCACCATATACCGCTGTAGAACTAGTTGACCTTCTTACATTCAAGTCTTTTTACAAAATTGTAAATGGATAGATTCTAGTTCCTTATTTTTTGTATAACCCCAAATTTCGGAGGCGTACGCTAAAATAGATAAAAGAACATTTGTGCCAAATTATTTTCAAATCAGGTATGTACATTTGGACAATACGATTTTTTAAGTATTTCCTTTCCGTTTCATGTAATTCAATTTTCAACAGTTGTGTGTAAAACTATTTTGAAATCTGTCCAACGGTTAAGGAGGAAATATTTTAAAACATATTTGGGGTCAAATTTGAACAGACGGACGATCGGACAGACGCAGACGATGAGTGATCACTATAGCGCACAAAGCACGTCGTGCTTAGGTGAGTTAAAATTAAAGTCATATTCATTTGAACGCGTTGCATGAGGTATATTAGATGGGTCGCATGCGTATTTAGTAACAATAACTCTGGTCATATCATCGAAAATCCTTTTACTTGGTAAACAATGGAAATTTAGGTGCCTGAGCAATGGCACCTTAATTTGCATTGTTTACAAAGAGACAAAAATTACCCCTAAATCAGGGTTTTCAAGATAGGTTTTTACTAAAACTTTTTAGTTACAACCGTTTCACGCCAAGCCCTCGAAATAGTCTGCACATGAGTCTAACCGAAACCATGGAAAACACTGTTCGTAAACACGTCAACGAAAACATGGACACACGATGTACAACTGCAAACATATAGGACGGATGTGAATATATATTATCTGTTTCTATACTGCTTATACAATATGCTGAAGTTTGGTTTTCTTTAGCCCTTTCTTTAGACCTTTCTTTGGACCTCTTTTAGCACCCCCCTTTTTTTAGCCCTTTCCAACATACAACAAATCTGCAACAGATGGCTTTTAAATCACCTTGGCAATAATATGGTGAATCTCTAAAAATAAAAGTTAAATGATTAAAAAGAGTTTATAAAACATTGTGGGAAAAGGAAAAATTGCTCGCTGTAAGCAATTTCTCCTTGTGTCACACCGTGTTCAAATGCGGTTTGCTGTAGAACTGCTCATAATTTATTTCATTAATCCTTTCCCTCATATAGACGCTTTCTGACGCCTCTACAGTAGACTGATTTTTGAAAACATGGCGACTGCATGTACAAATATAATACAATCAAGAAGCTGACATAATCCGATAAAAACCAGATCTCTAAGGAAATGAGTTGTCAAACGAAAATCCATTTGCGATTTTCTCTGTTTAACCCTTTCTCTTATATAGACGCTTTCCGACGTCTCTGCAGCTGAAGGCTTTTTCAAAACATAGTGACAAAAGAAGAAATTGTTCAAAACAAGCAATTTCTCCTGTTGCCACAATGTTTTCCACTTTTAGTCATAGGTTATCCATTCAATTAGAGAGATTTTCTATTTTTTGACAAAATATGTTCAAAGTCGTCTGCTGCAGAATTGTCGTATGATGTCAAGGGTTAAGCTAATCACATTTGCCAATAATATCAAAATGACAGTCAAGGGAGATAATTATTGAAGGCCTGTTAACTATGTATCGTGCAATAATATAGTATTTTCAGAAACGTCACCAGATTGAGATATATTTCCTGGTATATCCGCTTAGTATTTTATTACATGTAGTTTAAACTTTACTTATATTTTCACAACATACATCAATTCTGACGTCTCTGCAACAGACGATTATCTACCACAGAAAGTTTCATTCGTGGGAAAGGGTTAATAAACGGTTGTAAGATGTTCATACTTTATCATAGAAACACTAATTCTTGCGGTAACCCACTTGTTCGTTTTGAATATTATGTCAAATGTCGATGTCAAGATCACAAGGTCATAAGGCCAATCAATCTAATATCATTAAAAAGGTGTTCTGTCAATTGTGAAAGTAAGTATTTTATAACAGACGGGTAAATAAGTAATGTTAAATGCTAAGGTTTTTGTGACACACAGAGGCATTGACATATCAAAAGTGCCATTTGTCGGCAGCAAACGATTAAAAAAGTTCGTCTTTGGAATATTGTTTGGCCAGTTCTCTGTATTGATCCAAAGTTAGGTATCAGAGTTTGTCCATCACGCCTTCGTTGTGAGCATAAACAACCAGTAATTCACACATTTTTTTGCGGGATTTAAAACATTCAATGGAGTACTTTTCGTTCGCAATGAGATTCGGTAATCCTGTGTACGTGATGTTCGGAAGTTTGTCCGGCAGGAGTCCATATACGTATACATCGTCGAGCCAGAGAAACGGCGTCGATTTTGCTCGACTGAACATTTCAGCTGCTATATCCGCCGTAAAAACCGTGAAAAATCCATTACAATGTGTGACGGGATAATGTGTCATATTTTTAAACAATAGGTTCCCGATCCTCCACTTTCCTTTTTGCCTTTGTATCCCACTTGTACCCTTTTCACGGACATGACAGTGTATCGTACGAGATTCCTTCGAGAATGTATTGAAGACGTCATCCATCAATTTGAATACGTTGACAAACACGTCATCATCGACCTTGACGACGGTTTTACTTTCTTTACAGAATTCGGAGACCCAGCGAATTCCTAGAACTCCCTTATGAGTTAGATTTCGATAAGTGTCCCGAAACCTTCCTTGAAATATGTCACTATGTAATGAGTTTTCGTGCTCGATAAGAGCTTGCGTAGAATCAAGTTCCGGTTTACCCAACAAGAAAACAATTCGCATACTGTGCTTCTTGAATATTTTATAGTTGGCCCACGTTTCCCTGATCGAACTCCTGCGCATGAAGTTTGTTGTCGATGAGTGCACGAGAACCACGAATTGTAAATTGTTCACATTTGTGCACATGCGCTCATTATTGATATGATATGCATTATCTCTCACACTTATTGGAAATCGATCATCAAAAGTGCCTGTTTCCCGAGTTGCCTGACGTCGTAAGCCGACAGGTGCCCGTTTTAATAACTTGTTTCCGATGTTTAAGCGTCCTTCTCTTATTGCACTAACAACGTCAGATGAACCTGGTATCTGGAACGCGATGTACGCACTTCCATCCGGTTGTCCCACAATAAACGCATTTTTCGAATCGAGCTGTATCTTTTGTATAAATGTGACTATGCACAATAGAATAAGGACGGCGATGCACGTGACGTTGAAACAGCTAAATTCCCATTTACGGCACACCCACAAGAGTCGACAAAGTTCGTGTCGGGTAACTCGACAGGCTCTCATCTCTAAAAGCTGGTCGTCTTTGTTCGCTGAAAGAATCATCAATAAATAATGATAAAAACATATGAGACACACCATACAAAAACCGACCTTCGGGACCTTGCGATCAGCGAAAGATCCGAACCAGTTTCCACCTCCGCGCAGTCTGATCAGGATCTTTCGCTGTTTGACACAAGTATGTAGCCAAAGAAAGTTTAATTATTTAATCGAGGGTTTAAAATTATTTGTAGCAAAAGAAATTGCTCATTATATGTAATTTTATTTTTTGTCACAATTTTCTAAAGACGTCGGTTGCATTAGGGGTATAATTTATCAACCCTTTCTCGCAGGAGGACGTTTTCGTTGGTAGAAGCAAACCTAAGTGAAAATATAATCTTAAGTGAAAGTAATAGTAAGGTGATAGTATGTCTAGACTGTGGTACAATATTTAATACGCCGCTTTTAACAATTGTTCAGTTACATTACGGTATTGCCAGTACTACTAATTCATTTATCCTGACAACAGCCAGACAGTCGTTATACTAACCCCGCAACCCTGAACGCCAAGGAGGTAAGCAATTACTACCATTTTGAAAGTCTTTGTATGACCCGGTCTGGAATCGAACCCGCGACCTCCCGCACCCGAGGGGGTATCCCCGAGGATATTTGAGAGGTGCTCCAGGAAACCAACATTAACGTATATCATTAAAAATGTAAAAAAAGATGTAGGCTACATGTGGAATTATGCTAAGGATTCAAGTGGATGCTACTTCACATACGTTTCTAGAAACCTTCTATTACTAATTAGCGAACACTGCATAACCAGATCAGACTGATCAGGATCTATACCGTTTGTAAATGCCTTACAGTTGGTTTTCCACAGAGCGCCGCTCCTAGTTCTAGTAGGAAAGGCTCTTTTTCCCATGTCTAAATTAACATGAATTGTTTTTTTTAGACAGGAAACCATGTCACTATCAAAACCTTTTATTGCAAGAAACGAAGTATGCGCAGGTTCACGAAAACCTGTATCTACAATGTAGCACAAGTTCCCTAGGTTAAAGATTCGAGCACTGCAAGGCACCCAACGTGGCCGAGCGGTTCATGGTTGAGTGCTTTTGGGCTAGGCAAATGTCATAGGCTAGTCCTGGTTTGTTTATCAATGGATCATGAAATAAAGCGAACTATCGCCGTGATATAACTTGAATAATGTTTGAAACGTCATAAAACCCTAATTTAAATAAATCGAGCACTGCTCTAACTTCGCCATCTCGTAAAAAAGTGCACTTCTGGTAAAATGGATGTCTATGTGCCAAAGGCAAGGTTGACAAAGCGTAATAATGCACTGTATACTAGGTTCTAATCGTTTTGTTTCATAAACATGCAACGTAGGCAGCTTTAAAGGCGATTGTTTTCGTCTAATGTGCATGTTGTTATGAGTATCGATTTGTAAGTACCAAGCTTGATAGGGCCCCCTCCTCCCCCCGTCTGTGATTAAAGGTATTCATTGGCATATTTAAATAGCGTAGGTTCAGATCAGCTTGTCATATTCATCAGAATCTACACACGTTTACAGCAACTTATGTAAAGAAGTATTTGATCGATTAAGATCTTGATCAAAATAAATGACAACAAAGCGAATGAGGCGCGCTAGAAGTTGTTACAACACTAGTCACAGTCCTTCCCACAGCGTCAAAATAATATCGTTTAAACCAAAACTTGGTTTGCTTGATAAATTCAGTACATGTACGTATATTCAATTTAACCAAAAATACAGTTATATCAATAATTTGAAAACGGTTCAACAGTTTCCAAACACTGCCCCGAAATCAAATTCTGTCGCCCACCGAACTCATCACTCACCTCCAAACATCTCAGTATTATAAGGTAATACTGCTGTTGGCAAATATCATGTTTGATTGATTGGTTGGTATTTAACGCCGATTCCAACATTGTTTCAGTAATATCACGGCGTTTCCTGTGTAAGCTACCAGTATTACTGGTCCATTTATCCTGATACCAGCCAGTCAGTCGTAATGCTAGCCCCGCAATACTGAGCGCCAAGGAGGGCACCCATTTCTACCTATGTTTAAAGTATTTTGCATGACCCGGCCGGGGATCGAACAATCGACTTCCACACCAGAGGCGGACGCTCTATCACTACACAATCAAGGCGGTCACACCATGTTTGCCTGATGTAGTAAATACATATTTTAGTTTTAGTGTGACTGCAAAGATTCCTACTAATGACATTTAGCTACATTACATGTATGAGCCGTTCCACGAGAAAACCAACATTGTGGACTCTGTGTAAAGTATCAATCCGGATCAGCATAAGCATCCCGCGCAGGCTTACCCGGATAGACACTTTTCGCCTCCTGTGGATTTTGTTTCAGGAATCATTACTCTAAACCTCTATCCAACCTGGACCGGAATGTTTTGGCCCCGATCAGTCTGCGTGGACTTCGCAGGCTGATTTGTGTCCATACGTTACGCAGAGACCATAATGTTTGTTTACCCGGATAGACACTTTTCGCCTCCTCTGGATTATCTGTCTCAGGAATAATCAATCTATACCTCTATCCACCCTGAGACGGAATGTGTCGGCCCAGATTAGCCTTCGCGGACTGCGCAGGCTGATCTGGATCGATACATTACGCAGAGTGCATAATGTTGGTTTTCTCGTGGAATGGCTCATATGTACAATGCATTTTCTATATAAAACACATGTCCCCGGGAGTGGGGCCATTTTTACTCTAGGTCGATGATTTAAAAACAACTGAGTGGATACCACTAATCGATGTTGCATACCAAAATAAATAATAAAGCTCTCAAACTTAACCATAAGAAAGAAAGGAGCCATTGTGTTGTTTTTTAACGGATTGGACCACTGTGAACGTTACTGCTAGAGTGTGTCACAAGAAACAATTGTGCCAAATTATTTTCAAATCGCTCCAGGTCTTTTTGATAAGAAAATAATTATGTCAAGGTTTTACTGCAGAGGCTCATAGATATAACTTCCTTGGTTTTATAAAACTAAAGTAAAATGGGCTCGCCTAATGGTGGCCATTCTATTCAACAGATCGGGTTAACTTTCTTGTAACAGGGTCAACCATTTTTTTTTCTTTCTTTTTATTAGAGTCTAACGCCGTTTTCAACATTATTTCAGTTATATCACGTTGAAAGTTCACTTATTCATGATCCCTGAGTAAACAAACCAGGCCACTGTGAACGTTACTGCTAGAGTGTGTCACAAGAAACAATTGTGCCAAATTATTTTCAAATCGCTCCAGGTCTTTTTGATAAGAAAATAATTATGTCAATGTTTTACTGCATAGTCTCATAGATATAACTTCCTTGGTTTTATAAAACTAAAGTAAAATGGGCTCGCCTAATGGTGGCCATTCTATTCAACAGATCGGGTTAACTTTCTTGTAACAGGGTCAACCAATTTTTTTTCTTTCCTTTTATTAGAGTTTAACGCCGTTTTCAACATTATTTCAGTTATATCACGTTGACAGTTCACTTATTCATGATCCCTGAGTAAACAAACCAGTACTAGGCTAGGCAATGTGCCTTGACCAAGGGCACTCCACCGTGATCGTAAAGCCGCGACTGGGGATCAAACCCGGGACGCCTGGTTCCAAATAGGATCAATCAAGGATCATTTGTGCCAAATTATTTTCAAATCAGGTATGTACATTTGGACAAAGCCAATCCCCGGTAGCTCAGTCGGTAGCGACGCGGGCTGTCAATCCAGGGGTTGTGAGTTCGAATCCCGGCTCGGCCAACTTTCTTTCTGACGTTTGACAAAAGTCAATGCGACATGCGTCATTCGTTTTCTACCAATGGACTAAGTCTATGTGGAAAAGCAGCCGGTTGCTTGGGAAGATTGTTGTGTGGAGTACTGGTGTGAGAAAACCAGGAAATGCATGAGTAGGTGAACTGGCCGCCGTGATATAACTGAGAAATTGTTGAAAACGGCGTTAAACCCCAATCAATCAATCAACATTTATACAATATGATTTTTTAAGTATTTCCTTTCCGTTTCATGTAATTCAATTTTCAACAGTTTTGTGTAAAACTATTTTGAAATCGGTCAAATGGTTAAGGAGGAAATTTGAGGTCAAATTTGAACGGACGGACGATCGGATGAACTCATGGAAGTGTACTTGTGGGGTTATTTCATTTGATGTTTACTTGTGGGGTGCACCCCACAAGTATGCAATTCATTCCGTAATTAACCCCCTTTAACGGAATGAATAACATTAATATGCAAATGAGATACCTATTATAAAAAATAAAAAATAACTATTTATCTAAGTGTCTATATATAAGGGTGGGCTTCAGGAAAAACACGCACCCCACAAGTACTCTCTCATGCGGACGGACAGGCGCAGACGAGAACGGACGCAACTGTAACAATAACTCAGGATATATTATCGAAAACGAACAAATAGTCTGCACAGGAGTTCGTAAACAAGTCAAAGAAAACTTGGACACACGATGTACAACTGCAAACATATAGGGCGGATGTGAATATATATTATCTTTTTCTATACTGCTTATACAATAAGCTGAAGTTTGGTTTTCCTTAGCCCTTTCTTTAGCCCATTCTTTAGCCCATTCTTTAGCTCTTTCCAACTTACAACAAATCTGCAACAGATGACTTTTAAATCACCTTGGCAACAATATGGTGAATCTCTATAAATGACAGTCAAATGATTAAAAAGAGTTGAAAACATAGTGACAGAAGGAGAAATTGCTCGCTGTAAGCAATTTCTCATTTTGTCACACTGTGTTCAAATGTCTTCTGCTGTAAAGGCACCGAAAAGCGTCAATATGAGGGAAAGCCATAAGAACTGCTCAAAAATTTATTTAATTTAGTCATTAAACCATAGTACCAATAACTACACTATTAATGTGATACCAATATTTCTTATATTTTGAAAAGAGAAAATATGAAATAATATAATCAAACAACTACATGTACAAACATAATACCAGCAAGAAGATGACATGATCAGATACAAACCAGATCTCTAAGGAAATGAGGTTGTCAAACGTTTTCTTTGTCACATATTCTCTGTTTAACCCTTTCCCTTATAAAGACGCATTCCGACGCCTTTGCAGCAGAAGGCTTTTTGAAAGCATAGTGACAACAGAGGAATTGCTCAAAACGAGCAATTTCTCCTTTTGCCACAATGTTTTCCACTTTTAGTCATAGGTTATCCATTCAGTTATAGAGATTGTTTATTTGTTGACAAAATATGTTCAAAGTCGTCTGCTGCAGAATTGTCGTATGAGGGCAAGGGTTAAGCTAATCACATTTGCCAATAATATCAAAATGACAATGATAATTAGTGTAAGCCTGTGAACTATGTATCGTGCAATAATAAAGTATTTTCAGAAACGTCATCAGATTGAGATATATTTCCTGGTATCCGCTTAGTATGTTATTACATGTAGTTTAAACTTTACTTATATTTTCACAACATACATCAATTCTGACGTCTCTGCAGCAGACGAATTTTGAAAACAATGTTGCACAATGTTTTCAACCCTTTTTAGTGAATAAACTTTAACTCATTTATAATAGTTTTTTTTTAACAAGATTCTTTCGAAGTTAACTACCACAGAAAATTTCATTTGTGGGAAAGGGTTAATAAACGGTTGTAAGATGTTCATACTTTATCATAGAAACACCAATTCTTCCGAGCGGCAACCCACTTGTTCCTTTTGAATAGTATGTCAAATGTCGATGTCAAGATTACAAGGTCATAAGGCCAATCAATTTAATGGGGCGATCAAATTGGGCCGAATGCCATTCCGTTTGCTTTCCGAATAGGAATTTGGGTGTTCGGGGAGGGAGCGGAACATATTCGGGAAGCACTCGGTGGGCTCTAGGAGCATACTGGCTGTCTAGCTCCGTACGGACGCATACGGAACGGTATTCGGTAGCTCCAAAAATGTGTTGTGCATGTTCAAAATAATTTTCATCGACCTTCCGAAAAGCAATCGGTGATACATTGGGGAAAACAAATTTAGAGGGACATTCGGACAGTTTAAAAAATCACACCACTTTCGTATAAGGAAAACAAACGGAATGGCATTCGGCCCAATGTGATCGAACCCGTAATATCATTAAAAAGGTGTTGTGTCTATTGTAACAGTAAGTATTCTATAACCAACGGCTAAATAAGTTATATTAAATTCTAAGGTTTCTGTGACAGACAGCAAACGATTAAAAAAGTTCGTCTTTGGAATATTGTTTGGCCAGTTCTCTGTATTGTTTCAAAACTAGATACCAGAGTTTGTCCATCACGCCTTCGGTGTGAGCAGAAGCAACCAGTAATTCACACGTTTTGTTGCGGGATTCAAAGCATTCAACGGAGTAATTTTCGTTCGGATCGAGATTCGGTAATCCTGTGTACGTGATGTTCGGAAGTTTGTCCGGCAGGAGTCCATATACGTACACATCGTCGAGCCAGAGAAATGGCGTCGATTTTGCTCGACTGAACATTTCAGCTGCTATGTCCGCCGTAAAAACCGTGAAAAATCCGTTACAATGTGTGACGGGATAGTGTGTCATATTTTTAAACAATAGGTTCCCGATCCTCCACTTTCCTTCTTGCCTTTGTATCCAACTGGTACCCTTTCTACGGACATGACAGTGTATCATACGCGATTCCTTTGAGAATGTATTGATGACGTCATCCATCAATTTGAATACGTTGACAAACACGTCATCATCGACCTTGACGACGGTTTTACTTTCTTTACAGAATTCGGAGACCCAGCGAATTCCTAGAACTCCCTTATGAGTTAGATTTCGATAAGTGTCCTGAAACCTTCCTTGAATTATGTCACTATGTAATGAGTTTTCGTGCTCGATAAGAAATTGCGTAGAATCAAGTTCCGGTTTACCCAACAAGAAAACAATTCGCATGCTGTGCTTCTTGAATATTTTATAGTTGGCCCACGTTTCCCTGATCGAACTCCTGCGCATGAAGTTTGTTGTCGATGAGTGCACGAGAACCACGAATTGTAAATTGTTCACATTTGTGCACACGCGCTCATTATTGATATGATATGGATTATCTCTCACACTTATTGGAAATCGATCATCAAAAGTGTCTTTTTCCCGAGTTTCCTGTATATGTCGTAAGCCGACAGGTGCCCGTTTTAATAACTTGTTTCCAATGTTTAAGCGTCCTTCCTTTATTGCACTAACAACGTCAGATGAACCTGGTATCTGGAACGCGATGTACGCACTTCCATCCGGTTGTTCAACAATAAACGCATTTTTTGCCTCGTGCTGTATCTTTTCTATGTTAACTTCGTGTTTTGATATTGACGTCAGGACAGTCGGTTGCCTTGACCACGACGTAACAAATGTGACTATGCACAATAGAATAAGGACCGCGATGCACGTGGCATTGGTACAGCTAATGTCCCACTTACGGCACACCCACAAGAGTCGACAAAGTTTGTGTCGGGTAACTCGACAGGCTCTCATCTCTAAAGGCTGGTCGTTTTCGTTCGCTGAAAGAATCATAAATAAATAAATAAATAATGTTGAAAACATATGAGACAAACCATACGAAAACCGACCTTGGGGACCCTGCGATCAGCGAAAGATCCGAACCAGCTTCCAATTCCGCGCAGTCTGATCAGGATCTTTCGCTGTTTGACACAAGTATGTAGCCAAAGAAAGTTTAATTATTTAATCGAGGGTTTAAAAATATTTGTAGCAAAAGAAATTGCTCATAATATGTAATTTTATTTTTATTATTGACTAATTAGCGGACACTGCATAACCAGATAACCGGTTGTAAATGCCTTACAGTTGGTTTTCCACAGAGCGCCGCTCCTAGTTCTAGTAAGAAAGGCTCTTTGTCCAATGTCTAAATTAACATGAATTGGGTTTTTTAGACAGAGGAAACCATGTCACTATCAAAACCTTTTGTTGCAAGAAACGAAGTATGCGCATGTTCACGAAAACTTTTGTCTACAGAGTAGCACAAGTTCCCTAGGTTAAAGATTCGAGCACTGCGAGGCACCCAACGTGGCCGAGTGGTTCATGGTTGAGTGCTCTTGGGCTAGGCAAATGTCATAGCCTAGTCCTGGTTTGTTTATCAAGGGATCATGAAATAAAGCCAATTATCGCCGTGATATAACTTGAATAATGTTTGAAACGTCATAAAACCCTAATTTAAATAAATCGAGCACTGCTCTAACTTCGCCATCTCGTAAAAAAGTGCACTTTTGGTAAAATGGATGTCTATGTGCCAAAGACAAGGTTAACAAGAGCGTAATAATGCACTGTATACTAGATAATAATCGTTTTACTTTATAAACATGCAACGTAGGCAGCTTTAAAGGCGATTGTTTTCGTCTAATGTGCATGTTGTTATGAGTGTCGGTTTGCAAGTACCAAACTTGATACGGGCCCCCCGTCTGTGATAAAAGGTACACATTGTCATATTTAAATAGCGTAGGTTCAGATCAGCTTGTCATATTCATCAAAAGCTACACACGTTTACAGAAACTTATGTAAAGAAATATTTGATTGATAAAGATCTTGATCAGACTGTGCGGATACATTGGCTACTCTGGATCTTAGTGGTTCTCAAAGACAAAGTTGTACCTGTTCCCACGAGTGCATATAAGTGCATCCAATTAAGTTCCTCTATTTCAAAAATATCATGCAACCAACGGATTGATATTAAGGGTCCTGTAAACATTAACGACGATTCAAGGCGTGTATTAATTAACCCTTTCCCTCATACCACAATTCTGCAGCAGACGACTTTGAACATATTTTGTCAAAAAATGGAAAATCTCTATAACTGAATGGATAACCTATGACTAAAAGTGGAAAACATTGTGTCAAAAGGAGAAATTAATCGTATTAAGCAATTTCTTCTTTTGTCACTATGTCAATATGTTTACAAAAAGGCTAACCCGGACAGACAATTTTCGCCTCCTGTGGATTTTCTGTTTCGGGAATCATAACCCCCTGAAACGGGATGTATCGGCCCGGATTATCCTGCGCGACTGCGCAGGCTGATCTGGGTCGATACATTACGCAGATGACACAATGTTGGTTTTCTCGCGAGAGGTTTTCAGTCTGCAATGGTGCCGTTGTTAGAGATTTCACCGTATTTGAGCTTTTATCAATTTTATTTAAACCAGACCTAAACTTTGCTGTTGTGGCAATCGCTCGTATGAATCAGATGACTGCCTCGTATAGGCCGTGTCGGATACACCTTTGTGTCAGCCAATCAAATTGTCGCCTACAAAATCGTTGGGTATCAACACAGGATATAACCTTCATAAACAGAAAATCCGAGACAGAGAAGCAGTGATTGTCGAGTATTAAGTGAATATTTAACCCTTTCCCACCTGCAGACGCATTTTGACGTAATAGCAGCAGACGACTTTTGAAAACATTATGGCCAAAGGTGAAATTGCTCAAGATGAGCAATTTCCCCTTTGGCCACAATGTTTTCAACTTTATTTAACAATTAAGCTATCTTTTATGGAGATTTTTCAGGTTTTTGACACTATGTTTTCAAAGTCGTCTGCTGCAGATTTGTTGTATGCGGGAAAGGGTTAAACATTTAGGGTCAGTTCTAGTCGACCTATTAATGCGATGTCGTTATATCCAATGCACGTACAGGGAAATATTTTGGTCTGGTTGAGAGTGATCTTTTATGTAAGATAAGATAAGATAAGATAAGATAATTGTTATTTACGTGACCTGTGTGAATTTACATACATGAATAACACATGTTATACACATTTTACCACACCCGGCCCATTTGGGCCTATAAGTCACCATAAAATATATACATAATATTAACTAATAAAGTCACATGAAATTAGTTGTTTACAAATATACAATAATTTGATAACAGTGTGTGGAATGAGACATCGCACTCAATATGCAATGTCTTTTTTCACACAGTGAAACACGATCTTTTATGTATGTAGAATCAAAACATGGATACCCAAATTCCCCCCTGAAATGCATACAACCCTTTCACAACGTGCATACAAAATTGGACGCATAAACAGGAGAATACTTTTTGTGGCGATTGGTTTGACAATCGCCACAATGCTAACAGAAACAACAACAACGAAAAATATTTACATAGTCGGTTTTGAACAATCGGTTGATATTTGTTTTCCTTACTGCAAACTAATTTACTCACATCCGTTATAGTTCCATCATTGATGCAGAGACGTGATAAATAATAATTATGTCAGTGCTACTTTGGTACCGGATTGTTACTAATATTTGAGTTTAATCGAGACATTATCTACATAGAGTTAAAATATGTAAATATTATCTTCGTCATGATTGGGCAGATAATAAATATCATTGCGCACTCTATCTTCCTTGCAAATAACTCTGATAATACTCAAATCTAGAAATTCAAAAAGGTTCTATAAATAGCGCGCGACTGGTTATCTCAATATTATAAACGCTTTATTTTGTAGTTGTTTAAATATATGAAAGCGTCTAGATGACAAGACTGGTTTACAAAGGTTTAAAGGATACACGATGTCAGTGTGTACACACGTTATGTATACACGTCTGCACGTTTTTGAGTCAATTAGCAATCAATGCTGAAAGTGTAGCCAAATTTAGTTTGGAGATCGAGCATTATAATATATGCCTATATTTTTATAAATTGAACAGTTTGGCAAATAGTGAAATTGTGCTTTTTGAGCATGTTTGTGTTTGTTTTTGCACTCACATTTTTCGAAGCAGTTTAACAACCTCAGATACATATAAATATACTGTGTTTATATGTCTCTGACAACCCTCAATCATGCAATGTGAAGGGACTAAATTGAACAGACCTGTTTAATATTGGACAGCATTGAAACAAACACCAAACTAATGGATACTGTTTTCTCTCCTTCCTTGATAATTTAGTCATTTCTAAAGTGTACAAAATATTTTATCTTAATATGGCCAAGCGACCTGGTGATGAATATGTGATTACCCGCACCAGATTCATCGCAAGCCCTACATCGATATACTGCTTGTAACTTTGCAGGATTTTCCATACGATCGCCACTACAGTGCCATTGGCGCTTTGATTTAAAAACAGGTGACAAAAGGCTGCTCAAAGTGAGAAATTTATCCTTTTGTCACAATGTTTTTATTGACTCTGTTCGATAAGTATGCACTTAATTAGGAGGTTCCAGAATGTTTGAATCTATGTTGTCAACGTGATCTTCTGCATTTGTGTGGGACAGACAAACTTGTATTGAGCGTCCATCCAGGTAAGGGTCATAATTATACTGCTGAACACAAGTGACTGCTTCAAACAAGTCAAATATAGAATAATAATATAATCTTGTTTATTCTTTAAGTGGCTGCTTAATACAAGTTGACTGCTTACAAAAGGTTACCACAAGTTTTTGTAATTTCGAAACCACGAAAGTCGCTATTGAGATAAATGAAATTAAATAGACAAACACAACATTAGTTCATGACATTACCGTCTCCGTGACGTAATGGTTAAAGCGTCCTCATTTGGCGAAAGAGACCAGGATTCGATCCTCGGTCGGGTCTAACAAAGACTTTAAAAATGGTAGTAAAGGGTCTCTTCCGTGTTGCTCGGGATTGCTCGGGTTTGTGTGTGAGGATAGCATAACGACTGGTGCATCGTTCCCAGGTTGAATAGGACCGGTTGAGTTACACAGGAAACGCAGCACTGATATAACTACTGTTGATATCCGTGTAAACACTATTCAAACGATACCGTCCATGAAATTACCTTATTCACGTCTGTTAGATTAGTACAGTTAAGAACATCATGACATTGACAATCTGAGCGGAACGTGATTGCATAGTGACTGGAACGAAGTTGGAACGCTTTAAGAGCGTAATGGAATTTTGCGCTCTGAACGAAACAATCATAATGAATGAAAAAAATCCAATCCCACGAATGCTTCGCTCATTGAGCGGTTGCAACAATTTACTCGATAATTATTTTACAAAATTACTTTTGATCGAAAAAAAAAAAAAGCGTTCCCAGTGAGCGTAAAAAAGCAACCACAATGATTTGAACGACGTTCTGTTAACAGCTAATAACATCATGTAACTCGACAATCTGAGCGAATGGTGATTGGATCGTGAGCTTGATTGGAACGAAGTTGGAATGCTTTAAGAGCGGAACGGAATTGTGCACTCTGAACGAAATAATCATAATGAACGAAATAATCATAATAAACGAAATAATCATAATGTATGACAAAATCCAATCACATGAATGCTTCGCTCATTGAACGGTTGCAACAATTTACTCGATAATTATTTTACGAAAACTACTTTTGATAAAAATAAAAGCGTTCCCAGTGAGCGTAAAAAAGCGATAAATTTGATCGGAATAGAAACAAGAAATATCTTTAAAAAAGATAAACGGCGAACAATATGAGAAAATACTAAGAAATTGAACATGCGCATATTATTTTATATTTTGTCTTACTTATTAGAATGACAGAAATCAATAACGTTTATAAATGTATACTTTGGTTTTGATATGAATGAGAGAGAGCAAAAAAAAGCTTGCCTCTGCCGGGAAGCGAACCACAGAGCTTTCACTTGACAATCCAAGTCAACATCCATTACACTAGCGCAACATTGTTATTATCCAAGGCCGAGAATTCGTCACATGACTGGAGATTACGCGAGGCTCCCAAGGGGTGTATTATGGAACACAGTATAAGATTTAATTGACGATAAATAACTGAAAACTTATCATGTTTCAAAAATAATTAATATTTTGCTCTTAAATATTATATTTCATACGTTATCACTGACATTTATTTCTTAATAGAAAACAATTAAAGGTTAGTATGCAGATCATTTCATTTTAAAACTTCACCTTATTCGTGCCTCTCGTGGGATCGTCAACGGTATTTCAGTTATCTCATGGCGGCCAGTTCACTTAACGTGCTTTTCCTTATCTCACAACAGCACCTTTTGGTAGCTGGATACTATCGCACATACACTATTTAACCAATTGGAAGACGAGTGATGCTAGTTACTTTTATCAGGCACAGGAAAAAAACGAAAGTCGAGCCGATGCTCGAACTCACGTCCACTTTATTGATAGCCCTCGCCGTTACAGACTGAAATATCCTGATACAGCAAACACTTATAAACGTGGGTTTTAACTGTTCTGTTACCTAACGTTAACCCTTTATTAGCTCGCCAGTACGAAGTACAGGAGAGCTTATGTGTTACCCCCGGCGTCGGCACCGTCGGCACCGTCGGCACCGTCGGCACCGTCGGCACCGTCGGCGGTGGCGTAGACACCTAGGTTTAAGGTTTGTGTTTAAGGTTTTCATTTGGGTTTTAAGGGTTTATACCTTTAGGAACCATTTGTCATCCATCTACGCACACCACTACACCCTTCCTGACCCTGGGTGAAGGTCAAGATAATTTCTACTTGGTTCTACTTGGTTCAGTTACAAGGTTTAAGGTTTGCGTTTAACGTTTAACATATCACTCTGCATTCACTATTATGACATTGATTGCTTTCATATTTAGTTTATACATTTAGGAACTATTGGTCATCCATCTACGCACACCACTACACCCGTTCTGACCCTGGGTCAAGGTCATTTCTACTTGGTTCAGTTACAAGGTTTAAGGTTTGCGTTTAACGTTTAACATATCACTCTGCAGTCACTATTATGACATTGATTGCTTTCATATTTAGTTTATACATTTAGGAACTATTGGTCATCCATCTGCGCACACCACTACACCCGTCCTGCACCTGGGTCAAGGTCAAGGTCATTTCTACTTGGTTCAGTTACAAGGTTTAAGGTTTGCGTTTAACGTTTAACATATCACTCTGCATTCACTATTATGACATTGATTGCTTTCATATTTAGTTTATACATTTAGGAACTATTGGTCCATCTACGCACCCCACTACACCCGTCCTGATCCTGGGTCAAGGTCAAGTTATATCAGAGTTATTGCCCCTTTTCTGTCAAAAAATCTAACTTTTTCGTCACGTTTTCAAATAACTTTTTTTCTACTCAAAGGATTAGATTGAAACTTCTGACAAATGTTTATATCAATGTGTGTGATTGGTTCACAAAAGGGAGATAATCCAAATAATTTTATATCAGAGTTATTGCCCCTTTTCTGTCAAAAAATTAAATTTTCAAATAACTTTTTTTCTTCCCAAAAGATTGGATTGAAACTTCTGACAAATGTTACTTTTTTTTTTATTCGACGTCTGTCTGTCTATTTTTTTTTTTATCCGGCGTCTGTCTGTCTGTCTGTCTGTCCGTCACACTTTTTTTGTCACGTTTTCAAAAAACTTTTGTTCTACTCAAAGGATTAGATTGAAACTTCTGACAAATGTTTTTATCAATGTGTGTGATGGGTTCACAAAAGGGCGATAATCCAAATAATTTTATATCAGAGTTATTGCCCCTTTTCTGTCAAAAATTTAAATTTTCAAATAACTTTTTTTCTACTCAAAGGATTGGATTGAAACTTCTGACAAATGTTTATATCAATGTGTATGATGGGTTCACAAAAAGGGGGATAATCCAAATATTTTTATATCAGAGTTATTGGCCCTTTTCTGTCAAAAATTTAATCTACTCAAAGGATTGGATTGAAACTTCTGACAAATGTTTATATCAATGTGTATGATGGGTTCACAAAAGGGGGATAATCCAAATATTTTTATATCAGAGTTATTGCCCCTTTTCTGTCAAATATTCAAATTACTTTTTTTCTGCTCAAAGGATTGGATTGAAACTTCTGACAAATGTTTATATCAATTTTTGAACTTGAACTTAGAATTTTTGTCAAAAGTATTGAAAAGGTGTATTATCTTGCAATAGGTGATACTGTGCGACTTTACCTAATACTTTAACTGTTCTGAAGTAGGCCCTGATAGGCGAGCTATATTGTCCTCCGACAACTCTTGTCTAAAATAATGTGTTTGTTTGGTGTTCTACGCCGCTTTCAATGTAGTAGTTCAGTTATATCACGGCGTTTACGGGGGGAAATTGCTAGAACTATCGGTGTTATTTATTCTGACACCAATCCAACAGTCAAAGTATTATATATAAAACCAAGGAGAGAACCATTACTATCATTTTTAAAGTATTTGGTATGCCCCGAAAGGCAGATCGGATCCTGGTCTCTCGCTCCTAAAGCGGACGATAGATCTATAACACCTCGGAGTCGTTATTTATTTAAACCAAAACTACACAAACAGTAGAGTTAGGTCACATGCACTCGTACCTTGGAATGTGGTCTGACCCTTCGATACCCACGAGACAAAGTTAGTGACCATAGCTCCTCCATAGCCGCCGAGTCCATTACGCTAATCCCCATATAATCATCATTCCGAGATCTGTACGCGTCCAACCCGGCACCTTGGGACAGAGTCAGGTTTCTCTTCAGGTCCACGAAGAATAAATCCTCTCTAATACCTTGTGTTAAGTGTCCGAACAAATACACGTCGTCCACGCTAATCAAAGGCGTGGTACGGGAATACATATATAGGTGGCGAAGCACGGCTTTAGTCATTATCGCAAAATAGCCGGAACAGAAACGCGGTAAGTGGGTCTTGTTTGGGAATATACCTGCTGGTATATACCACTGACTGCTTTTATCTCTGACTATAGGACTCGTTCCTTCTTCGTTAACGTGACATAAAATTAAATTATCTCCACTATTTATCACGTTGAGCACTCGGTCATAGAGAGTGAACGGGTTTACGTACATATCGTCATCAACTTTAAGAATGAATTTCGCGCTTGGGCAAATATTGGCGATCCAATTTAAAGCTGCGAGACATTTAAGCGATAGATTTTGAAAACTGTCGGTAACATCGGCCTCAAGGATATCGCCATGAAATAATTGTTCGTTATTGATTTTGACTTGATCTTCTGGATTTTCTGGCTTTCCAAGAACGAAAACAATTCTCACGTTGTAGTTCAATAGCGTATGTTTGCCTCCCCATGTGTTACGTATGCATCGTCTTTTAATACGATTGGACCATTTACTTTGTACGTAAACCAAGAGATCCAAGTTTGAATCACATGTCGTGTTATCAGGAGCGATCACCGATTCAGGTATTCCTGGTATTGTTAAGGTATCGCTAGATTTCTTTCCAAATGATCGTAGATTCATCCATTGAGTATCTTTAATGTCCGGTAACTGTTGCACACCAAGACGTCGTTTTAAGTGTACAGATCCGGTGTAGAATAAATCAGAATTCAAGTTTGAAATGGTGTCGTTCAAGATTGTATTGCAAATGTATCCAACAATGCTTAAGCATATAATCAACAGGAATATCCGTTTGGTGGCGCTGATGTCCATACGCCGTTTTCTAAAGCACGTGCATTTTCCCATGATTGATACGGGTATGATTGTGTCTTTCACTGTCTTCGTGGTTCGCTTTAATAAAAAAAAATATTGTATTGTGTGTCGCACTTTTCCCCACATAATATAAACCAAATTCAAACCTTTAACGGATACACTTTATTGATTGTGAGGTGTTTTACGCCGCTTTTGACATTTATTCAGTTATATCACGGCATTTCCTGGGTAACCAGTACTACTGGCCAATTAATCCTGACACCAGCCAGTCAGTCGTAATGCTTACCCTGAGCACCAAGAGGGAAGCCATTATTGCCCTTTTTAAACTCTGTTTACGGATACAAACGACCTTTGCAGCAGATGACCCTTGACAACAGACAACGTTATTACCATTTTCCGGATACAGACGACATTTGTTTGCCGTATTAGGATTTACAGAATATTGACTCAAATCTATAGAACGGTTCAAGGTTTTTTTTAAAAGATAATCCGTCTGCTATGCTAAGTTAAGTTGAAACAATTTTTGTTAAGCTGACATATCTTCGAATTTTAAGTTTACTTAACCCTGTGTCGGATGCAGACGCATTTGAAGCAGAGGATATTTTGAAAACAGTGTGATAAAATGAACAATTTCTCAAAATGAGCAATTAATACTACTGCCATACTGTTTTCTCCTATATGCAATAATGATACATTCCTTTATAGAGTGGCCATTCCTTGCCAATATGAGCTGTCCCACGAGAAAACCAACGTTATGGCCTCTGCGTAATGTATCGACCCAGATCAGCCTGTGCAGTCCGAGCAGATTCATCCGGGCGTACACATTCCGTATCAGGGGGATAGAGGTATAGAGTAATGATTCCTGTGACAGAAAATCCACAGGAGGCGAAACGTGTCTGTCCGGGTTAGCCTGCGCTTCATGCTTATGCTGATACGGGTCGATATATTCACGCATATTCTAATGTTGGTTTTCTCGCGGGACGGCTCAAAAGTGTTCCATGTAGGAAATTGTTAACCGTTAACGTGATACGACTGTTTAAGAATCGTCTGATATAACCACTGCCACTGAAACTAATAGTATGTAGGTCAAAGGGAAGTAAATCGGATCGGCTTGCCGGGCAGACAATTTTGTCCAGGGAATTTCAGATGAATATATAAGACTGATGTTGACTCCCATTGGACAATAATGATTTTGTTGAAAGTTGAAAGTGATTTTCATAAAAATGAATAACCTCCGACTGATTTATAACCAAAATAGTGTTTGCTTTAAGCTATGTTGACACTCTAATGTGCAACGGCATTTTACCCCCTTGCTCGATTCGGGCAATAATTTCCGCAGAAAAACGTCTAAAACGACCTGGTCCCAGGAAGAGACAGGTTCATAAATGATTTTTCTCATTATCCACCACATCAATATTTGGACATTTGTAGTTGTCCTGACCGCCATGCGCTGACGTCACAATAATCACGTTCCGTAGCGAATATTTAACGCGAAATGACGCGTTCTTTTAGAATATTGTACTTGAGCAATGTTTGTTGGGATTGGCATTTAATCATTTTTATTCCAAAAATAATATTATTTAAAAAAATACGGTATTTATTTGTACGTTTTCGAAAGAAGTATAAACAATATATTTTAGACCATGTTTTAAATCGTTGTTTGATTAATCTGTCACTGCGGAATGTTGCAAATTGTGACGTCAGAGCATAGCGGTCAGGACAACTACATTTCCAAATATAATGAACATTAAGCTTAAAATCGCCGGCGTATTGGTCGGTTGGCAAATATTGATGTGTTGTAAGAGATCCCGTAAATATTTGTCATGAATGGGGTCGTCATTTTGCATCCCTTTACTCGGACACTGATTGCGAATCTTATAACAGATCGAATTATGGGACCATTACGGACTATGTCAATCGTCTGACGGATGAGTTCATTAGTGCTGATGGTGATCATATCCATCAAGAGGATGTTTTAATTGCATTATCGACATTGAAAACTGGAAAAATGTGCGGTAATGATAGGGTTTGCAATGAACATCTCATTCATGGTGGACTGATGTTAAAACATTATCTAACGTGCTTATTTAACCTAATGTACTGTAATAGCTATGTACCTACTGATCTTAAACATGGTGTGATTATAACCCTTCATAAGGGTGGGGGTAAACCGAGTTATCGAGCAATTACCCTTTCCTCGTCTATTTTAAAATTGTATGAAAAGGTTTTATTGCGACGGTTACAAGATACTGTCAATAAACCACTACATGCACTTCAGGGCGGTTTTCAACCTGGTATGGGGAGTCCTATGACATCATTTGTTCTAAATGAAAGCATAATTTACAGTAAAGAAAATCATAGTAAATTATTTGCTTGCTTTTTAGATGCCCGGCAGGCATTTGACCGTGTGTGGCATGACGGTCTATTCTATAAATTACACAAGCTAGGCGTTTGTTCCAAACTTCTAAAATCAGTAATCAATTTCAATGCATACTGACATGTATAGTTGCGTTATGTATGGTGGGTTTTACTCCGACTGGTTCCCCATTATACAGGGCACCAGACAAGGTGGGGTTTGGTCTCCATGTGTGTACCTTATTATCCCCCGCTTTTTCGAAGAAAAAAAGGGGGGTTATTAATTTCGGTTTGTCCGTCCGTCCGTCCGTCTGTCCGTCTGTCCGTCCGTCACACTTCGTTTCCGTGCAATAACTGCCGCAAATGTGAACCGTTTCTTTTCAAACTTGGTAACAAGGTTAAATGCCTTAACGGCTAGGCCAAGTTCGAATATCACTTTCGGCGGACTTTATTTGGTGGAGTTATGGCCCCTTATTTAACAAAATATGTTGTTTCTTGCCGTTTCCGTGCAATAACTGCCACAAATGTGAACCTTTTTTTTTCAAACTTGGTAACAACGTTAAATGCCTTAAGGGCTAGGCCAAGTTCGAATATCACTTTCGGCGGACTTTATTTGGTGGAGTTATGGCCCCTTATTTAACAAAATATGTTGTTTCTTGCCGTTTCCGTGCAATAACTGCCACAAATGTGAATATTTATTTTTTCAAACTTGGTAACAAGGTTAAATGCCTTAAGGGCTAGGCCAAGTTCGATCGTCACTTTCGGCGGACTTTATTTAGTGGAGTTATGGCCCCTTATTTAACAAAAAATGTCGTTTCTTGCTGTTTCCGTGCAATAACTGCCACAAATGTGAACCGTTTTTTTGTTCAAACTTTGTAACAAGGTTAAATGCCTTAAAGGCTAGGCCTAATTTGATCGTCACTTTCGGCGGACTTTATTCGGTGGAGTTATGGCCCCTTATTTAACAAAAAAAGTCGTTTCTTGCTGTTTCCGTGCAATAACTGCCACAAACTTGGTAACAACCTAGGCCAAGTTTGTTTAATTTACCCTGTAATACATGTTCAATAAAAAGTCTACTGACATGTTTAAACCTAACCTCAACATTTTCCTGCAAGCGGGGGATATAAATTTCATGAATTTGCTTGTTTATATAAATCCATTGATCGAACTGTTAGTTAACAGTAAACTAGGATTTCAAATTGAAGGGACGAGTTATTGTGCCCCGTCCTTTGCAGACGATATGACGCTTCTCGCTTTATCTGGTAAAGCCCTACAACATATGATAAACATTTGCTATCAATATTCCTGTCAATGGCGTTACCAATATAATGCGGATAAATGTGCCGTCGTCACTTTTAATGAAACCAAACGTTCATTTACACGCAGTTCACGGTCCTGGCGTGTTGGTAAAACAGCTATACAAGAAAAAGAAGAGTATGTTCATTTAGGCATACTCTGTAACAGGTACTTTAGTTCTTCCGTAATAGTAAAACATGTTGATAGAAAATTAAGGGGTACATTTTTCGGATTAATCAAAGAGGGATTACACAGGAATGGGTTGATCCTCTGACTAGTTATAAAATATATAATTCAATTGTTATCCCAAGGGTACTTTTTGGTTGTGAATTGTTACAATCGCTCTCTGATCGAGACAGTCTAACATTGGAAAGGTCACATAGGCTTTGCTTGAAACAAGCCCAGGGACTTCACATTAGATCGAGAACAAATATTGTCCTCGGTCTTTTAGGAGCATTCCCTATTGAAGCCGAAATTGATAAGAGAAAACTGACCTTTCTAGGTCAATTGTGTCGTTTAGAAAGAGACTGTGCGACAACATCTATATTTTTATTACGTGTGTGTTCATATCAGTATGACTTAACTCAACTAGGGTTTATAGCTGACGTTGTCAAACTGTTACATAAATATGACTTGTTACATGTTTTGCAATACTTTATTACCCATGGCAGCTTCCCGAGCAAACATATTTGGAAAAAATGTTTAAGTACAAAGATAACTCATTACTTCACTAATGAATGGACCGAGAGAACATCTTGTCAAGAGTTTGTACTAGACAGACAAATTCAACAGCAGTTCTCGATTAGCCCAGCATGGTCTTATGCAAAACATGATCCTAGTTTGCTACGGGCTAGTTTTTCTATCGCTCAATTAAATGCGTATTCGTCATTTCCGGATTTTACTCGTTGCTCGCGGTGTAATTGTAGCGATATGAGAACTAGTCTGACGGAGCATATCTTGACTACATGTAACTGTAAAAGTGTTCGTGAATGTACTATCTTATTTAATCAGAAAACAGATTACAAGTTTGGGAGCACAGTTTTAGCTTTATTAGTATCGCTGAATAGTTATGAATATGTTTGTGCTCTATTCGGTTTGAATCCGATTGTAAATAATGCACTTCACTACGATTATGTTATATTTTTCAAGCATGTCGCACTGTTTCTGGATTCCATTTGGAATTCGTATAAACAAGCTGAGAAATCGTTGGTATAAAGGCAGTTGTATGTAATATATTATAATTCGTCTTAAAACATTTGGATATGACTGAGTACCTTTGTCTGGGTATGTTTTCATGCATTTACCTTTGAATGCTTTATGATGTTCACATGCATCATTCAAAGAAGAAAAACTGAAAATATTCCCCAATGACATTTACTTTTCTTATTAAAATCTGATAAATGATAGTAATTGAAAAAACTTAGAGAAGTTTCAGAAAAAGTTGAATATTACAAATATGTTTTTTCCTTATTTTCAAAGTTTTGAAATTGTCTTTTCTTAAATCTGACAAATATGGATTTTCATAAGTGTCGAATAGTGTCTATTTTTTAGCTTTAACTACAATGTATCGCATGAACTTCAAAAACCAAAAAGAAGATAAACAATTGGCATATCATCTTTCAAATATCGGCAATTTGCGTGAAAACTTTTTTTTTCATGGGCTGAAATAGCAAACAAAAAGCTCATCATAAGGCTTTTATAAATTGATCTAGCAAAAAAAAAAGCCCACTACCATACCTTTTTTTTTTTTTTTTTTTTAATTCAACATATATCCAACTTTCAAAAAACCGATATTACAACAAAAGTTAAATATTATGAAAAATCCACTTTTCAGTTCAGTACATCCTTAAGTGCAACTTAAATTAATTTAAAATTCAAGTGCGAAACTGTTGTGTGCTTAAAACGACTTTGGTAGATTATGAAACTTCATGATTGCAAAAGGCACATTGTCCGAACAAATTTACCCTGCTCTTTTACTTATTAATGTGTCACTTTCTTTCAGTTTGACATTATTATGAAACTGTGATTTGTTTGACTTGGTACTTGTTGATTTTAAAGATTTCATACAAGTCAATGTCAATACGGATCACTGTTCTATAACATATAATCTTAGAATTTGCGGTGCTTTTTTGAAAGGTCCCCTTGATTGAAATTACAAATGACCTTAACAAGACTCAAAACATAAAACTTGATGTTTTGCTTCCAGTTCAGACTTCCCGAAACTCTTGTCAGACCTTCAGACCTGACTGACAGATTATTGTCAAAATGTCTGACACAACAGATAAAATTGCAAATCAACAATGTAAGTGTCAATAATATTTGTTTGGAAACATGCTTGGATTTGTTAATTTGAATCGGTGAATAAAAAATTCCGTTTTTGGGGGGGAACAAAGAGAATAATATGCACTCTCCAAATATAAGGATCATATATATATATTAAGGTCTGAAGTTCCTGTCATCAAACATTACTCAGAACTGCTCTCCAGATTGCTGTTAGTAAATCAAAATGACCAAGAACTTCTTATGTTGCAACTTGTTTAGTTTGACAAGTGAGCTCCAGGTCTGACAGAACTATCTTATCAGTCAGACTAAATGTCTGACAGGAGTCTCACGAGTTTCGGGATGTCTGCCAGCTACCACTAGTCTTCATCGCTAAATAATTAAAATTGTATGTATCTCCTCAACTTACATAAAAGTCAAAATTCTTGTAATATCATGATATTACTTATCTTTGATGGTGTCTGAACAGCATGTCTTAACTTTGAGCAATTAGGTCAGATTGTGTTCTTTAGAACACCACATTGTGGTTATGAACAAAAGATTAAGGTTGAAGTTTGTCTCATTATAGGTCAACAACAGGACTGCACGGCAACATTTTGCAAATGTGAAGAACCAGCTATCACATTCATAAGTTACAATCTGTGGCCAGCCACACCAACAAAACCTAAGATTGGATTCAGCCTAAGGTTCATAGAACTGCTTGCAGTGCTACAGCTTGAATGCCATATGCCAGCCAAAACATTTAGTGATGCACTACGCCATATGCGTATATTTTCATTTAGCCTAGTTGCGGAGGTAAGTGAAATTAAGTTACTTGTTAGTTAGATGTTTATATTTAAAAATATCAAGTATATTTTACAATGACTTGTAGGCCGTTGTACGCACGCTATCGTTAAACCACAGCTTGTTAAAACACAATTGAACTTGAGGATCATAATGAAGAGAGGGTTCAGTTAAATGCTGTTTTTTGTAAAATAGTTTCTGAATACAGATATATTCATTTAATTCAATAGTTTTAGCTTCTGGTATCACTAAATTGTTAAAATGGTATACTTTAGTTAATGCTCTTTTGGTTACAGAAGTAGATTCATAGAAATTAGTAGTCATGTAAAAAATATATTTCTGAATCTGTGATAGAACTTGAGAAATTTATTTGTTTAACCTGATGACTACAACATCTAGTGGCATATTAGGCGCCGTTTTACTATTTATTCCTTATTTTTTTATCAAAAAATAGAGTGTTTGATATCAGGAAATGGATTTCTTGATATCTAGAAATAAATAATATTTTCTGATATCAAAAAAAAGATTTTCTGATATAAAAAAAAAGATTTTCTGATATAAAAAAAAAGATTTTCTGATATCAAAAAATGAATTTTTGGTATCAGAAAATCTATTTTTTGATATCAGGAATTCGAATTTGTTATATCTGAAAATATTAATTATTTTCTGATATCAAGAAATTGATTTCCTGATATCAAAAAATGATATTCTGAATCAAGAATTCGAATTCCTGATATCGGAAAATTAATATTTGATATCAGAAAATGTATTTCTTGATATCAGAAAATGTATTTCTTGATATCAGAAAATGTATTTCTTGATATCAGAAAATCGTCAGTACTTTTTGATATCAGAAAATAGATTATTTGATATCAGAAAATTGATTTCTTGACATCAAAAAAGGATTTTCTGATATCAATAAATGGAATTTCTGATATGAAGAAATTGATATCCTGATATCAAAAAATGATTTTCTAATATCAAGAATTCGAATTCCTGATATCAGAAAATGAATATTTGATATCAGAAAATGAATATTTGATATCAGAAAATGAATATTTGATATCAGAAAATCGTCAGTAAATAAAGAATATTTCCTGATAGCAAAAAATGAATTTTTGATATCAAAAAATCTATTTTTTGATATCAGGAGTTCGAATTTTTGATATCAGAAAATATTCATTATTTTGAAAATCATCGGAAAGAATGGAGGGCCAAGCCGGAGCTTAAACTCACGACCATTTGATTATAAACACGTATGATAGCGTGAATAGGTCGTCATCTTCAGTATTTAATTAATAAGTTATTAACCTACGGAGGCCCTAAAGTGACATTCAGCATATTTTTTTAGTATGCAAATTGGCCGTTTAACGAAATAAATAATAATTATATACTTTTTTTTACATGCAAATTAGCTGTTTTATTAAACGAAATACTTATTTCGTTAAAATGAAATGATAATTCGATACTTTTTTTTAATATACAAATTAGCCGATTTATTTCGAATTAACGAAATAATCAGTTCGTTTAAACGAAATAATAATTCGATGCTTTTTTTTAATATGCAAATGCGCTGTTTTATTTATGAAATTTCATAAACTTTATAAGTGAACGTTATCAGTTTTAAGTTTTAACGTGGTTTTGATTGATTGGGGTTTAACGCCGTTTTCATCTATTTTTCAGTCATATCACGGCGGCCAGTTCACCTAATCATATGTTTCCTGGTTTTCTCACACCAGTACTCCACACAACATACTTTCCGAGAAAGTGGCTGCTTTTCCACATCGACTGTTAGCCCATTGGTGAAATACCTCTATCCCCCTGCGACGGAATGTGTCGGCCCGGATTAGCCTGCTTGGACTGCACAGGCTGATCTGAGTCCATAATTACGTGAGAACGGCTCATATTGTTTGTTTTCAGAGTCACCAGCTAAGAATTATGAGGGGCATATTAAAATAAATCAGAGAAGAAAATATGTATAAAACATCCGCCATTTTAAAGAAACAACATATTAGAGTGATTCGTTTTATTTGGATTTTACACCATTTTCAACAGTATGTTAGTCATACCACTCATTCATGATAACTAAATTTCCAACGAGTACAAATCTAAAAATTGAACCTTGGTCTAAGGACACTCCACCATGACGAATATAAAGGTGACACAACCGGTGCAAGAGTGTCAAAAATGAACATCTTGAAAATTGTAAATTCTAAACGTTCTAAAAGTGTAATGTACTATTCAGCATAGGTTTTTTAAGCTTCTTAAAGCCCATTTGATACTATACACTATATGTGCCGTCTCGCGAGAAAACCAACATTATGGCTTCTGCGTAATGTATCGACCCAGATCAGCCTGCTAATATCTTGTACTTAGGATCTGGCAGATCCAGGTCCTTTTAAGAGACATCGTTAGATACAAGGAAATGCTGTTAGATACAAGGACATTCTGTTAGATACAAGGAACTTCGGTGCGATACCCTATCTCTTCCCCCCCCCCCCCCCCCCCCCCAAAAAAAAAACCTGCATGGTTCTCTTACGTGCTGAGTGTATAACACTGACAAATGTAAAGCATTGTTCCTGGAAAGGACCAGTACTTGACCTCTAGTTGAATGGGAGACAAGTAAAGGCACCCCATACATTTCAAGAACCAGGGCCGGGATTTGAAGCCCCCCACCTTCATATTGACAGTTGATCGTGTTTTAAAACTACTAGACTACCAGATCTCGCGAAGGGTGATGAAACATACCCGTAAACCAAACCGTAATGATGCCGGGAAATAACCAATCCCGGAAAATAAAGAGAAACACTGTATTGCTGATGTAAATCTTACTCAATCACATAATTTTATGTTTTATCCTGAATTATCAACCGCTATATATATATACACAGGAGTAGCATATTTCACTGTGTTAAGCCAATGCTTTCTTTGTATGTATTCTTTTTATGTTCTCTTTATTTCAAATTGTTTTCATTTTAACACTTTTTGTTTCCATCTGATCACGGTGTATGCTAGCTATATTACAGAGATGTTATTTGTGTATTATGTTTTGTATATACTCAGAATCGCATTTAAATATTTTATATTGTTAAAACATTTAATTTGACTACACGAAAGAGAAATCGCTCACACAAATAATTATTATGTAATGATGGCCGAAATAACACGATGACCGAGTTTATCCGAAAACCACCGAACTCCTACACAAGATGTAAAATAAATCGAAGAACTTTGTACGCTCACCTGAATTATAATTCCTTACAAATAAATAGAGGTATCACATTTGACAATATTATGTCCGAAATGACCAAGCGGCGAGTACACCTGAAAGCTTCGTACTCCTAAAATAGATATAAATCAAATCACATAACTTAATGCATGATCACCTGTAGAGTTACGCCAGTATCTACACAGAGAGGTTTCCCATGTGACCTCGTGTGTGCATCGAACATGTTTTTGCGACAATATCCTGATAACATTAATGATAACATTATTAGAAATGCGTTCACACGTTTATGAACGCTTTCCCGTAAACAGGCGACAGTGTTTCCTTTGCAGCAGACAGTTTTAAAAGAAAGAAAAACATTGTGGAAAACGAAGAATTGCTCGAAACGAGAAATTTCTGTTTTTCCCATTATGTTTTCAATTCTTTTATCAAACTAAGTAGGTCCAATTTACGATTTAAAATACATTTCCCTCAAATTGCGTTCTACCAAAGCAGATGACTTTTATTTTCCGTAACTAGTGACAGTTTCTCGTTCACCTGGTATTAGACTTTTAAAGTCGTCTGCTTTGAAAACAAAATCTTGAAATTTGGTTCTGTAATCTCTTCGTTCATACAGGCGCTTTCTGACGCCTCTGTAGTAGTCGACTTTTAAAAACATTGTGGCCAAAGGAGTATATAGCTCATTATGAGCAATTTCTCCTTTTGTCACAATGTTTACAACATGAATCAACATAATTCAGGAATTGTACTTTCATTTACCAAATGTTTGCCTAAATGTTTTGAAGTCGTCTACTGCAGATATGTTAGTTGTTTGTAGAAAAGGGTGAATCATAAGAAAAAGAATTAACATAAAATGTAACATCCTGTAGGATTATAGCAAATCGCTTCATTTCAAACTTTTTCAAAGGTCTGTCTCAAAGATGCTACTAGGAAATCGTTTAACCCTTTCCTCCATGCAGATGCTTTCTGACGCATTTGCAGCTGACGGCTTTTGGAAACTCTATTCAACAACTATACTTTCTATTCACAGAAAATGTCCATGATGTTTACAAAGTTTTCAAAATCGTCAGATGCAGATATGTTGTAAGTTGGAAAGGGTTACACAAAGTGTCAGTTTCTTCATGATTATGACACCAATTCGGATACTGATTTCAAGGTCAATCATGCCCCATGTTCAATTGACGCTGAATCTGAAACATGTGTCTCGAAAACAGATAATACTTCACCAAATGTTCGCGAAAACCAATTATACTTCACCAAGTGTTCGCGAAAACCAATTATACTTCACCAATTGTTCGCGAAAACCAATTATACTTCATCAAGTGTTCGCGAAAACCAATTATACTACACCAAGTGTTCGCGAAAACCAATTATACTTCACCAATTGTTCGCAAAAAACAATTATACTTCACCAAGTGTTCGCGAAAACCATTTATACTTCACCAATTGTTCGCAAAAAATAATTATACTTCACCAAGTGTTCGCGAAAACCAATTATACTTCACCAAGTGTTCGCGAAAACCTAGTATACTTCACCAATTGTTCGCGAAAACCAATAATACTTCACCAAAGGTTAGTGAAAACCAATTATATTTCACCAATTGTTCGCGAAAATCAATTATGCTTCACAAAGGGTTAGCGAAAACAAATTATACTTAACCACATGTTTGCGAAAACCAATTATACTTCACCAATTGATCGCAAAAACCAAGTATACTTCACCAGTTGTTCGCGAAAACCATTTATACTTCACCAAGTGTTCGTGAAAACCAATCATACTTAACAAATTGTTCGCGAAAACCAATTATACTCACCAATTGTTAGCGAAACCAATTATTCTTCACCAATTGCTAGCGAAAACCTACTTCGTTTCGTCGATCCGACATGGGTTTTCGCGTTTAACCCTTTCCCATATGAGACAAATATACAACAGCAGACGACTTTGAAAACGTGTGGTCAAAAATATAAAAAAAAGAACAGTAATTGAATAAAGTTGAAAACATTGTGGCAAAATTTCTCGGAGCCGTTTGGTTGTTTTCAAACGGAATTGAGCCGTAAACACATACACTGGAGAGGTCCTAGTAGTACCAAAGCTGAATCGTCGAGTCCTAGCTCAGTCGGTAACGACGCGGGCTGTCAATCCAGGGGATGTGAGTTCGAATCCCGGCTCGGCCAACTTTCTTTCCGACGTTTGACAAAAGTCATTGCGACATGCGTCATTCGTCTTCCACCAATGGGCTAAGTCTATGTGGAAAAGCAGCCAGTTGCTTGGGAAGATTGTTGTGTGGAGTACTGGTGTGAGAAAACCAGGAAACACATGAGTAGGTGAACTGGCCGACTTGATATGACTGAGAAATTGTTAAAACGGCGTTAAACCCCAATCAATCAATCAACCAAAGCTGAATGCGTTTAATAATGTCATGAAAGCATCAATTGACGACTCTGAAAAATACGATTAAAACTGTGGACATTATTTTAGGAATATCTTATCATGAACCATTTTTGATTTTCCTACAGTGTTTTCAATACATATTACAAATGTTTACGTCATTGCAATTCAGTTATACGCATATGTAGATGGTATCAAAGCAAACGAATACAACTAAACGAGGCTCTCCTTACGTCTGGGTTCTGGATGCTTCCCCAATAACCATAAGTTGTGGAATAGCAACTTAATACTGCCCGACATGCAACACATTTGCAATAGACGACTTTGAAACTCTCTATAAATGAAAGAACAATATTTATTATTGACAAAATGACAAATTGCTTATAACGAGCAATTTCTTCAGAGGCGTTATAAAGCGTCTGTATGTGGTAAAGGGTTGTGTTTAAGGATACGTCCCCCATCAACCACAGTGTGCGGAAAAGCAACGGATTTAAATCTTAAATCACTTTACATGAACTTCATAAAAAGTCGTTTGCTTTGTAAACAAGAGGATGAAAATGTTTAACCTAGAATAGAGTTAAACATTATGGTAAAAGAAGGAATTGTTAATCATGAGCGGTTTGTCTCTCTTCTGCAATGCTCTTTAGACATGACTGCAGCATGACATAACAAGTTATCATAGAAAGAGTTAAAATGAATGATATCGCTGCTTATTTAAATCTCAGGATTCCAAGAACGAGCATGTATTGGTAACCCCAAACTATTCGAAAATATCTGAGGGTTTGCCTTTTGCCATGTTACTTCCTGTATACACATTGAACTTGAGCATGGATTGTGAAAACACCTGACACAATCATGGGATAGAACTTGTTATGGTGATATTACAAGTTCAAGTATAGAGGCAATAGAACATTTAGTTCTCCACCCTCTCTCACTCTTTATCTAGCAACTAGCGTATTTACTGACTGATAAAGGGGGACCGATAACATTAAGTGATATCAGTCAATAGACCACGTGATCCACTCCACATGACGAGCTGCCTGAACTACTTTTGACCCGGGGTCATGTGTACGATACGCTGTCAATTAATGTACATGTCGAGTGAGTGTGTCAGTTGGAATGGGGGGAATAAAATTTAAAATACACTTTTGAACTTGATTTATTTTTTATTTACTCGATAAAATGTATAATTGTATTTTAATCAAAATATAAACAAAGAATTGAATGCACAAATTAAATTCGTAATGCTATTTATTTCCCTCGAATCCCTTCCTCTGTCGTATCAATACATGTACAATTTTGCATACGACGCAAATTCGGAGAAATAAAAATGTCTGAAACGGGTGAATTTGACATGTTTATTGATGATCTGCTTAACATAGATAGCCAAACTGAGGGATTTGTTGAATTCGATATTGATCCCTCAATATTTGACGAAGAAATGGATTTGCCATGCATTAATCCCATAACAAATACAGGTAAACAGTTCGAGTCTGAGCTGAACACTTCAACCAGTACAAATTCTGGTCGCATTGGTGCATTTCAAACTAAAATCCCTGGACGTGCAGATGTGGAAAAAATCATAAGTGAACAAGAAAATAAAAATACAATGAGAAAAACATTTGGTGATATTAAAAAACTTGGAACAATTGATGTGTGAAAAGGGGGATAATCAACCAATGCACAAAGTACAAGTGGACGAACTGGATGAACATATTGCTGCCTTCCTACTTTCTATCAAGAAGCCAGATGGATCTCAGTATGGGACAACAACGATCAGGAATATGGTCTGCAGTTTTGATCGCATGCTACGCCGTCATGGCTACCCACACAACATTGTCGGAGGCACGTCAAATGCCTTCAATCTTACAAAGGAAACGCTTAAGGTATGATGCTATAACCAATCAAAATGTATATGAGCTGTAACATTAGATCTATTGCAACTGTGTAAAGTATCCACCAAATCAGGATGCGAATTCCCCGCATTCTAATCTTGAGTTGACACTTTCCACGGGATTTTTGTTTCGAGAAGGAAATTATTGTACACACATACCCCAATGAGACCGAGAAGGGCAGCCCCAATTGTGGCTATTCATATGAAAATAATCATTGGTACCCACAACATAACTGTTGTAACAAGAATGGCTCCTTCATTACAAAAAAAAACCACACACAAATAATGAATTTTCTTAATCCCTATGTTATTTTAAAAAATAAAGATGTGTTTGTAAAACATGAATGCCCCCTGAAAGCAGCTTATAAGAAATAAAAAATGTGACCTTTGACCTTGACCTTTATCAGATGACATTGAAGGATTAATCAACTGATGCGTATTAATTAACTTCATCATTGTAACTTCGAAACAGTTGGGAGTTCTATGCAATGTTAAGCTTTCTGATAAATGTGAACTTGAACTTTGACCTTGACTTTAACTATATGACCTTCAATAGATAATCCAGGGGGTGGGGCATAATTATACAAAATCATCTAAAAATAATACCTACATATCAAACAGTGCCTTTTTAACCCATTACAACATACTGAATTTTATGACTGATCTATATTGAAAGCATTAGCAGACGACAGTAGTAAATTGTGACAAATGACTGTTTAAATTAAAGATTCAGTAAAAACATTATGACAAAAGAAGAAACTGCTTGATAGGAGAAATTTCTTCTTTTATCACAATATTTTCCGAACTCATTTGCTGCAGATGTATAAAAATGTGTGTTTATGGACTAATGGGTTAAAGAAATTACTGGTTAAAGCGCTTCTATTTTGCAAGATAGTGATATATTTCAATTTGTGATCACCGAGAGCCTTATTTTCACAAGTGGCAGAGTGAACTTTATCTCGATCTTGCTAAAAAACACACACATATTTATCCTCTATTTAATTCAATTTACAAAATTAGGCTAAACTAAAGCTGCTGAAAAAATGTGGTAAAGGAAATCGTCCATGTGAAGCAGAAACTGTATCCGAAGGTGATATCAAAGTCCTGTATGAACAAGGTCTCCTTGGATCAGCTACTCCAGAATCAATTATCAACACACTCTGGCTGAATAATTATTTACATTTTGGGATGAGAGGTGTATCAGAGCACTACAACCTATGGTGAGTTTTCTGTGTCCAGCTCTTGAATCTAGCTTTTTCCTAAATCTTGACAGCAGTGCTCACACATTGACTACCCAAATGGATATTATGTACCATAAACATAAACATCTTTTTTCAACTTGGTTGGATAGGAACCCCAGTTCTTTGTATTGTAAAGCCGGATCATCAAATTCTTCTGAACACTCCGACTTCCCACTAGAATTTAGTGCCACAACCTATATACTGTCTTTAACCGATTCAGACGACAAGCTGTATCCCAGTTAGAAGACATGAATTCCGTTATGATCTGAAAATAGAAAAAAAACATACATAAATTCGAATAATAGTTTCAAGGCATAAATTATTTACATATTACATGCATAGGTTTATAAATGTAATGAATTGTAAACTTTAAAGTCTTTATAATTAATCAATAACATTTGAGGATTTATATATCGCCTTTTCACCAATATAAACATATGATATATTTTTTCACATTTAAGGACTGATAACAAATGATGTTTTTGATTCTGATTCCCACATTTTTGTAAATACACACATTTCTAATTGCAGCTGGGGAGATGTCACACTGAAAAAAGATGGGGAAGATGAATTTCTTGAACTAAATGAAAGGCAGACGAAAACTAGAACTGGGGAGAATGTTGGCGACATTAGAAAGATTAAACCAAAAATGTTTGCTAGTGGCACAGAAAGAGATCCAATAGTGATTTATAAACTATATGCATCCCAAAGGCCTGCACATTATTCCCTCCCAGATTTCCCATTTTATTTGGCACCTCGGACTGTTGCAAATAAAATTGACCAGATGTTTCTTCGGCAGAGGATTGGAATGAAAAAGGTAGGAAAGCTAATGAAAGCAATGTGTGAAAAAGCTGGTATAGATGGAAAGCGCCTAACAAATCACTCTGCTAGGAAACACCTGGTCCAGAAGTTGAGGGATGCCAATATCCCTCCAACAGAAATTATGCAAATAACTGGACACAAGAATGTCCAGTCTGTAATAAACTATTCATCCATTTCAAAGGAAAACCAGAAACGCTGTTCCAGTATTATGTCTAGTACGAGTACAAACACTAATAAAGAGAGTTACGCACCTGCCACTGACCCATGTAGTAATCAGTTCTCAGATCAGATTGATCTGTCCGTTGCTCGCCCTGATTTGGATATCTCCCCAACTCCTTCCATTCCTACCCCACCCTGTCCAGTATCAAGCATACAGCACGATATTCCAAATTTCAACTTCATGACCAATAATAACACTGTCACTAGTCAAATGCCGCCCATATTCTATGGAGCTGTGCTAAATGTAGGGTCTATTAACTTCTTCCAGAACTCGAATACACCAAATAACTCGTAGATGATTTTAACTTTTCAGGACACGATGTAAACATCCTAATCTTGAATGTGTAACGTCCCTCAACACGTTTGTGTATTCATCGAAGCGAGGAGGAATTGGGTTGTTATTGTAACTATTAATTATCGTTTAGTGTTTATGTAATTACAAAATATATTTATGTCTATAAAATATGAATACTGAATAGATAAAACGTTATGGAGCTCTCACACTCTGCCGTGTAGGCCTACCGTCCACCTGCCGGGCTATTAAAAAAAACAGAGTCCAGAACGTTGGGTTTTGAGCGAACTTGTCCCCGGCCGCAAAAAAAATTCATAAAATTAATCTTTTCACCGTTTCGTTGCCATCTTCTGACCGTTCTCACCGGGCGCATACCGGGTGTTGAACGTGCTTCTACCGTCTTCACCGCCCAGATTGACTTGTGTTGAACATTTTGGCCGTTTTCATACCGGGCCCATACCGGGTCTCGAACGTGTGCACCGGGTTTGTAGCAGCCACCTACCAGTCACTTAGCGTCCCCTCACCGCTCGGAGCGTCCTGTGAGCGAGTCCCCGGACTGCTGACGTCATGACACGACTGCCATAAATACCCCGATTTGAACGGCAACGGTCAGTCCGCTCTCCATTTTTCTTCAAGGAAACTCCACGACACTTCTCCTCATCTTTTGATCACATATTTACTGCATTATGCCACTCAAGAAGGGTAAGCCTAGGGGGGAGGGTCAGGCAGACGCCGTGGAAGCAAAGCAGCGGATGTACCAGCACCACCACAGAAGAGGGCCAAGAGGAAACCTCCTTCTATTGTCTCTGATGTGTCTGTTGATGAAGAAGTTCCTACCTCCTCTAGTTCTGAGGAAGAACAGCCTACTGCTGCTGAGGCTCAGGCTCAGGCTCAGGCTCAGGATCAGGATCAGGATCAAGAACAAGAACAAGAAAATTTACGAATTCCTGCAGCAGCACAAACATCTACAGGTAATAAAAGTACTCGCAAGAAGAAAGGGACACCTAGGCAGGTGTACAGAATTGATGACCATCTGCTTGAAGAGAACATTTTAGAATGGATGCAGCAACAGGAAAATGACTTCTTATGGAATTCAATCAGAACAGACTATCGCTGCCCTCAAAAAAAGAAGACCAGATTTGGTTTGAAAGAAAAAGAGATCAATGATGACCCGGCTTACGACATCGAGATGAGTGGTAAGTACTGATAATAAATTAAGATGGCCAAAATTGTATAATGAAATAATTGTATAATTACATTACAAAATGTTTATGTTGATATTGTCTAATATTGTCTAATTTCTTGTGTTTTTTTTCTGTCTTTTCAGATGGTTTTCTCAGTAAATGGTTCGAAGGGCTACGGGACCAGTACACCAAGCTGCATAAGAGAAAGTCCGGGGATGGCTCACCCATGTTCACTGAGCGCCAGCAGTGGATATTGGACAATCTGAAGTTCTTTAATCGTCTGGTGACCCATCGCTCCAAGCCTGTCAGGAGTGTAAGTATATTCATTCATTTGTTCATAAATTATTATTATTACCCACCTGACATGATAAGGAAGTAATAATAATAATTTACATTGCTCATAATTAATTATTTTAATTATTATTACCCACCTGAGATGATTGATATATGATCAGCTAAATAAGAAGGTAATAAACAACATTGCTCATAAATTATTATATATTGTTATCATTGTACTTATCAACATGTTTGTATTTTTTACAGTTCAGGCACGTAGCTGCTGAGAACGCAGGTGACTTGGAGGCGATGGAGGCGGCCGCTGCTCTTGAAGCAATTGATGTTGACAATTTGTCTGATGCCACCGGACCATCTTCCAAGAAGAGGAAAGAAAATGAGAAGACAGAGAAAGAGGACAAGGAGGAAAATCAACGTATGGAGAAGAAAAAAAAGGAGGCTGATGATGTTATTGCTACTTTGAAGGCGACGATGTCTGAGCCCCATACTGATGTCACAGCATATGCTCAGTACATCCGTATGACTCTGGTACGGATGCCGCGGCCAGTATTCAAGAAGGCCAGGATGGCAATTAACAGAGCATTAGAGCCATTCCTGGACTCCTCCGATGACTCCTCGTCTAATGAGGCATCTGTTGCCAGCATGCCTGCAATGAAACCTCCATCTCATCCTTCAACCAGACCCTCATCTGCTGCTTCTGCGTCTGCTTCATCCCAGCGCTGCCACCCATGTAACGTGCCGGGCTAAAGACGCAGAAGATCCCTTCAGCGAAAAGTATACTCAACCCTGAAGGGGTCCACTTGTCTTATATATGTAATCCTAAACTCCATCACTTCGAAACGGTAATGTTAATTTGCATATCAAATGCAACGTATACCGAACGTTTTCGTTACAGAATGATGGCCGTTTTAACGCCGTTTTCAACAATTGTTCAGCAACAATTGACCGGCACATGCTTTTCCTTGCTTGTAACACACAGATGCTCCACAGAACAGTCTTTCCTAGCAATTAACTCCTTTTCCGCATAGACTGTTAGCACATAGGTGGAGGACAAAAGATACCTACGTCGAAAAGAATATTGACTGAGCTGGGGTTTGAAATCGTAATCCCTGGATTGACAGCCCGCAACTGAACTGTCGGGGCTAGCGCGCAGGTTGATCTTGATCTTTATTTCTCGTCATTTAGTCACACAGGCATTCGAGAAACGTATGGAACATGGGTAGGTGAAGTAGCCGCCGCGATATGACTGAACATTGTTGAAAACTGCAACAAAACCAAATCAATCAAAAAACTTCTGACACACAATGTTCAACTAGATAAAATAACGATGCACGTATCTTTTCAGGTATTACTCATATTATACACTTCTTTTGGCTTCCTTCTACGTAAGTACCCATCCTTGGTACCAGGTTATTCATAAACTATATCATATATCTATAATGAATAGCCTGAGTAGCGAGGATGGTAAGTACAATGTGGGTCAACTTTATTTACATTATAAACATTGTGTGTGTAAAACACCATAATAGCCATTTAATGAATTTGAAATATAATCATGGCATAGAGTTGAAAATAGTGTTCGAAAGGGACAAAGAAATTCAAAAACCGTCGGCTGCAATTGCGTAACATGTCATATCAGGAAAGGAAATTTTCAAACTTGTTAGCGGTGACGATATCTTGTCTTTACATGATTTGTAATTTATACAATCTTCACATTTTTTCTATTCTTTCCCAACGGTAGACACATTCTGGCACAACTGCAGCATACGGCATTTGAAAAAATTGCTGATTATTTCTTTGTTTGTTTCAACGTGTTTAACTCTTTTCAATAATACATTCTGTTATAGAAATTGTCAATATATATTATCTAGATTTGTTCAAAGTCGTCTGCTTCCAATTTGATGTACGTGGGAAAGGGTTAAGACAAAAGCGCACCACTCGAGGAATCTAATCCTACCATCAATAACTCGGTGTATCAAAATGTCAAGTAAACGGATCATTTCAGAGTTGAGTCAACACTTTAACCCTTTCCCACCTGCAGACGCATTTTGACGCAATAGCAGCAGACGACTTTTGAAAACATTGTGGCCAAAGGTGAAATTGCTCATGATGAGCAATTTCTCCTCTGGCCACAATGTTTTCAACTTCATTTAACAATAAAGCCATCTTTTATCGAGATTTTTTCAGGTTTTTGTCACTATGTTTTCAAAGTCGTTTGCTGCAGATTTGTTGTTTGTGGGAAAGGGATAAGGTATGTCGCGTAAATTTTTTTTTGAAATATTTTCCTGATAAGACATTTATAAGTAGTTCCATCCTTTAGAGAGAAACTGTCAAGGTAATCTAAAACCCTTTAAATTTGTTATACATTTACATAATCTCTTATATCTAGACTTTCAACATGAAAGATGCATTTTTGAATGAACACACGTGATATTGGCGTCAACTGGCGTCAGAATTACGCTTTTAGTCAACTCTATGTTAATGCATCCAGTTCATTCAACGGATATATCTCCGACTTTTAAATTTTACTTAACGTCATTAGATAAAATTTAGTTTACTTTATAAGCTTGGAACGAGTTAAACAAAACTAATGCTTCACTATAGTGTATGATAAGCTAGCACTGACGAATGTATGGCGCTTATTTGACGCATCACTGTTTGTAACCAACGTTAGTATCAATTTAAGCTAACGTATCACTGTTTGCCACGTTACGTCTCAAAGATAACCGTCGTAGAACTTTCCCTCTCCGTAACTCGTTCACAAGGTTATCCACTATTTTCCGGTTCTCTTGCTCTCCGCCTTTTACCATCAAGGACTTCTGACCACCTGAAATTATATCATTACAACTTATATACTTATGATAGATAGATAGATATTTTATTTCGTAATTTAGGCCACCGGCCCATTATACAACATAATTTATAAGTATATACAACAGGGAGTGATGAAATACATTATAACACTGACATTTGAAGCTGGAAAAATAATTAAGATATTGAAAGAGTCTCACTTCTTAGTTTGAATGCGCTCTGAATGTATTTTGCAGTATTGTATACTTCAGACTGGATATTTGTATTTAATATTGCATAAAATTTGTCAAGAGTCTTGTTGTTTATAAATGTCTCTTAAATCGTCATATGTAGGACATTCGTAAAAGAAGTGAAACTCATCTTCAATAATGTACATATTTTTATCAAGACATAAAGGGCAAAAACGGTCATTTCTTGCAATCGGTAGGCGTCTACCTCTCTCTAGCATAAGGCCATGGTTAGAGCATCTAAAGTTACTATATATCCTGCGTAAGGAGAAAGGTAAAAATGAATTTGAATATAGCTCTGGGTTTAATAATGATTTGAAATGTTTGTAGTGTTGTCCTTTTCCCGCATTGTTGTTATCCATATGCCATTTTTGTAAGTAGCAGTCTCGAATCCGTTGTTTAAAATGCTTAATAAATAGAGAATCGTTACCTATGTCTTGTAATATCCATACATACCCAAAGCCATGCATGAACAGGAGATTTTTTATACAGGTTGCCCATGTATTTCTACCTGCCTCATCGAGGCGTTTCAACATCATGTAGCAGTGCTTCGGGTACCTATGGGTTTCCATCCGAGTAACGTTTAGCCAGTATTTAATACAATTAGGAATGTAAAATGTACAAAGAGGTAGACGTCCACATTCTCCTAAAGCAAATGGTTCCGATGTATTTCTTGCTAGATTACAATACTGTTTACAAAATTTTATATGAACTCTTTCAACTTTGTCAGAATACTTATAACCCCAAAGTTGAGACCCGTAGCATAGAATAGGCTTAACAGTAGTATCAAAAATGTTGAAAGCATCCAAAGGGTCTAGTCTTCCATACAAACGCTGAAATCGGAATATATAAAATAATGATTTCATCGCTTGTTGTGACAATGTTTCTAATGTTTTTGTCCATGAAAATGTAGAAGTGATATAAAGACCCAAATATTTATAGAAAGGTACAGTCTCCATTTGTTTTCCTTTGTAGTACCATTTTTCAGTCTTTTTAAGTATTCCACCATTACGGAAGACAACGACTTTAGATTTATCTAGATTAAGATTCATATGTGTGGATGTACAGAATTTATCGATAATATCGATTTGCCTTTGTAGTGCAATGACAGTATCGGGAAAAGTTGCAACGTCGTCTGCAAACATAAGGGCGTATAACTCTTCACCATCTTCGGAGACAAAAACACCACGCTCACATTTGGATTTAAGCAACAAAACAAGGTCATTGATAAAAAGAGAAAAAATTATCGTACTACTAATACATCCTTGTCGTGTACCCGTTTTACAACTAAAATAACTTGTAAGTTTATCATTAACTTTTACACATGACTTAAGTTGTGAGTACATTGATTGAAAAACATTGAAAAAAGGTCCCTTGATATTGTTTCTTGCAAAGGCATCCCACAGTTTTCTATGTTGAATACTATCGAATGCTTTTGCAAAATCAATGAATAAACAGTAAAATCTTCCTCTCTTTTTTGATAAATACTTCTGTATTAATGACATTAGAATAAAATTGTTATCCGTAGTTGAATATCCCGATCTAAACCCAGCTTGCGATTCATCAATAATGTTATACTCTTCACACCATAAGGTAAACCTTCTAGATAAAATATGTACAAATACTTTACACAGAGAATCAATTAAGGAGATACCTCGATAATTATTAGGATCTGTTACGTTTCCTTTCTTGTGTACAGGTGTAATAATACTATTACCCCAAACTTGTGGGAAATTACCTGATTCAAAAATATTATTAAACAACTTATTAAGAAAGGGCAGTGTATATACAAGTGTGCATTTGTACATTTCAATACAGATTCCGTCTGGACCCGGTGCTCGGTTACTGTGTACATGATTAATGCTAAAAAATATTTCATTGTCAGTGATTGGCTGGTTCAAAGATGAGCTATCGTTATTTGTAGTGATATGGTCCAAGACAGAAATGTTGGTACCATTACTTGTACTATCCAGTACATCAGTATTCAAAAGTAAATTGAAATGATCGTACCAGTCAGTATTGGGAATAGGATTTTTAGAGATATATGAAACCTTATTGCAATTTTTCAGCATTGACCAGTATTTTTTATTGTCATTTAAATCTAGAATCAATAAGTTCAGTTCTCTTAGTTTTGAAATAAATTTGTTTACACTGTTTACATAGCGCCTTAAACTTGTTACGTTTGATTTTGTAGTGAATGAGATCGGCCCTAGAGTTGGATCTCCTGTATTGGTAAAGAGCTTTATCCTTATCATTTTTACATAGTGTACATTGACCATTCCACCATGGGTTATTCCGATGTTTATAGATCGCAACTCATGTTCTACATCTCATTACATTACCAGCATATTTAAAGGTATCCACAAAATCTGTCAGGAATGAGGAACTCCGAGAATCAGGAAGGTTATTACATCTGTTTTGAAAGGATACATATGTATTGTTAAATGTTTCTATGAACACATCCTTAAAATCTATGTTCCACTTAAATTTATTCCAAACTGACATCTCATGTTCATTTATATTATCATTAGAAGGTTCATTGGCTTTACATAATGATAATATACAACATATCGGAAAATGGACAGAATTGTCATTATCTAGAACCCTGAAATCAGAAATATGATCAAACAAAGAGCATGATGCAATCATGTAATCAACAATGCTTGCTCCATTGTTTGCTAAACAAGTAAAATTTCCATCGATATCACCCGGGAATATGCCATTGAGGAAATGTATGTCAAACGTAAAACATAGCTCGATCAAAGTAATACCGAAACGATTGTAGTACTTGTCTTTTGATACTCTTTTCATAGTAAGCTAGATGATGGATAGTCTGCATCTACACCTGTTATATATGAGACATCATCCTCGGGTATATAGTCTAGATAATTTTTTGTTCTAGAATTGAAGTCACCCGCTAAAATTAAACCAGCATCCGGGTATGTTGCATTTATTCTGGCTAATATGTCACCTAATAATTCTATACCATTATTTTCAAATGCTTCATACACGGGAGAGTACTCTGGTGAAACATACACAAATATGAGTATAAAATCATCAATATTTTTAAACTTTTGACAATTAAAGTACAAAACAATACAGTCTTTGGCATCAGATAATATACGGTGTACATAATTTTCATTAATCAAAAAATCCTTTACAAATATAGTTACGCCACCTGAACCTCTTATTGCTGATTTCTTTTTCGGTCTGACACAGTCAAATGATGAATAGCCTTGTAAGAAATGTAAAAATTGGTTTTGTTTAACTGCCCAAGTTTCATTCAGTCCAATCATATCATATTCATAGCAGAAAGACTTAAAACGACAGTCATTATCAAATTTGTTCAAACCTTCGACGTTCCAACAACAAATATTAATTTTTGTTTGCTCATGATTGTTTCCATGTTTGTATTATAAGTCTATCCTGTAAAGTTGAACCTGGGCTAAAGATCACATTTGAGTAGCAATTCCTTGTCTATAGCGCTCATACTGTTAGCTTCCAAAATACTCATTTTAAAGGTCACCTGTGGACAAAGACCATATAATTCACTTACCATGGGTGGTCTTCAAACACAGGCTTGACTGTTTATTAATCGGCTCAACTCAACTGATATCGTCAAGTCAATTTAAATCTCAACCATGGCTCATTATTACATTGAAAATATATGAGCCGTTCCGCAAGAAAACTAATATTGTGGACTCTGCGTAAAGTATCGATCCGGATCAGCCTTAGCATGCTGCGCGGGCTAACCCGAACATATTTCAGAAATCATTACTCTATACCTCTATCCCCCGGAGACGGAATGTGTCGGCCCGGATTAGCATGCCCGGCTGATCTGGGTCGATACATTACGCAGAGTCCATAATGTTGATTTTCTCGTGAAACGGCTCATTTCTTGATAAATGAAACTTACTTTTTAGTTTCTCCAACATCTGTGCCTGAATTTTTCTTCTCATCTCCGCCTTTTCAGCATTGATATCCACGTCTCCAATTCTTGTTCACATGCCTTGGCGTTCTCGCAGAATTCTCTGAACACGTCGAGGAACTCGTCCAGTTTAAAAGACCTTTCGTTTTCACAATAGTGCAGGGCAAGTCGCACAGATAATTTCTGTACCCGATCTATAGTTTCGTCAACGTCTTTTATATCGGCCTCAGTTTCCTGTAAACAAAGGTTAGAATACTATATAGTACTACTTTCATTTGTGTGGGTTTTTTATGTTGGCGTTATTGGCTCATCTTATCAACCATATACAGTCAAACCTGATCTAAAAACCACCTCTGAAGAAATACGAGAAGTTCTCTTCCCATTGGTGGCCTTTAAACACAGGTTGGGCTGTACAATAATTCTGCGTCCAGGATGAGTTTCTTTAAATGTAAAAGAATAACTATTAAATACAATTGAAAACATTAATGCAAAAAGGAGAAATTGATATGAGCAATTTCTTCATTTGCAACAAAATAGTGAAGGAAAGCATCATAATTAAATAGAAATGCAAACAGTTTGGCAAAATGAGAAGTTGATCATTACGGGCAAGTTTGTTTTTTTGTCACAAAATGTTAAAAGTCGTATGCTGAAACCGAAAAAATCTATATGTATATATAGTATGAGTATATATATATTGTACTTGCTTAGATATAATTTTCATGACGGACAGTTTTGTCTTTATCTGCCAATAAACCTTGAAACTTTGTGCTATACAAAGGTCAAATGTTCGAACCTTCGGGCCGAACTACTTTTAAAAACAAAGGTCACATATGCTCACCTGGAATGTGGCAAAACATAGGATTTTGAAAGTAAAGCGTGTCCCCGGAGTCATAAATCATGGCTCTTTATAGACGGGTAACACTATTTAAAAATACACGAATGCTTCACTCTTTTACATATCTCAATAAATGATGTGAACTGCTTTTGAACTTCTTCGTTCGCGTTTTCTATCTGACCTTTTATTTTTGGTAGAGTTGCCCGCATGCGCAAACGAGACAATTGTTACATGTTGAATTTTGAAGTCACGTGATGTAAATGCCCCAGAACACATACAAAAATAGAGCAAACAAATCAGACTAATTACAAATGCAAACATAAGCAAAAGTAAAAAAATTCACTTATTCTAGGTATCCAAATAAAATTACAAAGTCTCTTAATGTGTAAACATCATATTTAAGTGTACACAATTATTTAGATATCACTACGCCAATATAGTACGTCACCGCTCAATTATAACCCTTGCTTCACTCTCGGCAGAGATGTAAACATCCACTCGCCCGCTAGCATAAGCGAGTGGAATAAAGGATCGGGCTAGTACGAAATTCTAGGCGCTAGTCCATACATATTCGTTCATGTCCCTTTTCTTTCTCTTTCTCTCAGTCCATCTATTCCTTCGACAAAGTTGCGTATAGAACATGTGCTCGTTTCTAGTAGAAGCCCATCAAAGTCGTTTTAGTTATGCATTCGTTTTCAATAGGTAATTCACATATATACCACAAGCAGGTTTCCGTAAAAACATAAGTACAATCGACAATAAGTCAACGATTAATGATGACTTTTGCATTTTGGATAGGTGATTTCGACAAGGTCCGCGTCTAAATTCCCGACTTCTAAGAAAGAGATTTCAACAAATCATTTGAGCGCTTTAAATAACGACGATTGCGAGTTCTAAACACTTGTTTATAAAGCGTTTAGAATACTTTGATTATAATAGGCAGAACGAATAAGGAACGAATAAATATTGCAAGAAATCGATCATTTCTTTCGGCCAACATTAGGTAAATGACCCGCGGATATTGGTTGTTACAACATAACTGATTCATCCTTTTAGACTTAATTTGTATTACACAGTTCAACATTTGATGTTGAAAGTTTTTTCGTTATGATTTTGACGCGATTCAAGATTTTGACGCGATTATTTCGGTCATAGAGTTGATTACTAACGGATGACTGAATTGGTGATGGAAAGAATATTAAAAAGTTAAATTAAGCTAAAACATGCACAGGCAGGCGAGTGTTTCATTAGTATAAGTGCAACACTCAACTCCTAATCCTCCGTGCCCTTTAACAAATCACAACCCACCCCACAATATAAAAACAGACGAATTTAAAAGAAAACTGAGCAAAGATACAGAAAATCACATTTATTGGAAGTGTAATCATTGAATAAAGTTGAAAACATTATTGCAAAAGAAGAAATTGCTTGTTATGAGCAATTTCTTCTTCTGCATCAATGTTTTCAAAAGTCGTCGGCTGCAAATACGTATGCAAGTGGGAAAGGTTTAAGGATGTACTGAACTGAGAAGTTGAAATTTAAAAAAAAAAAAATGTTACATTGTTATTAAATCTTCTGATTTTATTGACAATTAAAACCTTTTTAGTCATTATATCTTTTTATAATGCTTAAAAATTTGCAACAAAGTGGTTTAAATTTGGTTTAGACAAAGGGCCTAATTTGTTCGTGAGCTGCTGTCCAGTAGACATGTTTGATTAAGAAATATAACTGGGTAAAAAGTACATATTAAAGTCGATATATATCAATTTTAATCTAGAACTTGTATAGTATCATATTGTTTTGAAAAAAAGGTAGAAAATATTGGAAAACTCTTTTGACATTTGAAGATATGTTTGAAAAATAAATAAATATTTATTCATATTTTAACATTTTTTAGCCATTCAGACAAGAAAAACTGAATTTTTTTCCCAATGACATATACTTTTCTTTTTAAATTTTGATAAATGATAGTTATTGCAATAACCTGAAGAAGTTTCAGAAAAAGTTAAATATTATAAATATGTTTTTCCCTTATTTCAAAGTTTTAAATTTGTCTATTCTTACACCTGAAAAATATGGGTTCTCATTAGGGAAAAAGGTGTCTATTTTTCAGGTTTAATTACAACGTATTACATGAACTTCCAAAGATATGGATAAAATAACTTCCGAATGAGATTTAAACCATAAGAAGACAAACAATTAGCATATCATCTTTCAAATATTGGCAATTTGCGTGAAATTTTTTTTTTTTTCATGTGCTAAAATAGCAAAAAAAATGCATATCATAAGGCTTTCATAAATTGATCTAGCAAAAAATAAAGCCCACTACCCTACCTTTTTTTTGTGTTTTTTTTATTTAACATACATGAAACTTTAAAAAAACCAATGTTACAACAAAAGTTAAAAATCCACTTTTCAGTTCAGTACATCCTTAAATAAGTTAAATATTATAAATATGTTTTTCCCTTATTTCAAAGTTTTAAATTTGTCTATTCTTACACCTGAAAAATATGGGTTCTCATTAGGGAAAAAGGTGTCTATTTTTCAGGTTTAATTACAACGTATTACATGAACTTCCAAAGATATGGATAAAATAACTTCCGAATGAGATTTAAACCATAAGAAGACAAACAATTAGCATATCATCTTTCAAATATTGGCAATTTGCGTGAAAACTTTTTTTTTTTTCATGTGCTAAAATAGCAAAAAAAATGCATATCATAAGGCTTTCATAAATTGATCTAGCAAAAAATAAAGCCCACTACCCTACCTTTTTTTTGTGTTTTTTTTATTTAACATACATGAAACTTTAAAAAAACCAATGTTACAACAAAAGTTAAAAATCCACTTTTCAGTTCAGTACATCCTTAAATAAGAAACACTTTTTCAAATTGTAGTCAGTTGGCTATTCTAATATATAATGTCCGTATTAAATAATAATGACAAAAAGTCGGGAAAGTACCCTTTCCGTGCTTTTTTTTTATGATAGTTCAAATCACAGGAAAAACTTATGGGACAGAGTTGACAAATATCACATTGATACAATTTCAGATGTAGTTTTTGTTTCTGTCAAACTGCTGAAGAAGACAACACTGAGACACACATTTTGATTAAAAGTTAATTTTAAAAAAGGGATAATTTTATTTATGATAACCATCATTACAATGATGGTGTAGACAATACATCAACAATACATTTTTCAATTTGTACATTAGTTATTGCGAAAAATGGAAATTATCAGTAAAGGTAAAGAAAACAAACGTCATGACATTTTGAAAAAATGGAAAAATATAGAAAAAAGTAGTTTTTAAATACAACGGTAATCCATTAGAAATAGTGAACCAATTTACATATTTAGACATATCATTTTCAGGAGGGTCCTTTCAACAAACCTTTGACTATATAGGACAGCTAGCTTTAAAAGCAGTTTTTGCATAAACAATATCTAACAGTCTTCAAAAATATCACCATTAGTCATACACTTGAACTTTTTGATAAGCTTATACTACCAATACTTAATTACGGGGTCAATGTATGGGGCTTCAGTGAGGCTATAACGCGCAGAAAGTCTGCATACTAGGTTGTGTCTGCAACAACTGCACGTTAAAAGTCAGACTCATAATAATTTTATATACGGTGAATTGGAATTGACAACGCCTTTCTTTGATAATTAAATACTGGTTAAAAGTCACGAGAACAGACGAACATAAAGGCAATATACAAATAAATGTTAAATGATATAAATGAAAATAAAGAAAATTGTGCATCAAAGGTTAAATATATATTGAATAATTTTGGTTTTAGTTATGTATGGATGAATCAAGGTGTCGAAAACATTAACGCTTTCATAAAAGTATTTAAACAAAGGGTAAAATATATTTTTATCCAAAACTGGGATGCCGATCTAAGTCAAACCTATGAAGCTAAAACATATATTCTAATCAAATCCTTTGATTATAGATTTGCATTACCAAAATTTAGACTTTCAAGTCACCAACTGGAAATTGAAACTGTAAGAGGGAAACAACCTGTTAAGACCCCTATATCAGACCGTAAATGGAAATTATGTAACACAATAGAAGACGAATTTCATTTTTTACTTGAATGTCCATTAACTTTTTTCCATCTGCAGACGCATTTCGACGCAAAACCAGCAGACGACTTTTGAAAACATTCTGGCCAAAGATGAAATTGCTCATGATGAGCAGTTTCTCCTTTGGCCACTATGTTTTAAACTTTAGTTAACAATTAAGTTATCTTTTATGGACATTTTTCAGGTTTTTGTCACAATGTTTTCAAAGTCGTCTGCTGCAGATTTGTTGTATGGGGAAAAGAGTTTAACAATGAATCTAAGACAAATCTATAAAAGAAAATATTATTGGTTTAGACTAAACATTCCTAAATTCATCGAACTCTTAACAAGCATTAACCAGAAAACATTATCCAAATTATGCATTTTCCTATATAAAAGTTTCGAAAAAAGAATGAAGTCACTTGTATAATTAGCTCATTTAAAATGTATGTATTTTATTGTTGTTAACTGTTTTTCAAAATGTAAAAACTAAATATATATATATGTGTGTGAATGTTTATCGAAGTTTATTCCTATTTTCGAGATTTTCTTTTTAGTCCTATTCTTCTACCATACAGAGATAATGATTTTTCGAAGTAGGGGTCAATTAATTTTCACTAGACCAACAAGAAATGATGATCTTGGAAACATTTCATTCTTGCCTGATGCATCATTTCTTGTCTGCCATGGTGGGGATTTATTAAAAAAAGTATTCATACATGCACTTCTGTATCTCTTTTTAAACGATCGTAATTCTACCTTGAGTACTTTCAGTACTTTGATTATAACACTGGCTTTTAATGTAGCAAATTCTCCCGCCATTCCATCTAATGTAAACCTGGAATATATAGAGGGTGATTTTATTATTGGTGTCATAGCGAGATATATTATTACTGAGTGTACACCAAAAGTGATGTTTCTTTATGGTGTGCACCGATGCAAATTCAATTGACTCGCGATAACTCGAACAAGGTTAATTTGAGTATATCGTTTAACTTGAACATGAGTTAATTCGAATACATCGTTTAACTCGAACATTTGTTTTTTCGAGTATATCGTTAAACTAGCACATGGATTAATTCGAATATATCGATTAAGTCGAGCATGAGATAATTCGAATATATCGTTTAATTCGAACAAGGGTTAATTCCAGTACATCATCTAACTCGAACATGGGATAATTCGAATATATCGTTTAACTTGAACATGGGATAATTCGAATATATCGTTAATCTCGAAGACGGGATAATTCGAACATATCGTTTAACTTGAACATGAGATAATTCGAATATATCGTTTAACTTGAACATGGGATAATTCGAATATATCGTTTAACATGAAGACGGGATAATTCGAACATTTAACTCGAACAAGAGATAATTCGAAAATATCGTTTAACTCGAACATGAGATAATTCGAATATATCATTTAACTCGAACAAGAGATAATTCGAATATATCGTTTAACTCAAACATGGGATAATTCGAGCATATCGTTTAACTCGAACACTGGATAATTCGAATATATCGTTTAACTCGAACATATGACAATTCGAAACTCGAACACTGGATAATTCGAATATATCGTTTAACTCGAACATATGACAATTCGAAACTCGAACACTGGATAATTCGAACATGTCGTTCGGAGGTGATTATCCTTGGTAAACAAATACCAATTTTAATTACAACCGTTTCACGCCAAGCCCTCGAAATACCTTTTGTCTGGTTTTCATGGAACACCCAATACATAAAGATGTTTTTATTTTTGGATTATTTAATACGTAGTGTGTATATAACGTCTAACCCTTTCACTCCCGAATTCCACAAATTCGACTCTTCCAAGTTGAAAAACGGACCACTCCATTTATCGTCCAATAGGAAATTTGGTAAAATGTAATGTCTAAGTGGCAAACAATACAGCTTTCAAGAGAGACAGCTCGTTACGAATCTATATTGTTTGCAAAAGCCTTTAAATGCCTTTGGCAGCGAAAGAGTACAAAACTGAGTTGATTTTTTTTTTCAAGGGGAATAACATTGCAATTCCTTTTATGTACGTCTTATACATAGTTAGCTCCCTTTGATAATCTGCCTATTTTGAACAGTTAACCCTTACCCACATAAGTTTATTTTGTAGTCGACAACTTTGAAATCAGCAAGGCGAAAATATGAAATATATTTATAAAAGAAAGTATATTTTTAGCTCACCAGAGCACAAAGTGCTCAAGGTGAGTTTTTGTGATTGCCTTTTGTCCGTCGTCCTTCGTCCGTCGTCAGTCGTCCGTCGTCAGTCGTCCGTCGTCCGTCGTCAACATTGGCTTGTTAACACTCTGGAGGAAACATTTTGCATCAAATATTCATGAAAGTTTATCAGAACATATATCTCCATCAAATCTAGGCCAAGTTCGAAACTGGGTCATGTCGGGTCAAACACTAGGTCACTAGGCCAAATTTAATGAAAATCTTGTTAACACTATGGAAGCCGCATATTTAGCTTGAGCATGTTGAAACTAGGTCACTAGGCCAAATTGAAGGAAAGTCTTGTTAAAACTCTGTAAGCCATATTTTAAACTTGAGCATGTTGAAACTTTGTCAAAAATGTGTCTTGATGATATCTAGACCAATTTGAAACTGGGTCATGTCGGTTTAAAAACTAGGTCACTAGGCTAAATTTAATGAAAATCTTGTTAACACTCTGGAAGCCGCATTTTTGGCTTGAGCATGTTGAAACTTTGTCAGAATGTTTGTCGAAGTAATGTCTAGGCCAATATTGAATATGGGTCATGTCAGGTCAAAAAATAGGTCACTACGCTAAATTATAGGACAATATACAAATATTTCACCCTTTGCCACAATGTTTTAAATGTCACTGCAAATTTGGTATATATGGGAAGGGATTAAGCGATGTCAGAATATCCCAATTGTTCATCTATCGTTCTTCACATGTAAACTCCGTGCATATCACATAGAAAAACTCGTGCATATCACGTATGATCCGTTCTACGAGGTGAAAACCAACAGTGTGGACTCTGCGTGAAGTATCGACCCGGATCAGCCTAAACATGCCACGCAGGCTAACCCGGAAAGACACTTTTCAACTCCGGTGGATTTTCTGTTTCAGGAATCATTACTCTATACATCTATCTCCCTCAGACGGAATGTGTCGGCCCGGATTAGCCTGCGTGTTTTCTCGGTGGAACAGCTCATATAACATGTTCGCACATCATGTATCACGTACCCCGTTTATGAAGTTACCGGCATGAAGAACGAATCGCAGAAACCTTTGTAGTGAGTCATTGTCGATCAACTTTCTGCACACCGTGGTCAGTGTCTGGGTGTTTGGCCTGATAGCACCAAGTTGCGAGTTGATGTCACCTTTTAAGATCATCGTCTCTATCCGAAGTGTGTATCCGTTGAGTTGGATCATGCTGTAGAAGAATTTCTCAGCATTTCCGAGCTTGTCGATCTCTCCTTCATATGAGTGTAGCATGTCGACCTAAAATTAAATTGTGAATATTAAGGAATACAACAAATTGTTGTCATGTTTTAACCTTGTTATTTGCAAGATATCGAAATGAATATAGTAAAATGTTAACAATGTATATTTTGATCTGTTCGTGTGGACCGCGAGGCTGATCTGGTTCCACACTGTTCACAACAGGCAACTGTTACCTGTTCCCGTGGACAGACTCTGATATATTTAGCGTTCATGTATTTTCGCACAATTAAAATGGTTAGCCATTCATCCCATAGTGTTATTCGTTTACAAACCATAACAAATTTAACGAAAATTACATTTGGGTCATAATTATATATGTCTTTCTACATGGGTCAAAATCATGTCAGTAGGTGATGTGAGTTATACATTTTCCATTAGAATACATGTATACATAGTGGTCATTCTTACCTCGTCAGAACCTTGTAAAAATGTTAGCATCCCTTTCAACTTTTCTACTCGTAAAACCACGGGCAATCCCTGCTTTAATCAGTTCTATAATAGCCTCGTTTGTTTTTCGGAACTGCTTCAAAAAGCTGTTGACGTTCATACTTTTCTTTGGATCTAATAACGTGGCCTAAGGTGGAAAAGGGAAATTGTAAAAAATGTAAGATTCGAAATGTGTGCTGGTCTTTCTTTCCGAAATGAAACAGGTGACGCATGACATCTTTGTAGCAGATGACTTTGAACACTCTATGGTTATTTACTCAAAGCATTTTATTTTCAAATTTCATAATTAAACTCTAAGTGTTAACCTAAAAGGTGCTGCACTTCAGAAAATAGATATGATAGTCAAAGTTTTAAAACTGTTCAAAAGTTGTCTTGAAATATTAGAATCATAATTCTTGGATAAATTTAGAGTAATAATTTCACTTTCCAGTACTGGAAAAATCTAAATATTGATCGTTTATTCTTCATTTTTACTGAGTAGACATACCCAGTAAGTCAATTGTGTTCTTTTTCATGACTTTCAATTGACAGTTTTTCAAAAGTAACTGCCAAAGTTGTTTTGGACTACTAATTACTTATTTTGTTGTCACTATTAGCAATATTTGCAGAAGTTTCAACATTTCAAACTTTGTATTACCCTCCGAAGTTCAGCACCTTTTATTCTGAAGTGTATTCACGGTAGACAACTCTTGATTGTTTTCCAGTCAGATAAAGGGATAACAATTGTTTTGCAAAGTAAATTGAACGTTACCTATAATAAGCAATTTCTACTTTTCAAACGATATTAATTGGATAATAATTGTGAAAGTCACAAGAAACCCGACCTTAAGTAGATTTGAAAGTTATAGTCATTGTGATGAATTGTGGTTGATGTTTTTAAAGGTATAACTGTTTTCTAGATGGTATCCGAACATGTTGGCAACTGCACAAAAACAAGATGGCGTCTAGAGAAATTTCTGATTCGACTGAGCAGAAGTGCGATCTGATCTTTAACCCTTTCACTCATACGACAATTCTGCAGCAGACGACTTTGAACATATTTTGTCAAAAAAATAGAAAATCTCTATAATTGAATGGATAGCCTATGACTAAAAGTGGAAAACATTGTGGCAAAAGGAGAAATTGCTCGTTCTGAGCAATTTCTTCTTTTGTCACTATGTTTTCCAAAATCTATCTGCTGCAGAGGCGTCAGAAAGCTGAATAAATAATAAAGCTCTCAAACTTAACCAGAAGAAAGAAAAGAGCTTTTGTGTTGTTTGTTAACGGATCGGACCACTATGAACGTTACTGCTAGAGTGTCAAATCAGTCTAGGTTTTTTGTTATAAGAAGATAATTATGTCAAGGTTTTAAAACATAGGGCACATAGATAACTTCCTTGCCTTTTAAATTGAAGGAAAATGGGCTCGCCCAATGGTGGCCTTTTTATTCAACAAATCGGGTGAACTTTCTAATTAGAATGAACAAATATATAAAAAAAAATTAATATCTTATTTATTCGAGTTTACGCCGTTTCAACATTATTTCAGTTATATCACGGCGACAGTGCACTCATTCATGACCCCTGTGTTAAGAAACTAGTATTAGGCTGGGAAATGCGCGTTGCCCAAAGGCACTCAACCATGACCGTAGCGCCGCGACTGGGGATCGAACCCGGGACGCCGGGTTCCAAATAGGATCAATAAAGACAGACAGACAGACAGACAGAACATTTTATTGTTCACGTATACAAAGTACATTGTCTAAAAAATATACATATACATACAATATACATGACAGGAAAATACAAACAAACATGATTTATTTGGAATTTATAGGATGATTGAATTAAACATGAATTCAACATGAGAGTAATATAAACATGAATTTAACATGAGAATGATATAAACGTTGTGAGGATGAGCAATGTATAAATATGAGAGTGTTATTTGGAAACAAAACACATTGAACAATTGTTCCTAAATTTAAATGGCGTAGTGGATAATGTACAAGAATCAATCATGAAGTAAATAATGAGCGACGTATGAATGAAGGATTCAATGAGTGTACGAATTAATGATCAATCAAGTTACAGTTTTCGAAGAAGAAATCATGATACATTTAATGTGTTTCTCAGTAGAGTTGCCTCTTTGATATAAAGAGCAAGACAAAGGATTCTCTTTCTATTACTGTTGGTTAGTAGTTCATCAAATTTATAGACGCTTGGACGAATGAAATAATACTTTTTCAAGTGCTTTTTCCTAAGTTCAGTAAAACATGGACATGCAATAATAAAATGAAATACATCTTCGATGTCAGTAGATTAACAGCATAGACACTATCTTTCTTCTCTATGGGTTCTGTTTTTGGAGTAACGGCCAGTTTGTATTCTTAAATTGTGAGCAGACAATCTTATTCTTGTTAGGTACATTCTTAAGAATATTTGAATAAAAGCGAGATAATGTTTTTCACCGAATTCAAATTCATAAATCTTATATTAATTCAAAACATCAGACGACTCATTAGTTGTTTGCTAACTTTGAAGGAAATTATCTTTTATTCTATGAGAAAAGATACCTTTAAACTTATTAAGATTTATACTGGATGGATTGTCCTAGATGTATTTAAAACCGTGGTCACACAAGAGGTTTTTAACATTTAAAACCCATTTTTTTGCTCCCTTCTCTGCATTAATGCTTGAAATGTGGTACACCTTTTGTACTATAACATTGTTTGATTTAATAACTTTAAACCAATATTAATAATGTTTATATATCTTGAAATGTAAAGAGGGTATCTCCCTAATTCACCATATACTGCTGTAGAACTAGTTGACCTTCTTACATTCAAAAGTTTTTTACAAAATTGTAAATGGATATATTCTAGTTCCTTATTTGTTGTATAATCCCAAATTTCGGAGGCGTACGCTAAAATAGATAAAGGAACATTTGTGCCAAATTATTTTCAAATCAGGTATGTACATTTGGACAATACGATTTTTTAAGTATTACCTTTCCGTTTCATGTAATTCAATTTTCAACAGTTTTGTGTAAAACTATTTTGAAATCGGTCCATGGCTTAGGAGGAAATATTTTAAAACATACTTCGGGTCAAATTTGAACGGACGGACTATAGGACAGGCGCAGACGATAACAGACGCCGGACGATGAGTGATCACAATAGCGTACCCCACACTTCGTGCTTAAGTGAGCTAAAATTCAATTTATATTCATTTGAACACGTTGCATAAGGTATATTAGATGGTTTGCAGCTGTACTCAGTAACAATAACTCTGGACATATTATCGAAAACGAACAAACAGTCTGCACATGAGTCGTGCTCTAGAAAGAAATTAACCGAAACCATGCAAGAAACACTGTTCGTAAACAAGCCAAAGAAAACTTGGACACACGATGTACAACTGCAATCACATAGGGTGGATGTGAATATATATTATCTTTTTCTATACTGCTTATACAATATGCTGAAGTTTTGTTTTTTTAGCGCTTTCTTTCGTCGTTTATTTAGCCCTTTCCTACAAACAACAAATCTGCAACAGATGATTTTTAAATCACCTTGGCAACAATATGGTGAATCTCTATAAATAAAAGTAAATGATTAAAAAGAGTTGAAAACATAGTGACAAAAGGAGAAATTGCTCGCTGTAAGTAATTTCTCCTTTTGTCACACTGCGTGTAAATACCGTCTGCTGTAGAGAACTGCTCATAATTATTTTCATTAATCCTTTCCCTCATATAGTCGCCTCTGCAGCAGACTGCTCTTTTAAAATGTGGCGACAAAAGTGGAAATTGCTCAAAACAAGCAAATTCTCCTTTTGTCACCATGTTTTCAACTCTATTCAATTATTGTACTTTCATTTTAAGGAAGTTTCCAATTGATTCCGTGTATATTTTCAAATTCGTCTCATGCAGATGTGTTGTATGTGGGAAAGGGTTTCTTATATTTTGAATAGAGAAAAGATCAAATAAATTCAAATCACAACTGCATGTACAAATAATATATCTATAGGTGCTACCTATTTACGAAAAAACGCAAGATAATTATAAACAAAAATTTAAGAGCATATTTTGGCCATAAATAAGGATTTATAAGTAATTGACTAGACAATAATAATGTTAATGGCATGTGTCTTGCATTATCAAAACATATTTGCAATTCTTATTGCTGTCGTCTATTATTACGAACAGAAAATAATAAAGTAAAGACTTTCAGAAAATCAAGGAATACATTTATAATGAACGAGGTTATGAGGCATGAGGGCCAAGATGATTCTTAATCGATCACCTACATTAAAGAAGCAAATAGATCAGCCCTTTTCTGATGCCACCTGGCGACTGCCTTTTTCAAGCAGTCAAATTCTGAAGGGGTCACATTTCTGCTTAACCCTTTCCCTATTAGAGACGGTTTCTGAGGCCTATGATTTAGGAAAAGATTGTCGCAACAAGAACAATTGCTCCTTATGAGAAAGTTATCCTTTTGCCACAATGTTTGATAAATAATTTACTTTTAATGATTGAGTCAATAGCTCATGTATAGGAATTTGGGGTCTTCATGTACCACTTTTTTGCGGGAAACGACGTCGCTCCATTGACGTTACGCCAAGATGAAGTGTAACGGAAATGACGTCGCGTCCTTCTTTGGCTACGATACAGTCAAAATTTAGTTTCGGGCGTAGAAGGCTAATGCTGTCGTTTTTTGACATATTTCTTATAGATTTCCATTTATTTTTAACTTTTCGTTTGTTTGGAGTTTAACGCCGCTTTCAACAGCTTTGGTCATATCACGGCGGTCAGTGCACCTACCCATGTTTTCCTGGCTTTCCCACACCAGTACTTACACAACATTCTTTCGAAGCCACTGACTACTTTCTCACATATATCAGAGGTGAGAGGCAATGGAAAACATCGCCCGAAAGAATGTCGCCACAACCGGGTATCGAACCCGTGACCTCCAGATCACGAGTCAGATACGCTACCAATTGAGCTACCCGGCCGGGTCTTTTCGTACAAATGTTAATTCCACCACTTTTATGATCTTAAATATCGATTTTAAAAAAATTGATTAAAAAGACGACAATAATTTTCAATCCGTGTTTTTCTGCTCATTTTATACATACCCAAAATACCGATTTTAAAAAAAATGATTAAAAAGCCGACAATAATTTTCAATCTGTGTTTTACGTCTGCTTTTTATACATATCCAAAATGGCGGCCCCCATGGATTTTTTTCCAGTTTCATTTCAGAAAGCTTCATGGGTTATTGAAAAAAAAAAAAAAAAAAAAAAAAAAAATCTCACGCCCGTTAACTATAAGCGAAAAAAACCATTCATGTTTTTTTTTCGTATAATACAATTAAGAAGCTGACATAATCAGATAAAAACCAGATCTCTAAGGAAAAGAGTTATCAAACGAAAATCCATTTGCGATTTTCCATGTTTAACCGTCTCCCTCATATAGACGCTTTCTGACGCCTCTGCAGCAGAAGGCTTTTTCAAAACATAGTGACAAAAGAAGAAATTGCTCAAAACAAGCAATTTCTCCTTTTGCCACAATGTCTTCCACTTTTAGTCATAGGTTATCCATTCAATTATAGAGATATTCTATTTTTTGACGAAATATGTTCAAAGTCGTCTGCTGCAGAATTTTCGTATGATGGCAAGGGTTAAGCTAATCACATTTGCCAATAATATCAAAATGACAGACAAGGGAGATAATTATTGTAGGCCTGTTAACTATGTATCGTGCAATAATATAATATTTTCAGAAACGTCACCAGATTGAGATATATTTCCTGGTATATCCGCTTAGTATGTTATTACACGTAGTTTAAACTGTACTTATATTTTCACAACATACATTAATTCTGACGTCTGTAACAGACGAATTTTGAAAACACTGTTGCACAATGTTTTCAACCCTTTTCAGTGAATAAACTTTAACTCATTTATAATATGGTTTTTTTTAACAAGATTCTTTCGAAGTTATCTACCACAGAAAGTTTCATTTGTGGGAAAGGGTTAATAAACGGCTGTAAGATGTTCATACTTTATCATAGAAACACCAATTCTTCCAAGCGGCAACCCACTTGTTCCTTTTGAATAGTATGTCAACTGTCGATGTCAAGATCACAAGGTCATAAGGCCAATCAATCTAATATCATTAAAAAGGTGATGTGTCAATTGTGAAAGTAAGTATTTTATAACCGACGGGTAAATAAGAAATGTTTAAAAATGCTAAGGTTTCTGTGACAGACGCATTGACATATCAAAATTGCCATTTTTGGGCAGCAAACGATTAAAAAAGTACGTCTTTGGAATATTGTTTGGCCAGTTCTTTGTATTGTTCCAAAGTTAGGTACCAGAGATTGTCCATCACGCCTTCGTTGTGAGCATAAACAACCAGTAATTCACACCTTTTTTTGCGGGATTCAAAACATTCAATGGAGTAATTTTCGTTCGGAATGAGATTCGGTAATCCTGTGTACGTGATGTTCGGAAGTTTGTCCGGCAGGAGTCCATATACGTACACATCGTCGAGCCAGAGAAACGGCGTCGATTTTGCTCGACTGAACATTTCAGCTGCTATATCCGCCGTAAAAACCGTGAAAAATCCATTACAATGTGTGACGGGATAGTGTGTCATATTTTTAAACAATAGGTTCCCGATCCTCCACTTTCCTTCTTGCCTTTGTATCCAACTTGTACCCTTTTCACGGACATGACAGTGTTTTCAAATTCGTCTCATGCAGATGTGTTGTATGTGGGAAAGGGTTTCTTATATTTTGAATAGAAAAAAGATCAAATCAAATCAAATCACAACTGCATGTACAAATATAATACAATCAAGAAGCTGACATAATCAGATAAAAACCAGATCTCTAAGGAAAAGAGTTGTCAAACGAAAATCCATTTTGCGATTTTCTGTGTTTAACCCTTTCCCTTATATAGACGCTTTCCGACGTCTCTGCAGCAGAAGGCTTTTTCAAAACGAGCAATTTCTCCTTTTGCCACAATGTTTTCCACTTTTAGTCATAGGTTATCTATTCAATTAAAGAGATTTTCTATTCTTTGACAAAATATGTTCAAAGTCGTCTGCTGCAGAATTGTCGTATGAGGACAAGGGTTAAGCTAATCACATTTGCCAATAATAGATATATTTCCTGGTATATCTGCTTAGTATTGTATTACATGTAGTTTAAACTTTACTTATATTTTCACAACATACATCAATTCTGACGTCTCTGCAACAGACGACTTTTGAAAACAATGTTGCACAATGTTTTCAACCCTTTTCAGTGAATAAACTTTAACTCATGGAAAACAGTGGTGCAGAGGTAGAGCGTCGGCCTCTCGTATCAAAGGTCCCTGGTTCGAGTCCCGTGATGAGCGGGTCCTGACTTTGGGATTTTTCCACACAAACGGCGCGAGTACTGGTGAAGTCTCCAGGAAGCAGACATCGAGCGTGATTAATCTAAGCCCAAGGCTTGTTTCGCAATCGATGTAAAATAAATAAGTTTAAACTAAACTAAACTAAACTAACTCATTTATAATAGTTTTTTTTTTTTACAAGATTCTTTCGAAGTTATCTACCACAGAAAGTTTCATTTGTGGGAAAGTGTTAATAAACGGTTGTAAGATGTTCATACTTTATCATAGAAACACCAATTCTTCCGAGCGGTAACCCACTTGTTCCTTTTGAATAGTATGTCAAATGTCGATGTCAAGATCACAAGGTCATAAGGCCAATCAATCTAATATCAAAAAAGGTGTTGTGTCAATTGTGAAGGTATGTATTTTATAAACGACGGGTAAATAAGTAATGTTAAATGCTAGACGCATTGACATATCAAAATTGCCATTTGTTGGCAGCAAACGATTAAAAAAGTTCGTCTTTGGAATATTGTTTGGCCAGTTCTCTGTATTGTTCCAAAGTTAGGAACCAGAGTTTGTCCATCACGCCTTCGGTGTGAGCATAAACAACCAGTAATTCACACGTTTTTTCGCGGGATTCAAAACATTCAATGGAGTAATTTTCGTTCGCAATGAGATTCGGTAATCCTGTGTACGTGATGTTCGGAAGTTTGTCCGGCAGGAGTCCATATACGTACACATCGTCGAGCCAGAGAAACGGCGTCGATTTTGCTCTACTGAACATTTCAGCTGCTATATCCGCCGTAAAAACCGTGAAAAATCCATTACAATGTGTGACGGGATAGTGTGTCATATTTTTAAACAATAGGTTCCCGATCCTCCACTTTCCTTCTTGCCTTTGTATCCAACTTGTACCCTTTTCACGGACATGACAGTGTATCGTACGAGATTCCTTCGAGAATGTATTGACGACGTCATCCATTAATTTGAATACGTTGACAAACACGTCATCATCGACCTTGACGACAGTTTTACTTTCTTTACAGAATTCGGAGACCCAGCGAATTCCTAGAACTCCCTTATGAGTTAGATTTCGATAAGTGTCCAGAAACCTTCCTTGAATTATGTCACTATGTAATGAGTTTTCGTGCTCGATAAGAGCTTGCGTAGAATCAAGTTCCGGTTTACCCAACAAGAAAACAATTCGCATGCTGTGCTTCTTGAAGATTTTATAGTTGGCCCACGTTTCCCTGATCGAACTCCTGCGCATGAAGTTTGTTGTCGATGAGTGCACGAGAACCACAAATTGTAAATTGTTCACATTTGTGCACACACGCTCATTATTGATATGATATGGATTATCTCTCACACTTATTGGAAATCGAGTTGCCTGTGTATGTCGTAAGCCGACAGGTGCCCGTTTTAATAACTTGTTTCCGATGTTTAAAGATGAATCTGGTATCTGGAACGCGATGTAGTTACTTTCATCCGGTTGTTCAACAGTAAATGCATTTTTCGCCTCGTGCTGTATCTTTTCTATGTTAACTTCGTGTTTTGATATTGTCGTCAGGACAGTCGGTTGCCTTGACAACGACGTGATAAATGTGCCTATGCACAATAGAATAATGACCGCGATGCACGTGACGTTGATACAGCTAATGTCCCACTTACGGCACACCCACAAGAGTCGACAAAGTTTGTCTTGACAGGCTCTCATCTCTAAAGGCTGGTCGTTTTCGTTCGCTGAAAGAATCATAAATAAATAATGATGAAAACATATGAGACACACCATACGAAAACCGACCTTGGGGACCTTGCGATCAGCGAAAGATCAGGAAGAAATGGGCTACTCTTGTCTCCTTGTACCTGCCAACATTACACGAAAATGACTTAGTGAGACCATTTGGAGTGCGAACACATGCTTTAGTTTTATTATACATTGATGTGAATACATTAAACAATTTACCAGTTAACCCTTTCCTAGCAATATTTCTAAACAATTAATCCTGATTTTGCGAATCGAAAGCTTTGCTAAAATCAACATATATTTGTACCATGGATTGAAGAGAAAAAATATTACCAATGACCAAATACCCTTTCCTAAAACCTGCTTGGACCTCATCAATTTTACCTTCGCGTTCGGCCCACTTATATATCCTAGCTGTTGCTATATGAGAAAATATCTTGAACATAATGCTTATCAGTTAAATACCTCTATAATTACTTGGGTCATTTTTCGGACCTGACTTGTGTATCGGACAAAGGATTCTCTCTGCCCATGGATCTGGATAAACACCAGTATTTAAAATAGCATTGAATAATTTTTATAAAATCGGAACTATTTCATTTTCGGTATGTTTAAAAAATTCAGAACCAATGCCACATGGCCCTGCACTTTTACCATATTTAAGGTTTCGAATACCCGCAACAATGTCATCAGTTGAAATAGGGCAATTTAATGCATCATTGTCAATCAACATTTCATAATCTGCAAAATCCGAAGTTTCAATATTGATACTATTTTCATTATATAATAGTGTTTTAAAATAATAAAACCATTCTAATTCGGAAATATCATTATCATTACAGGGTTTGGAGTAACCTTGTTTTATTGTTTTCCAAACAAATGATGTTTTTTTTCTTGCCTCGACAAGTTCTTCGCGTTAACGTTTTTCCGATAAACGTTTTTTATTATTACAAGTATTTTTAAATGGATTTCGATCAGATTTATATATATTAAGATTCGGATCTAAATTTGATAGACGGAATAATCTTAAATGTGAATATTTTCTTTGCTTTACTTTTTCACAATCCGAATCCCACCACGGTGGTTGCAGATCAGTAAACAAATTAAACGGTTTGTTCTTCAAAAGCATTGATTCAGCCTCTGTGGCATAAATATGTTTAATAGTTTCAACTGCTTTAATTATATCAATGTTTGTATATTGACATCTTTGATCATATGAGCCTGTAACCATTTTTTCTAAAAATTCAGTTTTATGTTCATCCTTCAATTTATATTTATACCCCCGATAAACGAAGTTTAGAGGGGGTATATTGGAGTCACTCTGTGGTTGGTCGGTCAATCGGTTGGTCGGTCGGTCAGTCGGTCAGTCAGTCGGTCTGTCGGTTGGTAGCTTGGTCCGTTGCAATTTTCCTTGTCCGGAGCATAACTAATTGTTGGAATTTAATAAAACTTCATACGATGATAAAACACATTGAGAGGAAGTGCGGTGTATAGAAACCATAACTATATTTTACCTAAATACAGAGTTATTGCCCTTTGTTACCTTTTCTTGTCCGGAGAATTACTTAATAACTAATAGATGGAATCTATTAAAACTGCATACAATGTTAGAGCATAATGAGAAGAAGTGCAGTGTACAAGAACTATAACTCTTATTTACATAATTACAGAGTTATTGCCCTTTGTTACTTTTTCTTGTTTGTAGAGTCTTGTCCAGAGCATACTTTTATAACCAATTGTTGGAATTTAATAAAACTTCATACGATAATACAGCTCATTAAGAGAAAGTGCGGTGTACAGGAACCATAACTCTACTTTACATAATTACAGAGTTATTGCCCTTTGTTATATTTTCTTGTTTGGAGAATTACTTAATAACTAATAGATTGAATCTAATAAAACATCATACAATGGTAGAACACAATGAGAGGAAGTGCAGTGTACAAGAACCATAATTATACTTAACCTAATTACAGAGTTATTGCCCTTTGTTACTTTTTCTTGTCTAGAGAATTACTTAATAACTAATATATGGAATCTAATAAAACTTCAAACAATGCTAGATCACACTGAGAGGAAGTACAGTGTACATGAACCATAACTCTAATTTACTTAATAACATAGTTATTGCCCTTTGTTACTTTTTCTTGTTCGTAGAGACACTTTAAAACTAATTGTTAGATTTTAATAAAACTTCAAACGATGATACAAAACATTGAGAGGAAGTTCGGTGTACAGGAACCATAACACTATTTTACCTAAATATTGCCCTTTGTTACTTATTTTTGTCCGGAGAATTACTTAATAACTAATAGATGGAATCTAATAAAACTGCATACAATGGTAGATTTTAATAAAACTTCAAACGATGATACAAAACATTGAGAAGAAGTGCAGTGTACAAGAACTATAACTCTTATTTACATAATTACAGAGTTATTGCCCTTTGTTACTTTTTCTTGTTCGTAGAGTCTTGTCCAGAGCATACTTTTAAAAACAATTGTTGGAATTTAATAAAACTTCATACGATGATACAGCACATTAAGAGAAAGTGCGGTGTACAGGAACCATAACTCTACTTTACATAATTACAGAGTCATTGCCCTTTGTTACTTTTTCTTGTTTGGAGAATTACTTAATAACTAATAGATTGAATCTAATAAAACATCAAACAATGGTAGAACACAATGAGAGGAAGTGCAGTGTACAAGAACCATAACTCTAATTTACTTAATTACAGAGTTATTGCCCTTTGTTACTTTTTCTTGTTTGTAGAGTCTTGTCCGGAGCATAACTTTAAAACTAATTGTTGGAATTTAATAAAACTTCATACGATGATTCAACACATTGGGAGGAAGGGCGGTGTACAGGAACCATAATTATACTTAACCTTATTACAGAGTTATTGCCCTTTGTTTCTTTTTCTTGTCTAGAGAATTACTTAATAACTAATATATGGAATCTAATAAAACTTCAAACAATGGTAGAGCACAATGAGAGGAAGTGCAGTGTACATGAACCATAACTCTAATTTACTTAATAACAGAGTTATTGCCCTTTGTTACTTTTTCTTGTTCGTAGAGACACTTTAAAACTAATTGTTAGATTTTAATAAAACTTCAAACGATGATACAAGACATTGAGAGGAAGTTCGGTGTACAGGAACCATAACACTATTTTACCTAAATATTGCCCTTTGTTACTTATTTTTGTCCGGATAATTACTTAATAACTAATAGATGGAATCTAATAAATCTGCATACAATGGTAGATTTTAATAAAACTTCAAACGATGATACAAAACATTGAGAGGAAGTGCAGTGTACAAGAACCATAATTCCAATTTACATAATTACAGAGTTATTGCCCTTTGTAACTTTTTGTTGAGCGTAAAATAATTTTAAAAAAACCACTGGATGGAATGTAATAAAACTTCATACTATGATACAACATAGAGGAAGTGCAGTGAACAAAAACCATAACTCTATTTTAGCTAATGACAGATTTATTGCCCTTTGTTACATTTTCGTGTTCGTAAAATAAATTTCATCGCCCTTTCTTACATTTTTCTTTCCGGAGATTATCTTTAAAACTACAAGTTGGAATTTAAGGTGGGGTTTCTAAATATTCCACTACCTTTCCTATCAGGGCGACGGTCGGGGGTATTAATCACATTCAGTGACAGTTCTAGTTTAGAATCGAACGCATATTTTTATTTGTCTTATTAATTTTTTATATATTTTTTTCATTTGGAAATTTCAACTGGCAATTCAAAGGAAAATGTATAGATTCATCTCGGGTTTCTATACAAAAAAATGATATATAAGGAAAAAGATTCCTAGACGCTATATTATAATCAACAACGCTGGCACCGTTATGACTTATACATGTAAAATGACCACGCACATCATCGTGAAGTCGACCATTAATTATATGAATATTATTACAACAACATAATTCCACAAGTGATTTACCAAAATTATTGTATCGTACACAATCTAAGTTATTCCTTCTCATATCAAAATGATCATTATCGTAATCAACTTCTCCAAAGACAAAATCTAAAATCTAAAAAGTTAGTATTTCGGGAATTTAGATCACCTGCTATAAATAATAAACAATCTTGGTACTCTGACCTAATTTCAATAATATTATTTTCTAGTATTAAGATACTATTCTGTTCTCCCTGTTTATAGACAATAGAGCCTGCAGGTGACACACACGCAAAGTACATAATAATATCTTTTAATTTTTTAAAGCGTGATCTTTTTAGATGCAAAACACTTCATTGTTTTAAAGTTAAGCAAATTTGTGTAATACTGACATGTTTAAAAAGTTTTTCATACTTCACCACTATTTCTAAAAGCATTTCTATATTTGATCCTCACACAGTCAAAGTATGTATATTCACTCAAAAAATCAATAAATTCACCTTTAAAAATACTCAAAGTTTCAACAAGTCCTATAATATCAAACTGTTTCAAGTAATTCTTTAAATTCTCATTACCACGATGCTTATTAAAACCTTCTATATTCCACGTGAGAATGTTTATATATGTTAATATGTCATTCGATGTGCCTTGGCCTTCTTCCTATGGTATGTTAACGTCCTCGTCCAAAACTCCGCCCCCAGCCTCTTGCACATTATGGGATTCCCGATTTCCAGCCAATGGATTGTCGTTTGTTTCAGGCATCTGGCGTCCATGCGCGGTCATACTTACTCACCAGAACAGGCCTGTCATTTTCACCATCGTATCGAAAAACATTATTGTCAATGACGAGTTGATCGTAGCGTATCGATGCGTATTTACCGTTGTTTCTCGCAGCTATCATGTGTTTACCCAATTCGCGCCTGGCCGTTTTAACATGATCTGTATAGTATCCAGAGTAATTTGAACTCATGTTGAATTATAATTATTCACGGCGAATCATCAGTAGAAGTAGCAGCATCAGTAGTTGTAGTAGTAGTAGAAGTAATAGTATCAGTAGTAGTAGTAGTAGTTGAAGTGTAATTCTTTTATGACGAAGTCCACACAATATGTTTATCAAGGTGTAAGTCCAGCGTATAAAGAGATAGAAGTATTGTCATTTTCTCGAAATAGTTGAAAATGAGATCCTTATGGTTGAAATTATGTTATTCTTCAGCGGCATATGTTATCGTCTGTGCAGTAGTGCCTTTGGATACATGTGTATAATAGAAACATCATGGAGCGTATCACTAGGTTAGATGAGCTCTTCCGACAAAAGAGGAATTTCTCCGGAACAATCTTAATGGCTGCTTCATCGGCCTTCTGCGAGGTGGCAGTGAATCTTACACTCCAATCAATACTCTTAGCTGACTCGTAGCAAGGTGTAATAGCATGTCTTATTCTTGAATTAACAGAATGAATGAATAGTAATACTTCAGCAATGTGCAAAAGAATAAATATGAGTGTCAATTGATACTAGTAGTAAGCAATTTGCCATAGACATTATAACGGACAACATTAAATATGATATATCAATAATAACACGCTTAAACCAATAACGAACTTGAATCAAAGCGCTGATAGCACTAATGAGCGAAGTACATTCATTGATGTTGACGCTGTAACTATGAAAACCAGCATGACAATAAGTATAAGATCTGTCTTAGGTTCAACACATAAGAAACAAATGAATTCTGTATTACAAAAAAAAACCTGTAATACTTTCCCTCATACGGCAATTCTGTAGCAGACGACTTTGAATATATTTTTTAACAAAAAATGGAAAATCTCTATATTTGAATGGAAAACATAAGACTAAAAGTTGAAAACAGAGTGTCAAAAGGGGAAATTGCACGTGTTGAGCAATTTCTCCTTTTGTCACTATGTTTTCAAAAAGCCGTCTGCTGTAGATGCGTCAGAAAGCGTCTATATGAAGGAAAGGGTTAAACTTTCTATGACTAACTTGGGTGTGCAATGCAGATCCTGATCGGAATACGCAGATGCGCTAATTGACCTTAAAGAATAATTTGAGTATCTGTCCATTCGAAGTAAATTATGCAATAACACTACCTTGGTATTATCATAGATAAGTGTATAGTTGTTGAAACAATTTGACTGTATACATGAATGTAACACATTTTACATCTTATTTGCATCAACATATATGGACTTACCCGTATTGTTGAAAGTGCTACTTTTGAAACAAAAAAAAGGTTATGCAAAATATTATATTATCCTTGTGTATGTTTATCCGAAAGACATTAATTAAACCTTAATTCAAAAAATCTAGAATATTGAATTCATTTTCATGCTACAGGTTTGAGACATTGTGTAAAAGGGAGGAATAAGTCATTTTGAGTAATTGTTACATTTTTTCAAAATTCACCCGCTTGATTTGTGTCGTATTCTATCATGTAAAGGGTGAACACTGACAGTTCATTAATGAAAACGTTCGAAGCCTGCCATTTCAAAGTGTTCCTCTGAGTTTATCAGTTTTCTGTGTATATACATTATGATATTATAAAACGTTGTTTAAAGTGACTGGGTGACTAGTCTACAGTGTGATAATATTGAATGAAATCAAACGTATTTGACATTGTACATATTGATAACAATCTAGTCCACAGTGGAATTACTTTTTGAACTCATTCACGAGGAAGGCGGACTCGGGCAAAAAGGCGTGTTGAAAGCAGTGCGATGCGAATTACAGCCAATCAAATGAAGTAATCTCAAATCTTTCCGCGGTTGACTGTGGTTGCAGCTTTAAATTGGATTTTTCGAAAGCAGGCATGCTATGAGCTTTCGGATCGCTTCGCGACCCTTCGCTCAAAAACGATAAAAGAAAATGGCCATTATATACAGGTATACCTTCCCTACATTATAATTGTAATTCGATTCTCTCTCATACTAAGAGACGATTAGAACTTTCTTCCATATGCTCGATTAAGTGAAATTCTTACAATAGCATTTAATACACAACAATTTTCTTGGAACCATTTACAGGCAAGAATGTATTTATTTATTTAACTCTTATTTACGCACAATTTTAACTTTTAAGTCTTGTTATAAAAACCGCGTTTCCATATCACTTGTGAATTATCATCACAATATCATATAGCTAGTACGCTAATAACATTTAACTTCTCATTAGGTAACTGATTTACCTTAATTCTTGCTAAAATCTGAATTTAACATCTGTCAATCTGCATGTCGCTTAACGGAGCTGACAAAGACTCGTCATCAAATTGAAAATTGATCGGGAATATTCGAACTGACATATCACTCTCATTTTGTCCGTCTGTACCATGATAACGCTCGTATTCTTAACGCCTAACACGTGCTTGTAACTTACTTAATGGAATATTATCTTCGCTCTCTTGACTGGTTGAAGACTCAGAACTATTCTTATGTTTGTCAATTACCCTTGTCATTTTAACCTTACGTTTGGAATTAAATCTTGATTATCTGAATCTGTTTATAGAGTCCACTCGTCAAGTACTGCCTTTCTAACTTGATCAACATTGCATTTGATCATCTTGTTATCTAATTGATGTTTAAGTATTAATTGCTTTGAACCATCGAAATCGACAACTCGGTAGTATGGAATCCATTGAGGAGATGTCTTAGAAGTGCGTTGGAAATTTTTGTAATAGACAGGGTCATATACATTGAATTCTACTTGTTGGGCTTTCCTATTGGCATATCTGTTACGCCTTCTTCTTGATTTAGTCATTTGCTTGAATACATCACAGTAAATTTCGTGATTTCTTTGTAGTAATTCTTTATGGAATTCGTTGCCAACATATGGTAACCTTTTTCCTAACAGTGAATTAATAGGTAGGACTGGGTCTCGACCAAATACTATGAAAGATGGGCTATATCCAGCCGATTCTGGTGGATTAAACATAATGCCAGCAAGGGCTTGTTCTAGTACAATATCGAAATCCATCAGATTATCCATAGTAAGCTTACATAGAATGGCATTTAAAGTGTTATGGCAACGCTCGATTTTTCCGTTAGCCTGGGGATTATATGTAACTGATCTACGATGTTTAATATTTAATTCCTGCAATACATCTTTGAACATTTTAGAGGTGAAAACGGACCCGTTGTCCGTCAAGCCGTATTTCCAGAATATTTTTTCGAAAAATGCTTTTATAACGTCTGCTGAAGTCGCTTTTGGTGATACAACTATTTCAGGATAACCAGAAAGTTCATGATATATTTGGAATTCGAAGCTGTGGTAGCAATCGGTCCGACGATATCACATGAAATGTCCGAAAAGGGGTAGCTTGGTATTATCTGATCTTGTAAAGGTGATTTTATGGTTTAAAGATTTACAGTTTGACAGGCTATGCATGTCTTTACAAATGTGTAAATATCCTTGAAGAGATTGGGCCAGTAATATGCTTTTCGCACGGCATTAAACATCCTATTCACACCAGGGTGTCCTATATTATGATATGAAATTAAAACCATTTCTCTTAATGGACTAGGAACATATATTCTCCCTTTTTACCTGTTAAATTTTGCATCAAGACGGCGCCTATGGCATAATCACTTGCGTCGGTATATAATATGTAATGTTTATTTATGTCTGGGTGACGTAACAGTGGTAATTTTTCTAATTGAGTGATCAAATCCTCAAAACTGTTTTGACATTCAATAGATCATTCGAATTTAACATTCTTTTTTGTTAATCTTACCAATAGGAGGAAAATTTCAGCAAAAGTTTTGAATGATTTTCTTATAAAACCCGACAAAACTTAAAAATGATCATAAATCTTTAACATTATGTGAAGTTTTGATTTATCTAAGAGTTTAATTTTATCAGCCTTAGGACGAATACATTCTGCTGATATATCATGTCCAAGGTAATTGTTTTTATCTTTAATGAATTCACACCTTTTTATCCCCCGCTTGTCCGTCCGTCCGTCTGTCTGTCCGTCTGTCCGTCTGTCCGTCTGTCCGTCCGTCACACTTCGTTTCCGTGCAATAACTGCCACAAATGTGAACCTTTTTTTTTCAAACTTGGTAACAACGTTAAATGCCTTAAGGGCTAGGCCAAGTTCGAATATCACTTTCGGCGGACTTTATTTGGTGGAGTTATGGCCCCTTATTTAACAAAATATGTTGTTTCTTGCCGTTTCCGTGCAATAACTGCCACAAATGTGAACCTTTTTTTTTCAAACTTGGTAACAACGTTAAATGCCTTAAGGGCTAGGCCAAGTTCGATCGTCACTTTCGGCGGACTTTATTCGGTGGAGTTATGGCCCCTTATTTAACAAAAAATGTCGTTTCTTGCTGTTTCCGTGCAATAACTGCCACAAATGTGAACCTTTTTTTTTCAAACTTGGTAACAACGTTAAATGCCTTAAGGGCTAGGCCAAGTTCGAATATCACTTTCGGCGGACTTTATTCGGTGGAGTTATGGCCCCTTATTTAACAAAAAATGTCGTTTCTTGCTGTTTCCGTGCAATAACTGCCACAAATGTGAACCTTTTTTTTTCAAACTTGGTAACAACGTTAAATGCTTTAAGGGCTAGGCCAAGTTCGAATATCACTTTCGGCGGACTTTATTTGGTGGAGTTATGGCCCCTTATTTAACAAAATATGTTGTTTCTTGCCGTTTCCGTGCAATAACTGCCACAAATGTGAACCTTTTTTTTTCAAACTTGGTAACAACGTTAAATGCCTTAAGGGCTAGGCCAAGTTCGATCGTCACTTTCGGCGGACTTTATTCGGTGGAGTTATGGCCCCTTATTTAACAAAAAATGTCGTTTCTTGCTGTTTCCGTGCAATAACTGCCACAAATGTGAACCTTTTTTTTTCAAACTTGGTAACAACGTTAAATGCCTTAAGGGCTAGGCCAAGTTCGAATATCACTTTCGGCGGACTTTATTCGGTGGAGTTATGGCCCCTTATTTAACAAAAAATGTCGTTTCTTGCTGTTTCCGTGCAATAACTGCCACAAATGTGAACCTTTTTTTTTCAAACTTGGTAACAACGTTAAATGCCTTAAGGGCTAGGCCAAGTTCGAATATCACTTTCGGCGGACTTTATTCGGTGGAGTTATGGCCCCTTATTTAACAAAAAATGTCGTTTCTTGCTGTTTCCGTGCAATAACTGCCACAAATGTGAACCTTTTTTTTTCAAACTTGGTAACAACGTTAAATGCCTTAAGGGCTAGGCCAAGTTCGAATATCACTTTCGGCGGACTTTATTCGGTGGAGTTATGGCCCCTTATTTAACAAAAAATGTCGTTTCTTGCTGTTTCCGTGCAATAACTGCCACAAATGTGAACCTTTTTTTTTCAAACTTGGTAACAACGTTAAATGCCTTAAGGGCTAGGCCAAGTTCGAATATCACTTTCGGCGGACTTTATTCGGTGGAGTTATGGCCCCTTATTTAACAAAAAATGTCGTTTCTTGCTGTTTCCGTGCAATAACTGCCACAAATGTGAACCTTTTTTTTCAAACTTGGTAACAAGGTTAAATGCCTTAAGGGCTAGGCCAACTTCGATCGTCACTTTCGGCAGACTTTATTTGGTGGAGTTATGGCCCCTTATTTAACAAAATATGTCGTTTCTTGCTGTTTCCGTGCAATAACTGCCACAGATGTGAACCTTTTTTTTTCAAACTTGGTAACAAGGTTAAATGCCTTAAGGGCTAGGCCAACTTCGATCGTCACTTTCGGCAGACTTTATTTGGTGGAGTTATGGCCCCTTATTTAACAAAATATGTCGTTTCTTGCTGTTTCCGTGCAATAACTGCCACAGATGTGAACCTTTTTTTTTCAAACTTGGTAACAAGGTTAAATGCCTTAAGGGCTAGGCCAACTTCGATCGTCACTTTCGGCAGACTTTATTTGGTGGAGTTATGGCCCCTTATTTAACAAAAAATGTCGTTTCTTGCCGTTTCCGTGCAATAACTGCCACAAATGTGAACCTTTTTTTATACAACCGTTTTATTATGGTATGGTCATGTCCCTTCCTCCCTCCGTCCGTCCCTCCCTCCGTCCGTCCGTTCGGGTTTTCCGCACTTTTTTCCTACATGCTTTGAGGTATTCAGCTGTATTTTTGTATACTGCTTTGTTGTCAATTCATTCCTGAACAACTTTATTAACTTTTTACAAACAAACAATATATCAAAACAAGAGGAAACTTACAAAGATGTTCCTGACGGGCGTATTATGTACCGTTTGCTGTACTCTTGTTTTCAAACTTGGTAACAAGGTTAAATGCCTTAAGGGCTAGGCCAAGTTCGATCGTCACTTTCGGCGGACTATATTTGGTGGCCCCTTATTTACGAAAAATGTCGTTTATTGCAGTTTCCATGCAATAACTGCCACAATTGTGAACCGTTTTCTTTCAAACTTAGTAACAAGGTTAAATGCCTTAAGGGCTAGGCCAAGTTTGATCGTCACTTTCGGTGGAGTTATGGCCCTTTATTTAACAAAAAAAGTCGTTTATTGCTGTTTCCGTGCAATAACTGCCACAAATGTGAACCGTTTTTTTTCAAACTTGGTAACAAGGTTAAATGCCTTAAGGGCTAGGACAAGTTTGATCACTTTCGAGGGACTTTATTCGGTGGAGTTATGGCCCCTTATTTAACAAACAATGTTGTTTCTTGCTGTTTCCGTGCAATAACTGCCACAAATGTGAACTTCTTTTTTTTTCAAACTTGGTAACAAGGTTAAATGCCTTAAAGGCTAGGCCAAGTTCGATCGTCACTTTCGGCGGACTTTATTCGGTGGAGTTATGGCCCTTTATTTAACAAAAAATGTTGTTTCTTGTTGTTTCTGTGCAATAACTGCCACAAATGTGAACCGTTTTTTTTCAAACTTGGTAACAAGGTTAAATGCCTTCAGGGCTAGGCCTAGTTCGATCGTCACTTTTGGTGGACTTTTTTCGGTGGAGTTTTGGTCCCTTAATTAACAAAAAAAGTTGTTTCTTGCTGTTTCCGTTCAATAACTGCCACAAACTTGGTAACAACCTAGGCCAAGTTCGTTTAATTTACCCTGTAATACATGTTCAATAAAAAGTCTACTGACATGTTTAAACCTAACCTTAACATTTCCCTACAATATTTCCTGCAAGCGGGGGATATAAATTTCATGAATTTGCTTGTTAGTTTTAGCTTAAGACAATTAGCTCTCAGTCGCCTAAATATTTCTTCTATATGACTAAAACGTTCTTCTAGAGTATTAGAGTATATAAGGAAATCGTCTAAATACACCACAGAAAATTCTTCACATCCTTTTATAACAGAGGACATGATTGATTGGAACTTTCCAGTTGAAATATTTAAGCCTTGCGGTAGAACTGTCCATTCAAAAAGTCCAAATGGAGTGGAAAATGCAGTTTTTTCCTGATCTTCTTCTTTGATTGGTATTTGGTGGTACGAATTCGAAAGATCCAGACAAGCAAAATATTTCGCCCCATTTAAGGAAGCTAAAATGTCTTCGATACAAGGCAATGGATTAGCTGTAGTCTTAATAAAAAAAAAATCTAAAGTCAATTATGAGACGCTTGGTACCATCTTTTGTGTGCACCAAAATTCATGGATTATTGAATTCTGTGTGTGAATGACGTATGGTATTTGCTTTATTTTTTGTTTAAAATATTTTCTCTTTCGCTGAATGTAATTGGATAAGGTATTTGCCTAATCACTTGATCTGTTTTGGTCTCTATAGCATATTGTATAAGCAGTATAGAAACAGATAATATATATTCACATCCGCCCTATATTTTTGCAGTTGTACATCGTGTGTCCAAGTTTTCTTTGACTTGTTTACGAACAGTGTTTTCCTTGGTTTCGGTTAGGGTTTTTTCTAGAGCACGAGTCATGTGCAGACTATTTCCATTCTTTACCAAGTAAAAGGATTTTAACGCTTACAAAGACTTCATGGCGAGGCGATTAACGTTGGCCAAAAAAACATTTTTTTAGTTACAACCGCTCGATTTGTTCGTTTTCGATAATATGACCAGAGTTATTTTACTAAATACAGCTGCAACTTATATAATATACATCATGCAACGCGTTCAAATGAACATGACTTTAATTTTAATTCACCTCTATAAGCACGAAGTGCGTTGGTTGCTATTGTGATCACTCATCGTCCGGCGTCCGTTCTCGTCTGCGCCTGTCCGATCGTCCGTCCGTTCAAATTTGACCCAAAATATTTTTTTAAATATTTCCTCCTTCACCATTGGACCGATTTCACAAAACTGTTGAAAATTGAATTACATGAAACGGAAAGGAAATACTTAAAAAATCGTATTTTCCAAATGTATATACCTGATTTGAAAATAATTTGGCACAAATATTCCTTTATTGATCCTATTTGGAACCAGGCGTCCCGGGTTCGATCCCCAGTCGCGGCGCTACGGTCATGGTTGAGTGCCTTTGGACAAGGCGCATTTCATAGCCTAGTACTAGTTTGTTTACACAGGGGTCTTGAATGAGTGAACTGTCGCCGTGATATAACTGAAATAATGTTGAATCGGCGTTAAACTCTGAACAAACAATTTTCTTTTATTTTTTGTTCAATCTAATTGGAAAGTTCACCCGATTTGTTGAAAAAAAGGCCACCATTGGGCGAGCCCATTTTCCTTCTGTTTAAAAAGACAAGGAAGTAATCTATGTGCCCTATGTATTAAAACCTTGAAACAATTATCTTCTTATCAAAAAGACCTGGACCGATTTGAAAATAATTTGGCACAATTGTTTATTGTTTGACACTCTAGCAGTAACGATCATAGTGGTCTGATCCGTTAAAAAACAACACAATGGCTCTTTTCTTTCTTATGGTTAAGTTTGAGAGCTTTATTATTTATTTTGGTATGCAACATTGAGTAGTGGTATTCACTCTGTAGTTTTTAAATCATCGACCCAGGGTAAAAATGGCCCCACCCTGGGGACATGTGTTTTATATAGAAAAAGCATTGTACATATGAGCCATTCCATGAGAAAAAAACAACATTATGGTCTCTGCGTAATGTATGGACACAGATCAGCCTGCGCAGTCCAGGCAGACTGATCTAGGCAGACACATTCCGGTCCAGGGTGGATAGAGGTATAGAGTAATCATTCCTGAAACAGAAATCCACAGGAGGCGAAAAGTGTCTGTCCGGGTTAGCTTGCGCGGTATGCTTAGGCTGATCTGGGTCGATACTTTACGCAGAGTCAACATTGTTGGTTTTCTCGGGGAACGGCTGATACTTGTTTCTTTACTTAATGTAGCTAAATATCATCAGTACGAATCCTGGTCACACTAAAACTAAAACATTTATTTACTACATCAGGCAAACATGATGTGACCGCCTTGATTGTGTAGTGATAGAGCGTCCGTCCCTGGTGTTGAAGTCGATGGTTCGATCCCCGGCCGGGTCATACAAAGTACTTTAAACATTAATAGAAATGCTTGCCCTTCTTGGCGCTCAGGATTGCGGAGCTAGCATTACAACTGACTGGCTGGTGTCAGGATAAATGGACCAGTAATACTGGTAGCTTACACAGGAAACGCCGTGATATTACTGACACAATGTTGAAATTGGCGTTAAATACCTACCAATCAATCAAACATGACATTTGCCAACAGCAGTATTGCGTTATAACACTGAGATGTTTGGAGGTGAGTGATGAGTTGGGTGGGCGACAGAGTTTGATTTCGGGGCAGTGTTTGAAACTGTTGAACCGTTTTTCAAATTATTGATATAATTGTATTTTTGGTTAAATTGAATATACGTACATGTACTGTATTTATCAAGAAAACCAAGGATTGGTTTAAACGATAGTATTTTGACGCTGTGGGAGGGACTGTGACTAGTGTTATAAAAACTTCTAGCGCGCCTCATTTGCTTTTTTTGTCATTTATTTAATTCAACTATAGATACATATTCTGCAAATCTTTGGCCTGTATATGTATGTATATAAAACTATGTATGTTACAAGAAATCGCAATACAATATGATTTATTTGTCATGATAAGCAATTTCTCCTTTGGCCACAATGTTTTCAACTTTATTTAACAATTAAGCTGTCTTTTATTAAGATTTTCGGGTTTTTGACACTATGTTTTCAAGGTCGTCTACTGCAGATTTGTTGTATGCGGGAAAGGATTAAACTCTTAGGGTTAGTTCGAGACGACCTATTAATGCGATGTCGTTATATCCAATGCACGTACAGGGAAATATTTTGTTCTGGTTTTTAATGAGAGTGATCTTTTATGTATGTTGAATCAAAACATGGATACCCAAATCTTCCCCTGAAGTGCATACAGGAACCTTAACCCTGTCACAACGTGCATACAAAATTAAACTACAATGTTTCCTATCTAAATAAAACTCCGAAAAAAAATCATTATATTAAACATGCAATTTAATTTCTAAATAAAGGTGTATCATTGTGTTTCAGTATATTTAGTATATTCAGAGCTTGTACTCTCAATATGTATAAAATCTGCCTGGCCCGACACAAAATGCCGAGTCAGCAGGCTATGCCAGGTAATGACCGTGTAAAGACACGCCTGTTAGATTAGTATTAGGTCCTTTATGCAACGTATCATAGATAGATAGATAGATAGATGTTTTATTGACTTAAACTATACATAAATGTTCATCATACAATATAAGTATTAATAAATAAATTGAATGCACATGACACTTTCGCACATTCACGCAATCACTTGCTCGCACCCCCCCCCCCCCCCCCCCCACACACACACAGCCATACATATATATATCAAGACAGACAGACAGACAGACAGAGACAGATATACATACACATACATAGACAGATAGACATATAAACACGTAGACATACATACAGACAGATTGGCAGTTACACCAACATATAGACGGAGATATAGACATACATTTAGATAGACATACATTACGATAGACATGCTCTCAGATAGACACACATTTAGATATGCATACATGCATAAACACAGATATACATACATAGTGATAGACACATATGATGATAGACACATATGATGATAGACATACGCATACATAGACAGATAAGCATACACATACAAAGACAGATTGACATACATACGCATATACACGCATACAGACATACAGGCCGATTGACAGTTACACCAACAGATAGACGGACATACATGTATACAGACATAAAGACATAGACATACACACAGAAAGACATACATTTAGATAGGCATAAATACAGAGACACATGCATACATTCAGATATACATACATAGTAATAGACATACCTAGTGATAGACACACATACAATAGTAGACATACATGATGATAGGCATACATAGACAGATAGACATACGTCCATCCATCCATCCATCCAATACATATATACTGATAGACATGCATAGAGATGGAGAGATAGACGGACATACATAGGTACATAAACATTAAGACATAAATGCAGATATGCATAAATTCAGATAGGTATACATGCATAGACACATGCATAAACACAGATATACATACATAGTGATAAACATACAAAATAATAGATACACCTGATGACAGACATATATTAATGGTGATAGACATACAACTACATAGACAGATAGACATACACACGCATAGACGGATACACATACAGATTGACATACAGACGTATATACATGCATACAGGACATACATTCAGATTGGCAGTTACACCAACAGATACACGAACATACATATATACATAAACAGTAAGACATAAATACAGATATACATACACTCAGATAGACATAAATTCAGTTAGGCATACATTCATAGACATATGCATAAACACAGATACATACATACATAGTGATAGACATACACAATGATAGACACACATGTTGATAGACATACATATACATATAAACACACATGTTGATAGACATACATATACAGATAAACAACATACAAATACAAAGACAGATTGATGATACATCCATAATGATATACATACATGATGATATACATACATGATGATAGACATAGATTCATGATGATAGACATACATATACAGATAAACATACAAAACCAACGACAGATTGACATACAAACGTATTGTCAATCTGTTGAAGATCAATCCTATATGAATAAAGGTTCTGTTATATGCTATGTCACACAAACACTGACAGCTATTACACCTAACATAAATATTAGCATCGTCCGGTATATAGTGTCTGTGTATGCCCTATGCATTTGTGTATCATATTATGAATAAACGGTTCTGTTCCGTTGTGTTCTGTTCTTTTTTATTCACAGAAACCCATGAAGAGGTTTAGCATTAAACCAATTGTCATCGTCTGATATGTTTCGTATACACATGTATAATGTAAATCCTTTCAAGATGAACAATATATGAATAACGCTTATATTCTGTTTTGTTCTGTTCTGTTCTGTTCTGTTCTGACACAGTGATATGACGGAAACATTGTGGAGAGTGACACGAACAACCATTGAGAAGCAACACGCTAACTTGCAGTAGTTTGGAAAGTCGTTGAAAAAATGGTATAACCTGCCAGTATCATATGCAAGAACCTTCAGAGATTCAACTAAATTATATATATAAACATGCATTTACGAGAAAGTACACAAGTGTGATACCCAATTGGATCGCAAATGTGTGTATTCCACTTTCGTTCCGCCTCGCAAACGTTCAAAAGTAGCCCGATCCTAGGCTGTTTTGGCATTTTATGGTAGAAGAAACTCTCCTCTAACCAGCCATACCATTGGTTCGGCTTAGATCACTATATTCAAGAAAAACACCAAGGCCCATTCGAAGACGGTCTCACACGAGTACTAATTAACTTAAGTGTAAATCAAATCGCATTACAAATCTTTATATGAACAGACAAACAGCAGATAGACAGACACACACAAACGAACGCAAACACACGTGTATTGATGTATATCTGAGGACGTTGACAGAGTTCTGCACTTAGTAATGAAGTAATGACATTTGGTTTAAACGATAGTATTTTGACGCTGTGGGAGGGACTGTGACTTGTTTTGTAAAAAAACTGCTAGCGCGCCTTATTTGCTTTTTTGTCATTTATTTAATTCAACTATAGATAAATATTCTGTAAATCTTTTGCCTGTATATGTATGTATATAAAACTATGTATGTTACAAGAAATCACAATACAATATGATTTAATTAGTACCATTGTATACATAGAAATATGTGGCTTCTGTTGAAGTTCTGTTAAAGAAGGTGAACGAAATAGGACCGACCATCTTGGTTCCCTTGTTTCGAGATATTTATCCAATATAAAATTGCATTTCTCACTGTTTATTATTCTATTATTTAACCATAATTTTTAGCACAATTCCCTATTAAATAAAATACATTTCCATCAGATTAAACACACTTTTGTATTCGATTTCTGAGACAAACCATGAACGATTTAAAATAAGTTTCAAAATGCAAGGAACATAATTGTATGCAATTTGTTTGGAAAATATTGATTGGTTGCTTCCCTTGTCATCATATATTTTTTATACTTCAAAATTGTAATGCTATCTATTGATCCTGGGGTATTCAGAGTTACCTTTTTATGCTATCTTACACACAGAAAACGTTTGAAAACATTGTGACAAAATGAGAAATTATTAATAATAATCAATTACTCATTCAGCCACATTGACTTCACTGGTCTCTATTTAATCATTATACTGTCATTTGTAAAGAGATGTGCCATATTTTGGCCTTTATATTTTCAATAGAGTCTGCTGCTGTCTTGTTGTAAGTGAAAAAGGGTAAACATTTCACCCACGTCGGTCGAAAAGGATCTTGTTGCAGCTCCATAAAGGGATAACAAAAAGAGGAGCGTGATAGAGACAACCTTGGGGCTACATCTTCAGTCATTTGTCCAACGTTATTTCAAAACCTCTTAATCTTTTCCCTCATACATTCAAACATGCATTCGGTTGCATCTGTAGCAGACGCGCAGGCTGATCTGGGTCGATACATTACACCGAGTCCATAATTTTGGTTTTCTCGTGGAACGGTGAATTTACCTGATTTACGTTCCGTTTGGCTGTATCAGGCCCTTATCAGGCCCTTATGTTACAGTATCATATCACCACTGACTTAGTGTGTCCACATGCTTTCTCTGCTGCATGTTATGGGTTAACAGTTAATTTGGAAAAGCAGCCAGTTGAATTTCAATCTTACCCCAAAAACAACACAGCTGCGGTGGAAAGGTCTGAAAACATCTAAGTAAAACAAGAGCACCGCGTACGGCACAGACGCTCGACTGATAGGGAGAAAAAAAAAATGAGCTAAACAAAAAACCTTAATTGGACGACCACGCCACCGCCGCAGACGACGACGCCAGGGTCATGACAATAGCTCTCGTTTTTTTCAAAAGTCGAGCTAATAAAAAACCTTAACCGGATGACAACACCTTCAGTGTAGATTTTATAAGTCCAAAAGGGGGGATAATTTGGTCAATATTAAGTTCAGGGTTATGGAACTTGTTGTATCAAGTTATGTTAAGACATTGAATAAGTTTAGGAAGTTTCAAAGCTATAGGTTAAATTGTGTTTCAGTTATCACCATTTTTCTCCCCTTCAAAGTAGATTTTCTAAATCGAAATGGGGAGATAATTTTGTCAATACTATTTACAGAGTTATGAAACTTGTTATATAGGGTCAACTTAAGACACTCAGCAAGTTTGTGAATTTTCAAGCAAAAAAAAAGAAAAGTTTTTAAGATATGAAAAATCATGAGTAAAAAATTGTCAAAAACCTGAGCTAAACAAAAAACCTTAACCTTACGTTTTGAAGTTTTAAGTGAAACAAATAAAGATTTCCAGCTATATACTTTTATTATTTAACATATTACGATTATGTTTATGAAGTTTAGTGACTTTAACAGTAGTAGTTTGTTAGAAAACAGAAAAAAAGCTGAGCTGAACAAAAAACCTTAAACGGACGACCACGCCGCCGCCGCCGCCGCCCCCGCCGCCGACAACGACGCCAGGGTCATGACAATAGCTCTCGTTTTTTTCAAAAGTCGAGCTAAAAATGGAAAATATCAATAAATGAAAGTACAATGTTTGGCTAGATAATATTATTATTCTATATTTAACTTGTATGAAGCAAATTCAGAAGATCACGTTGACAACATAGATTCAAACATTTTGGAAACTCCTAATAAAGTGCATACCTATCGAATAGAGTCAATAAAAACATTGTGACAAATGGATAAATTTCTCACTTTTAGCAGTTTCGCCTTTTGCCACCTTTTTTAAAAAAAGTTTATGCGTCCAATTTTGAATGCACGTTGTGACAGGGTTAAGGTTCCTGTATGCACTTCAGGGGAAGATTTGGGTATCCATGTTTTGATTCAACATACATAAAAGATCACTCTCATTTAAAACCAGACCAAACTATTTCCCTGTACGTGCATTGGATATAACGACATCGCATTAATAGGTAGTTTCGAACTAACCCTGAACATTTAACCCTTCTCCGCATACAACAAATCCGCAGCAGACGACTTTGAAAACAGTGTCAAAAACCTGAAAAATCACCATAAAAGATAGCTTAATTGTTAAATAAAGTTGAAAACATTGTGGCCAAAGGAGAAATTGCTCATCATGAGCAATTTCACCTTTGGCAACAATGTTTTCAAAAGTCGTCTGCTGCTATTGATTCAAAATACGTCTGCATGTGGGAAAGGGTTAAATATTCACTTAATACTCGACAATCAATGCTTCTCTGTCTTGGATTTTCTGTTTATGAAGGTTATTTCCCCTGTCGATACCTAACGATTTTGTAGGCCACAATTTGATTGGCTGACGCAAAGATCAATCCGAGACGACCTGTAATAGGAAGTCACCAGATTCATACGAGCGATAGTCACAATAGCGAAGTTGAGGTCTGGTTTTAAAATGATTGATAAAAGCTCAAATAAGGTGAAATCTATAACAACGGCACCATTGCAGACTGACAACGTCTATGGACCAAGCGTTTCCCATAATCTTACGAATAATTAATGATACATCCAGTTCAAACAAATATATATTTGGGAAGGATTGGAAACCATTGTGAAAAGGCAGGAGCCGCCTTAGATTGATAGCCCTAGGGGTTACCGTAAGAGCTCTCGTCTCGACATTATCTAGAGAGTGTTGCTTAATGTAAGATTAGTTTCTATGAACAATTGTCAAACGGAAACTGTGGTGATATGATACTTTGAAGCAAGGACCTGATACATATACTAGTCTAACAGGCGAGACTAAGGTATATTCATGAATGGTATTTTTTTAATAGTGTTACACGGTTATCAACAGTATTTATATCAGTGCTGCGTGTCCTGTGTAACTCGACCGGTCCGATTCAACCTATCAACGATGCATCAGACGTTATGCTATCCTCACGAGCATCACGGAAGAGACCCTTTACTATCAGTTGTAAAGTCTTTGGTATGACCTGACCGAGGATCGAAACCTTGTTCTCCTGCGCCCAATGACGACGCTTTAACCAATACGTCACGGAGACGGTAATGTCATGAACTAATGTTGTGTTTGTCCATTTAATTTCATTTATCTCAATAGCGACTTTCGTGGTTTCGAAATTACAAAAACTTGTGGTCACCTCTTGTAAGCAGTCACTTAAAGAATAAACAAGATTATATTATTATTCAATATTTGACTTGTATGAAGCAGTTCCTTGTGTTCAGCAGTCAAATTATGACTCTTACCTGGATGGCCGCTCAATACAAGTTTGTCTGTCCCACACAAATGCAGAAAATCACGTTGACAACATAGATTCAAACATTTGGGAACCTCCTAATAAAGTGCATACTTATCGAACAGAGTCAATTAAAACATTGTGACAAAAGGATAAATTTTTCACTTTTGAGCAGTTACGCCTTTTGTCAACTTGTTCTGTTTATGCGTTGTTTATGCGTCCGATTTTGTATGCACTTTGTGACAGGGTTAAGTTTGTTTTTTAACCAGATTCTTTCGTGGTAGAAAGTTTCATTTGTGGGAAAGGATTAATAAACGGTTGTAAGATGTTCATACTTTATCATAGAAACACCAATTCTTCCGAGCGGTAACCCACTTGTTCCTTTTGAATAGTATGTCAAATGTCGATGTCAAGATCACAAGGTCATAAGGCCAATCAATCTAATATCATATAAAAAAGGGTGTTGTGTCAATTGTGAAAGTAAGTATTTTATAACCGACGGGTAAATAAGTAATGTTAAATGCTAAGGTTTATGTGATAGACTGACGCATTGACATATCAGAATTGCCATTTTTTGGCAGCAAACGATTAAAAAAGTTCGTCTTTGGAATATTGTTTGGCCAGTTCTCTGTATTGTTCCAAAGCTCGGTACCAGAGTTTGTCCATCACGCCTTCGGTGTGAGCATTAGCAACCAGTAATTCACACGTTTTGTTGCGGGATTCAAAACATTTAACGGAGTAATTTTCGTTCAAATTGAGATTCGGTAATCCTGTGTACGTGATGTTCGGAAGTTTGTCCGGTAGAAGTCCATATAGGTATACATCGTCGATCCAGAAAAATGGCGTCGATTTAGCTCGACTAAACATTTCAGCTGCAATATCCGCCGTATAAACCGTGATAAATCCGTTACAATATGTGACGGGATAGTGTGTCATATTTTTAAACAATTGTTCCCCGATCTTCCACTTTCCTTCTTGCCTTTGTATCAGACTGGTACCCTTTTCACGGATAGGACAGTGTATCGTACGAGATTCCTTCGAGAATGTTTTGATGACGTCATCCATCAATTTGAATACGTTGACAAACACGTCATCATCGACCTTGACGACGGTTTTACTTTCTTTACAGAATTCGGAGACCCAGCGAATTCCCAGAACTCCTTTATGAGTTAGATTTCGATAAGTGTCCCGAAACCTTCCTTGAATTATGTCACTATGTAATGAGTTTTCGTGCTCGATAAGAACTTGCGTAGAATCAAGTTCCGGTTTACCCAACAAGAAAACAATTCGCATGCTGTGCTTCTTGAAGATTTTATAGTTGGCCCACGTTTCCCTGATCGAGCTCCTGCGCATGAAGTGTGTTGTCGATGAGTGCACGAGAACCACGAATTGTAAATTGTTCACATTTTTGCACACGCGCTCATTATTGATAAAATATGGATTATCTCTCACACTTATTGGAAATCGATCATCAAAAGTGTCTGTTTCCCGAGTTTCCTGTATATGTCGTAAGCCGACAGGTGCCCGTTTTAATAAATTGTTTCCGATGTTTAAGCGACCTTCCCTTATTGCACTAACGACATCAGATGAGCCTGGTATCTGGAAGGCGATGTATGCACTTCCATCCGGTTGTTCCACAATGAACGCATCTAGCGCCTCGTGCTGTAGCTTTTCTATGTTAACTTCTTGTTTTGATATTGACGTTAGGATAGTCGGTTGCCTTGACGACGACGTGATAACTGTGGCTATGCACAATAGAATAAGGACCGCGATACACGTGACGTTGATACAGCTAATGTCCCACTTACGGCACACCCACAAGAATCGACAAAGTTTGTTACGGGTAACTCGACAGGCTCTCATCTCTAAATGCTGGTCGTCTTAGTTCGCTGAAAGAATCATAAATAAACATGATTAAAACATATGAGACACACCATACGGAAACCGACCTTCGGGACCTTGCGATAAGCGAAAGATCCGAACCAGCTTCCACCTCCGCGCAGTCTGATCAGGATCTTTCGCTGTTTGTCACAAGTATGTAGCCAAAGGGGAACAAAATCTCTATACAAGAAAATTTAATTATTGAATCGAAGGTTTAAAAATATTTGTAGCAAAAGAAATTGCTCATTATAAGCAATTTTATTTTTTGCCAAAATTTTCTAAAGACGTCGGTTGCATTAGGGGAATAATTTATTAACCCTGACCTTTTGTTGCAAGAAACGAAGTATGCGCAGGTTCACGAAAACATTTGTCTACAGTGTAGCACAAGGTCCCTAGGTTAAAGATTCGAGCACTGCAATGCACCCAACGTGGCCGAGCGATTCATGGTTGAGTTGTTTATCAAGGGATCATGAAATAAAGTGAACTATCGCCGTGATATAACTTAAATCATGTTGGAAACGTCATAAAACCGCAATTAAGATAAATTAATCACTGCTCTAACTTCCACTGCTCTAACTTCGCCATCTCGTAAAAAAGTGCACTTCTGGTAAAATGGATGTCTATGTGCCAAAATCAAAGTTATCAAGAGCGTAATAATGCACTGTATACTAGGTTCTAATCGTTTTGTTTTATAAACATGCAACGTAGGCAGCTTTAAAGGCGATTGTTTTCGTCTAATGTGCATGTTGTTATGAGTGTCGATTTGCAAGTACCAAACTTGATACGGGCCCCCGTCTGTGATAAAAGGTACACATTGGCATATTTTAATAGCGTAGGTTCAGATCAGCTTGTCATATTCATCGGAATCTACACACTTTTAAAGAAGCTTAAGTAAGTCATATCTGAGCGATTAATATATTGATCAGACGGTGCGGATACATTGGCTACTCTGGATCTTAGCTGTTCTCAAAGCCAAAGTTGTACCTTTTCCCATGAGTGCATATAAGTGCATCCAATTAAGTCCCTCTATTTCGAAGATATCATGCAACCAACGGATTGATATTAAGGGTCCTGTAATCACTGAAGACGATACAAGGCGTGTATTAATTACCGCTTTCCCTCATGCGACAATTCTGCATCAGACGACATTGAATCTAGGTTGTCAAATAATGGTAAATCTCTATAACTGAATGGATAACCTATGACTAAAACTTAAAAACAATGTGTCAAAAGAAGGAATTGCTCGTTTTGAGCAATTTCTTCTTTTGTTACTATGTTTTCAAAAAGCCGTCTGCTGCAGAGGCGTCTGAAAGCGTCTATATGAGGTAAAGGGTTAACCCTCCAGCTAATGTCGAGACGATAGCTCTGACGGTAACCATCAGAGCTATTAATCTAAGGGGGGTTCGGGTTTTTCACAATGGCTCTCAGTCCTTCTCAAATCCATTATTGTTTTAACTGGATTATCTCATTAATTATTCGTAATATGAGTCGTCCCGCGAGAAAACCAACATTGTGGACTCTGCGTAAAGCATCGACCCGGACCAGTCTAAGCATGCCGCGCAGGCTAACCCGGACAGACAATTTTCGCCTCCTGTGTATTTTCTGTTTCGGGAATCATAACTCTATATCTATATCCCCCTCAGACGGAATGTATCGGCCCAGATTAGCCTGCATGAACCGCGCAGGCTGATCTGGATCGATACATTACGCAGATGACACAATGGTGTTTTACTCGCGAGAGGTGCCGTTGTTAGAGATTTCACCGTATTTGAGCTTTTGTCAACCTTATTAAAACCAGACCTAAACTAAGCTGTTGTGGCTATCGCTCGTATGAATCTGATGACTGCCAATTATAGGTCGTCTCGGATTGACCTTTGCGTCAGCCAATCAAAGTGTCGCCTACAAAATCGTTAGGTATCGACAAAGGATATAACCTTCATAAACAGAAAATCCGAGACAGAGAAGCAGTTATTGTCGAGTATTAAGTGAGTATTTAACTCTTTCCCACCTGCAGACACATTTTGACGTAATAGCAGTAGACGACTTTTGAAAACATGGTGGCCAAAGGTGAAATTGCTCATGATGAGCAATTTCTCCTTTGGCCACAATGTTTTCAACTTTATTTAACAATTAAGCTATCTTTTATGGTGATTTTTCAGGTTTTTGACACTATGTTTTTAAAGTCGTCTGCTGGAAAGGGTTAAACGTTTAGGGTCAGTTCGAGACAACCTATTAATGCGACTTTTATGGAAATTTTCGGGGTTTTGACACTATGTTTTCAAGGTCGTCTACTGCAGATTTGTTGTATGCGGGGAAGGGTTAAACTCTTAGGGTTAGTTCGAGACAACCTATTAATGCGATGTCGTTATATCCAATGCACGTACAGGGAAATATTTTGGTCTGGTTTTTAATGAGAATGATCTTTTATGTATGTTGAAATAAAACATGGATACCCAAATTTCCACCTGAAATGCATACAACCCTTTCACAACGTGCATTCAAAATTAAACTACAATATTTTTTATCTAAATAAAACTCAGATCAAAATCATTATATTAAACATGCAGTTTAATTTCAAAATAAAGGTCTAGCATTGTGTTCCAGTATATTTAGTATATTCAGAGCTTGTACTCCCAATATGTATAAAATCTGGCCTGGCCAGACACAAAATGCCGAGTCAGCAGGCCAGGCCAGGTAAAAACCGTGTAAAGACACGCCTGATAGATTAGTATTAGGTCCTTTATGCAAGGTATCATAGATAGATAGATAGATATTTTATTGACTTAAACTATACATAGTTTTTCAACATACAATATAAGTATTAATAAATAAATTGCATGCACATATCATATTACCACATCTATTGTGGCTTAATCTGCCGGTTATGCATTTATTTTCCATTTGACAATTATTCATAGAAGCTTATCTTACATAAACCCTTTCCCTCAAACGACAATTCTACAGCAGACGACTTTGAACATATTTTGTCAAACAATAGAAAATCTCTATAATTGAATGGATAGCCTATGACTCAAAGTGGTAAACATTGTGGCAAAAGGGAAAATTGCTCGTTTTGAGCAATTTCTTCTTTTGTTACTATGTTTTTAAAAAGCCGTCTGCTGCAGAGGCGTCAGAAAGCGAGCGTATATATGGGGGAAAGGGTTAACTATGACTGAAGCTCGTTTCGGTTTCATATCGCTCCTTAACCCTTTCCAACATACAGACACTTTCTGGCGCCACTGCAACAGATCATGAAACAAATTCTCTTTTTCTTTACAATGTTTTCAACTCTTTCTATTGAGTATGCTTTCATTTATAGATATATATCACAGTTGTGTACAAAGATGTTTTCAAAATCGTCTGCTTTAAATTTCTTGTCTTGGAGAACTTGTTTATAAAATAAAAATCGTATAATAAATAAATTTATTTTATGCCTATCGATGGATTATAGAGATATCTCAGTGAAATAGAAACTGGTAAATCCACTTTTTCAAACAGTGAAATTACCATTTTCAAACAGTGAAATTACCACTTTTCAAACAGTGAAATTACCACTTTTCAAACAATGAAATTACCACTTTTCAAACAGTGAAATTACCACTTTTCAAACAGTGAAATTACCACTTTTCAAACAGTAAAATTACCACTTTTCAAACAGTGAAATTACCATTTACTATGTTTGTTCATAATTGTATTATAAATATGTCTTAACGAATAACATCTCATCCACGACTTTGATATTATATTACTTAATCACATGACAATGCTTGTATCCGATGTAATATACCCATTACGTATTTTTTTTTATCACATGACAATGCTTGTATCCGATGTAATATACCCATTACGTATTTCTTTATATACAACGTGTGTAATATAACATGACCTAATACTAGGAAGATGACGTCTCATAAGTCGCTTTATATGACAGATATAATATCTCATGAGTGTTAATAATTATTATTACTTTAAATAAACCAAGCTGAATATGACCTCGGCATAATTATTTGTGGCATTGATATACGGTTTACTGACGAAATTAAAATAGCTTTGGAAAACCCGATTTTCTTTGTGTGTTTCGTCATGTGATAAAAATAATCTGACATTCGTTGTCATTTCATAAACAGTTTCATTAAACTCGTCCAAGATATTTGTTATTAAGCTCGCCACAGGCTCGCTTAATAACAAACAATCTTGAACTCGTTTAATGAAACTTTTTATAGCATAAATGACGTCGCCAGCGTGAAATAACGTCATTCTATATTTAGGAAATATATCTCATTTTGAGTGATATACCGGCTCGTATATCACGATTAGGAGTTCAGGTGTGTAGTAAATAATCACGAAGGCCGAATGGCCTGAGTGATTAATTTAAACACACCTGAACGACACATCGTGATATAAGAGCCGGTATATCACTCACAATGAGATCTATTTCAATTCTAGCACTTTTTTATAACTTAAAGGAATACAAATTAAGGGTGAACTATGTTTTGACATGACGTTGTTTTCCTTGATAAAATAACGTGTAGGCTATTCTATCTTTACTCCCCATTGTATTTGTTTAGGTAATATTCGACTTTTTCAACTAACAAAACATTTTGAAATCAGTTATATTAACAGTCTATGAACATGTTATTTTTATTATAACTTTTTCAATTGTTCTTAAACTCATCATGAGCAATTTCTTACTGTCTTATTCTAACACAACGTTTTCGACCGCGCCAAAAATGTTGGTAAAACACGTGAATAACGCCATTTATAACAATAACGTCACCGTTACAATTCAAATTTCCAAACGGCATTTACAACAAAAGCTCGTGAATTCATTCATAAAATGTCAAGCCCAACGTAGTAACGCATGCGCTCAGAAACGTTGTATGAAAAATACGCGGGAGGGAATTCCAACAGCCAAAAATAGTTCCGGAAATTTAGAGTGATATACTGCATTTAGATCACGCTCAAATCCTTCTTTGTGTATAGAAGCGAAATTGTCAATAGTGTTAGAATTGTTGGTATATAACTAGTGTAATAACAATGCTACGTTATACAACTAGTGTATTAACAATGCTACGTAACGTCATAATGAAAAGCATTGAAAATGACCGCGCTATATAGCGACGTTATATATATTTTGCGCTAATAATCGTCGAATTGGAATTTATGATATAAATAGAACATAACATTCGTGGTCATTCAATACAAAATTTCATTAAACTCGTTTAAATGTCGTATTGAATGACCACTCATGTAATATCCTCTATACATGAAATGACAACTCATGTCAGATCCTATATATACAACTTAGCATGCATCTTGAAACTACGGTGTTCCGTAGGGCCATCGTGCTATCGCCCACACGCGATGCCACGATAGCACTATGACACGATGGTGATGGCACGCTGGCACGATGACGATGACGCGATGTAATATCGCGTCATCGTCATCATGCCATCGTAGCATCGCTCCATCACCATCGTGTCATCGTGTCATCGCGTCATCGTCATCGTGCTATCGTGTCATCACCATCGTGTCATCACCATCGTGTCATCGTGTAATCACCATCGTGTCATCGTGCTATGCCACTATCGCGTGTGCTTGTTGACAGCGCGATAGCACGATGGCCCTAACGGAACACCGTATGAAATTGTATGAAGCTAACGTTACAAAATAAGGAATATATTATAATTGAGCCGTCCCGCGAAAGAAACAACATGGTGGACTCTGCGTAAAGTATCGACCCGGATCAGCATAAGCACGCCGCGCAGGCTAACCCGGACAGACACTTTTCACCTCCTGTGGATTTTCAGTTTCAAGAATCATTACTCTATACCTCTATCTACCTGAGACGGAATGTGTCGGCCCGGATTAGGCTGCGCGGACTGCGCAGGCTGATCTGGGTCGATACATTACGCAGAGGCCATGCTGTTGGTTTTCTCGTGGGACGGCTCATATGGTCATAAACCTTGTTGAGTAGAGTAGTGTCTTTCAGTTTGGATGTTGTCGACGTGATATAACTGAAATAATGTTGAAAGCGGCGTAAAACCCCCTTTAAAACAAAATCAATTTGGATGTTAATACTATGTGATGATGCATCTACGTACAGTAAAGTCTCAGACGGGCCTGTGTTTCGGCACAGTCTCGCCAGACCATTCACTGTCGTGCGTATACATGTAATGAATCTCCTAAATGCAGCTTTTGATAAAAACACTGGAAGTGTAGCCAAATTAGTTTTACAGCCGAGCCCCGGTAGCTCAGTCGGTAGCGACGCGGGCTGTATAACCAGGGGTTGTGAGTTCGAAACCCGGCTCGGTCAACCTTTTTTCCGACGTTTGACAAAAGTCAATGCGACATGCGTCATTCGTCTTCCACCAATGGGCTAAGTCTATGTGGAAAAGCAGCCAGTTGCTTGGGAAGATTGTTGTGTGGAGTACTAGTGTGAGACAACCAGGAAATACATGAGAAGGTGAACTGGCCGCCGTGATATGACTGAGAAATTGTTAAAAACGGCGTTAAACCCCAATCAATCAATCAATCTATCAATCAATCAATCAAACCAATTGGTTTTACGCCAATTCACCTTAACTCTTTCAGTGCCGAATTTTTTAAAGTAGACTCTTCCATGTTCAAAATCGGGTGTGTCCATTTCTCAATTTATGAAAGTTTTGGATTATTTTGGTAACTAAAACGCAAACAATGCTGATTTCAGGTGAGACAGCTCGTTACGAGCTGACTCACCTGAATCTGTATTGTTTGCAAAAAACCTCAATATTGCGTTTGGCGCTGAAAGAGTTAATATGACCCCCGTTATGAAGGAGAATTAATAAATCCCAAACTCGTCTAACGTGACTCAATTATAAATTTCCAAACTCTAAGATAAAGGAGTTGTAAATAGCTCCTTTTACCACATTATGTCTCTGATTATCCAACCAAAGCCTGTGCTACGGGTCCTAAACAGAATCATCTCATTTAGACTATTATTTTTTGAGTACCCGCACCATAGGATTAAAGGGTCAAATAAGGATTTTGAAACATGCCAAACGCCATTATCTAAAGCTCTGTATAATTTAAACAATGTGTTACTGACAAAGTATTAAAGGGACTGAACACCATAATGGTCCAAAATCGTTATATTTTATAATTATTCTAGTTAATCCACAATACGTCGATATATATGTAACGGAATGTTGTAGAAGGTCGTACAAGTCTTGTTTTTCATTATTTCATAGAAAATAAGCAGTTAAAAAAAACGTTTGCTCCGTGTTTTCCCGTTTAAAAGTACCGTGGAATTTCCTCTTGCTCATTTGAATTTGTGGATTCAATTCGGCATTCTCTAACACTATCGACTCATTACATTTATATATATGCATGAGTGTAAGGAACGACAACTCTGCGAAGGAGATTGTCAATTCGGTTTTAGTGATCACGTGATAAATATACAGCGATATTTTTTAGATTTACTGGGTTACAAACCCAGTAGATTTTACAATGCAAAATAACGAAAAATCTTCGCAATATTAATAATGTGCATATATTGTAGTACATCAGTCAGCAAATCTCAATGCCTTACATGCAAAAACATCAAGGTAATAGCAATTTTGAACATTTTTTTTTTTTCGCTTTTTTCTCATATGGGACTCAGTCCCTTTAAGTCTAATTCGTTCGTTATACGAATATGTAAAATTATAAGTAAGTAAGTAAGTAAGTAAATCTGTTATTAAAGTGACATGTGTATAACATATAATAAAACATAAAACAAAGTGTGTTGGAAAAACACCCGGGGCCCTTGGGCCTATATGTCACTATATATATAAAGGTAATGTCTATGTACGTAGGCTCATGCAATCTTATCAAGTTGTGGTTCACCAGTGCTAAAAGCGCGCAATTATGTTTATGTATTTACAAAAGGAAATCGGTTTAACCCAATTATATGAGTACAATAATATAATATGAAAGAACAACATAATTGAACGAATCATGTTTAAACAGGTAGTTTTATCATTTCACTGCCTATCCCGTATATTGTGAAATACGTTTTAATGTTCACGTACCCCTTCCTTGAAAGGAGACGTAGCACGGATGTAAAATAAAACCTGTATACTAGTGTGATTAATCTAGCATGTAAAAGCCTTTACCCGGCGAAACGAAAAGTAAAGGTCACATTCACATAAACATTTTTAATGAATTAAGTGATCACGAAAAACTGTAATTTCTGATCAATGCTCAGTCCTGTAAATGTGCGAAATTCATTGTTAAGACCTACCTACGGAGGAGATCAGCTATGTATGGTAGATAAATTACCTTGGGAGTATAACCCCTTTTTACCCCGGTAAATTAGCTACCTTCAGGTATAAGGGAAGATCGTGTTTCATTGTGTGAAAAAAGACATTGCATATTTCCCTTGTTTACCAAGACAAATGTTTTAACACTTAAAGACTTTATGGCGAGGTGATTAACCTTGGTAAAAAAAATACCAATTTTAGTTACAACCGTTTCACGCAAAAGCCCTCGATCTGATCTCTTCGATTATATCGTTAGATTATTGCAGGGAGAGATTATGTCACTATGTTTGTAAATGACATTGAGTTATTTTTACAACAGAATACAGATCACGACTCTACGCTTCATCCATTTATTTCCTCTTCTTTGCTGACCTCTCGGTTTTAATTTCAGATACAGAAGGACGGTCTACACAATGTTTTGGATGCTTTCGAATTATATTGTAAAAGGTGTAAACTAACAGTAAATGATGAAAACAAAACAAAATAGTTGTTTTTCAAAAGGGCAGAAAGGCTCAGAAACAATACAATTTTAAATATCGTGGAAAAAGTATAGTAAAATTGCCTACTTTCAATAATTTAGGAATTGTTTTTACAAGTAACGGGACCTTCCATAATGCTATTAAAACAATGGTTGGTAAAGCTAATCGAGCTCTGAGCGATTTATTCACTTTTACTTAAGGTAAAGAAATACCGTTAAAGATTATGCTCGATTTATTTGCTTCCTATGTCGCGTCTATTATTTATTATTTGAGTGAAGTGTGGGGCTTCTTAACTAGTGAATTGGTAAAAAAATTGCATAGAAAATTTCTTAAGTGATTATTAAAAGTAAAACTGTCAACTAGCAATTCTGCTATGTATGGAGATTTTGGAAGATGTCCACTCTATGTCATTATTAACCCTTTCCCTCATATAGACGCTTTCTGACGCCTCTGCAGCAGACGGCTTTTTGAAAACATAATGACAAAAGAAGAAATTACACAAAACGTGCAATTTCTCCTTTTGCCACAATGTTTTCCACTTTTAGTCATATGTTATCCATTCAATTATAGAGTTTTTCTAATTTTTGACAAAATATGTTCAAAGTCGTCTGCTGCAGATTTGTCGTATGAGGGAAATGATTAAAATTAGAATTAGTAAATATTTTAAAAACTTTTTACAGAAAAGGGAAATAATTGTTTCCTTTCTACATTTATAAACAATAACAATAATCAAAATAGTAGGGATTCAACTGCTGATTGGTCCAGAAACGTTAAACATTTGCTGCAGACTATTGGAATGTATGATGTATGGTTATTCCCAGCATCTGTTAACATAAAAAAGTTCCTTCCAGTTTTGCGTCAAAGATTGATCGACATGTATATAGCTGAATGGTATATTGACGTAAATAATAAGCCTATTTTTATATAAGACAGTCTAAAAACCACCTTTGATAGGTTTTGTGTCCTTGAACAAAATGAATATTCCAACTTACAGAATACGTTGCGAGATTACGCTTATCATCACATCAATTACTTATTGAAACTGGCCGACATAGAAAAAATCAAAAGAGAAGATAAGAAATGTACTCTATGCAATTTAAAGGACATGGAAGACGAGTTTCATTTTATGCTAGTTTGTCCTTTTTATCGAGAACTAAAACAGATATAGATATATATATATATAAAGAAAATGTATTACGGAAATCCTAATATGTACTAATTAATTTCTATGATAAAATCATCGAATCTAAAAGTTCTAAATGTCATTGGAATATATTATACCAAAGCTAATCTCAAAAGAAAAAGTTTACTTAATGTAGTAAAATGATTAGACGTTGAGAGATATGGCTCCTTTACATGTTAAGCTTATTGCTTAACATGTCATGAAAACATAGCACTCAGGGCTTTATCCGAATATCTGCATATTTATATATATATATATTCCTCTCATGTTAAACAGGTTAAGTCTATGTAGAAAAGCAGCCAGTTGCTTGGGAAGCTTGTTGTGTGGAGTACTGATGTGAGAAAACCAGGAAATGCATGAGTAGGTGAACTGGCCGCCGTGATATAACTGAGAAATAGTTGAAAACGGTGTTAAACCCCAATCAATCAATCAATCAATCTCATGTTAAACATTATTTCCGCCTTCTTGGGAATAGCATTATACATTCACAATAGTATTTTGTCAAACTGTATGTCTATTTTCTTTTGTTTCGAATGCACATGTATATTGTAAATATTTTGACGATGAACCATATGTGTTCAAGTCATATGAATAAACTTCTGTTCTGTTCTGTATATACATATATTGTTTTATTAATTGGTTGATTTATTGGAGTTTCATGCCCTTTTCAACGGAATTTCAGTTATCTCACGGCGGCCAGTTCACTTAACGTGTTCTGTTCTGTATATACATATATTGTTTTATTAATTGGTTGATTTATTGAAGTTTCGTGCCCTTTTCAACGGCATTTCAGTTATCTCACGGCGGCCAGTTCACTTAACGTGCTTTTCCTTATCTCACAACAGAGCACCTTTTGGTAGCTGGCTACTATCGCACATACACTATTTAACCAATTGGTGAAAGACGAGTGATTGCTAGTTACTTTTATCAGGCACTGGAAAAAAAGCGAGTGTCGAGCCGATGTTCGAACTCATGGCCACTTTATTGATAGCCCTCGCCGTTACAGACTGAGATATCGCGACTTGACATTTACATATTGATCTACATTTCCTGATACAGGAAAAACTGATAAACGTGGGTGTTAACTGTTATATGTTACCTAACGTTAACCCTTTCCCTCATATAGACGCTTTCTGACGCCTCTGCAGCAGACGGCTTTTTGAAAACATAGTAACAAAAGAAGAAATTGCACAGAACGTGCAATTTCTCCTTTTGCCACAATGTTTTCCACTTTAAGTCATAGGTTATCCATTCAATTATGGAGATTTTCCATTTTTTGACAAAACATGTTCAAAGTCGTCTGCTGCAGAATTGTCGTATGAGGGGAAAAAGGTTAAAGCAGACGGCTTTTTGAAAACATAGTGACAAAAGAAGAAATTGCTCAAAACGAGCAATTTCCCCTTTTGCCACAATGTTTTCCACTTTAAGTCATAGGTTATCCATTCAATTATGGAGATTTTCCATTTTTTGACAAAACATGTTCAAAGTCGTCTGCTGCAGAATTGTCGTATGAGGGAAAAGGTTAAAGCAGACGGCTTTTTGAAAACATAGTGACAAAAGAAGAAATTGCACAGAACGTGCAATTTCTCCTTTTGCCACAATGTTTCCCACTTTTAGTCATAGGTTATCCATTCAATTATAGAGATATTCTATTTTTTGACAAAATATGTTCAAAGTCGTCTGCTGCAGAATTGTCGTATGAGGGAAAAGGTTAACCTTTTATCTAAAATAATGTGTTTGTTTGGTGTTCTACGCCGCGTTCAATGTAGTATTTCAGTTATATCACGGCGTTTCCGGGTGGGGGGGGGGGGGGGGGGGGGAATTGAAAGAACTATCGGTGTTATTTATTCTGACACCAATGCAACAGTCAAAATAGTATATAAAAACCCAAGGAGAGAACCATTTCTATCATTTTTAAAGTCTTTGGTATGCCCCGACAAGCGATCGGATCCTGGTCTCTCGCTCCTAAAGCAGACGATGGATCTATAACACATCGGAGTCGGTATTTAATTAAACAAAAACTACACAAACAGTAGAGTTAGGTCACATGTCTTCGTATCCTAGAGGAGAATGAATTGTATCGCGTAATGTTAAAACACTCGTACCTTGGAATGTGGTCCGACGCTTCGATACCCACGAGACAAAGTTAGTGACCACAGCTCCTCCATAATCGCCGAGTCCATTACGCTAATCCCCATATAATCATCATTCCGAGATCTGTACGCGTCCAACCCGGCACCTTGGAACAGAGTCAGGTTTCTCTTCAGGTTCACGAAAAATAAATCCTCTCTAATACCTTGTGTTAAGTGTCCGAACAAATACACGTCGTCCACGCTAATCAAAGGCGTGGTACGGGAATACAGATAAAGGTTGCGAAGCACGGCGTTAGTCATTATCGCAAAATAGCCGGAACAGAAACGCGGTAAGTGGGTCTTGTTTGGGAATATACCTGCTGGTATATACCACCTACTATTTTTATCTCTAACTATAGGACTCGTTCCTTCTTCGATAACGTGACATAGAATTAAATTAGCTTCACTATTTATCACGTTGAGCACTCGGTCATAGATAGTGAACGGGTTTACGTACATGTCGTCATCAACTTTAAGAATGAATTTCGCGCTTGGGCAAATATTGGCGATCCAATTTAAAGCTGCGAGACATTTAAGCGAGATATTTTGAAAACTGTCGGTAACATCGGCCTCAAGGATATCGCCATGAAATAATTGTTCGTTATTGATTTTGACTTGATCTTCTGAATGTTCTGGCTTTCCAAGAACGAAAACAATTCTCACGTTGTAGTTCAATAGCGCATGCTTGCCTCCCCATGTGTTACGTATGTATCGTCTTTTAATACTATTGGACCATTTACTGTGTACGTAAACCAAGAGATCCAAATTTGTATCACATGTCGTGTTAGCAGGAGCGATCACCGATTTAGGTATTCCTGGTATTGTTATGGTATCGCTAGATTTCGTTCCAAATGCTAGTAGATTCCTCCCTTGAGTGTCTTTAATGTCCGGTAACTGTCTCAAACTAAGATGTCGTTTTAATTGTACGGATCCGGTGAAGAATGAATCAGAATACAAGTGTGATATGGTGTCGTTCAAGATCGTATTGCACAAGTATCCAACAACGCTTACGCATAGAATCAACAGGAACATCCGTTTGGTGGCGCTGTCGTCAATACGCCGTTTTCTAAAGCACGTGTATTTTCCCATGATATATGTGGGTATGATTTTCTCTTTCACTCTGTTCGTGGTTCTCTTTAATAAAAACAAGAAATATCTTTAAAAAAGATAAACGGCGATCAATATGAGAAAACACTAAGAAATGGAACATGCGCATATTATTTGACTTGAATATCAGAAAGGTTCTATTAGTCCAGTCAGTAAGTGGGGAAAATGGGCTCAACATCAAACTAATTGTAACAGAAATGATATTATTGTTTTTTGATAGTTTGTTACCTATAACATCACTGATAAAAAATCTACAAAAATCTACAGAGGGGAAATTGGTATATTTCCCTTATTTATATGATAACCCACAAGGTAGAAAACACCAGAGACATATAAACAAATATATGTTTATAAATATGTCTCTGAAAACACCAACTGTTTTCAACATTGTTTCTAAGTATCTATGCAAGGAATAAATTTAAGCGGACATTGTAATTTAGTTTTAATATATATCTAACACAAATGTAATCTGAATAAAAAATGATTTTACCAACTTTGTATCAATTTATAGACATTTGTGAGCATACTTCGAGGTATATCTTATCCCACCCACTTGCGCAAGCAGGCATACACATAACACTAAACAGTGCCATAAAGTAACTTAGATACACAAGCAATCAATCAATTTGAGCAAAGGCTTGTGCAAGAGCAACAAACAGGCCGACTAATGCACACCTGAAGACAAATATCAAAAACATTGTAGAAAAAGAGGGCATTGCTCTTACAAAGCATACCTTTTCAACACTGTTAAACATTTTGTTCCGGATTTTAATTATTTTGCTTACTCAATAGCTATTAAAGGATTGGTTTAAATGTCTCCAGAATGTATATGTTTTGAAACCCGTAATGAAAAAAAACAAAAACAAAAAAAGGAGCAATCTCCCCTTTTCCTACAAAGTTTTCAACACTATATATAAATAGTTCTTCAAAATTTCCAAATATTACATTTTGCTTCATGACGTAATCAAAGATAATGAATTTAAATCAGCATATCGGGGAAAGACAGTATAATGCAAGGTTAAGGATACAGGGAGTTATACTTATTACTATAAGAACTTACAGACTAATCTCTAATATAACTACAATGATAGTTTAGTTTAAACTTATTTATTTTATATCGATTGCAAAACAAACCTTTGGCTTAGATTAATCACTCTCGAGCCGAGCCCCGGTAGCTCAGTCGGTAGCGACGCGGGCTGTCAATCCAGGGGTTGTGAGTTCGAATCCCGGCTCGGCCAACTTTCTTTCCGACGATTGACAAAAGTCAATGCGACATGCGTCATTCGTCTTCCACCAATGGGCTAAGTCTATGTGGAAAAGCAGCCAGTTGCTTGGGAAGATTGTTGTGTGGAGTACTGGTGTGAGAAAACCAGGAAACACATGAGTAGGTGAACTGGACGCCGTGATATAACTGAGAAATTGTTAAAAACGGCGTTAAACCCCATTCAATCAATAAATCAATCAATCAATCAATCAATCAATAAATCAATCAATCAATAATCACTCTCGACGTCTGTTTCCTGGAGACTAAACCAGTACTCTCGCCGTTTGTATGGAAAAATCCCAAAGTCAGGATACGAGAGGCCGACGCTCTACCTCTGCACCACCGTCAATGTACAGGACGCGCCGGTTCAATCCCCGGCCGTGTCATACCAAATACTTTATAAATGGTAATGATGGCTTTCTTTTCAGGGTTGTGAGCTAGGTATAAGGAATAATTGTTGAAAGTGGCGTAAAACACCTTAAAAAGGGACTGAATCCCATATGAGAAAAAAGCGAAAAAAAAAGAAAATTGTTAAAAATTGCTATTACCTTGATGTTTTTGCATGTAAGGCATTGAGATTTGCTGACTGATGTACTACAATATATGCACACTATTAATATTGTGGAGATATTTCGTTATTTTGCATTGTAAAATCTACTGGGTTAGTAACCCAGTAAATCTAAACATATCGCTGTATATTTATCACGTGATCACTACAACCGAATTGACAATCTCCTTCGCAGAGATGTCGTTCCTTACACTCACGCATACATGAATGTAATGAGTCGATAGTGTTAGAGAATGCCGAATTGAATCCACAAATTCAAATGAGCAAGAGGAAATTCCACGGTATTTTTAAACGGGAAAACACGGAGCGGACGTTTTTTTAACTGCTTATTTCCTATGAAATAATGAAAAACAAGACTTGTACGAGCTTCTACAACATTCCGTTACATATATATCGACGTATTTTGGATTAATTAGAATAAGTATAAAATATAACGATTTTGGACCATTATGGTGTTCAGTCCCTTTAACAAACAAACACATTTATATTGAGATTAGATATTTTGCTATGAATGTTCTTCGCATATGAGCATACATATGTATGTGTTTTGTGTGTTTTAGAGACATTCTTATAACTATTACAAAACTATACAGATAAACATTAAATATCATTAATATGTAATAACACAATTAAGAGTGTAATAGTATTCATTTAAACCCATTGAATACTCCAATATTATAACCACATACGATACTTTTAAAAGTATCCAATGTACCATTGACAAGAATATTAATATTTCCTCCAGCAATTATTGTGAAAAAATTATAAACACTAATTTACCTCATACCATTGATTGTTTTGTGTTAACCCTTTCTCTCATATAGACGCTTTCTGACGCCTCTGCAGCAGACGGCTTTTTGAAAACATAGTGACAACAGAAGAACGAGCAATTTCTCTTTTTGCCACAATGTTTCCCACTTTTAGTCATAGGTTATCCATTCAGTAATAGAGATTTTTCTATTTTTTGATAAAATATGTCCAAGGTCGTCTGCTGCAGAATTGTCGTATGAGGGAAAGGGTTAATCTGTTGAAATTTGTTTTGCATACTTATCCAGACGCTTTGATCAAAGTGTTGAAAGTCATACTTACCCCTCTGATTTTAATCATTTCTAAAGGTATACTGCTATCTTTGAAGTATCAAAATGCTGCTTTGATGTTATTACAACAAAATCTATTGATTATGAGATCCTTTAAAATAAAAATCTATTTTAATGATTCATTTTGCAATTCTCATAAATTTGATCCATTAAAAATCAGTTAAGAGTTTGGTGTATATATCAAAGTACGGTGAGTACCCAACATGAGCACATATTCTTATTTCTTCAAAGTCATTTATTTCAGTTATGGCTGCGTAGATTTTTGTAGATTTTTAATATGTTGTTATATATTCTATAAACTTCATTTTATTTAATAAACCATTTCTGTTGCAATTAGTTTGATGTTCAAGTATGTTCTGACTGGACTATATGTGTTTACCAACGGCTAATCGGCCATCTCCATTCAGCTTCAGTTTCTATAAATAGATTATCAAGGCCGAGAATACACCACATGACTGGAGATTACGCGAGGCTCCCAAGAGGTGTATAAGTTTATCATGTTTCAAAAATAATTAATATTTTGCTCTTAAATATTATATTTCATAGGTTTTCACTGATTTATTTCACTGAAATTTATTTCTTAAGGAAAACAATTAAAAGTTAGTATGCAGAACATTTCATTTTAAAACTTCATCTTATTGGTGCCTCTCGTAGGATCGCCAACTTAACTACTAACCGATCAAAACGTTTCATTTCCTTTATTTCTTCGTCATTATTCATTAAATACAAGATTTGATTGGTCTACAATCTAGATCATTTGTTTAACATCTAGGTCAAAACTGAGGTTAAACAGCTATAGCCGAAAATAAACATCGCATTGTGTGTTGCCCTTTTTCCCACATACTATGGACCCAATTCAAATATTTAACGGATACAAACGACCTTTGCAGCAGATGACCCTTGACAACAGACAACGTTTTGTTGTGTTTTGTTTTGGTTTTGTTCCGGATACAGACGACATTTGTTTGCCGTAATAGGTATTACTGAATATTGACTTAAATCTATAAGTTAAGTTTAAACAATTCATGTTAAACTGAGATATCTTCGAATGTTGAAAGTTATTCTTGGATTAATAATTAAGCATAAACATAATCGCACTAAGTTTACTTAACCCGTTGTCGATTGCAGACGCATATGAGTAGAGGATATTTTGAAAACAGTGTGATAAAATGAACACTTTCTCATAATAAGCAATTTATCCTCCTGCCATGCTGTTTTTCAACTATAAGCAATAATGATACATTCATTTTTAGAGTGTCCATTTCTTGCCAATATGAGCCGTCCCGAGAAAAAACCAACATTATGACCGGCATCATGGGGATAGAGTTATAAAGTAATGATTCCTGAGACAGAAAATCCACAGGAGGCAAAACGTGTCTGTCCGGTTTAGCCTGCGCGGCATGCTTAGGCTGATCCGGGTCGATACTTTTCGCAGATTCCAATGTTGGGTTTTTTCGCGGGACGGCTCAAATGTGTTCCATGTAGGAAAGTGTTGACCGTTAACGTGTAACGACTGTTTAACCCTTTCCCACCCGCAGACGCATTTTGACGCAATAACAGCAGACGACTTTTGGAAACATTATGGCCAAAGGTGAAATTGCTCATGATGAGCAATTTCTCCTTTGGCCACAATTGTTTCAACTTTATTTAACAATTAAGCTATCTTTTATGGAGATATTTTCAGGATTTAGTCACTATGTTTTCAAAGTCGTCTGCTGCAGATTTGTTGTATGCGGGAAAGGGTTAAGAATAATCTGCCATAACCAGAAAAAGGCAAAAGCTGATTGGCACACTGCCACTAAAACTAATAGTATGTGTCAATAAATATTCCGGGCAAGCGGAAGTGAACATCCGTACGACACCTAGCTGTCTATAGTCAACAAGGGAGATAATTTGATAATAAATACCGAACAATTTCAAGTGACTACCTCGTATTAACATTTCATAGAAGCAATAGTCAAAAGGATCGTTTATCCAGGAATGCCCTGCAATTAACTCTCTTACATTCTTGTGTTTGCATTTCGGAAACAAAGTGCATTTGAAAATCGTTGGCTTCAATGTGGTTACATAAATGCTTATAACGATAAGGCTAATCCGCTATCAGTTCTTTTAGTACTTTGATCGTTTCTCTCGTTCTGGTAACGCGAGAACGCAAGCGTCTTAGATAAGTATCTCTCTCATACAACACAAATAAACATTTTATTTTAATTACTCAAATTACTTGTTTCAATGAGACGAAGTAAACCTGGGGACGATTCTTTTCGAGTACCCACAAACAAAAATGGGTTAAACAAATTAAGATTTTTAGAACACGAAATTGAGCCCCATTGTCTAGCGTCTGTGTAACATTACATAATTGTTCAAACATTTGATAAATTGCTTTGTTATGTGGATTAGTGGCCTTATATTGAATTTGAACATAGCAAAGATAGTTTCGCACGCGTATCACTATTGAAACATGATAAGTCCACGAAAGGCGACGCTGAAAAAATGGACTTTACTGTTTGTATTCGACTCCTTAACATCGGGGAAATAACTTTAGTTTTTCATCAGATGTTACTTTTTTGTATTTTTTTAATATTTATGCAAAAAACTTAGGCGACATTTTTGCCTGTGCCTTCACTGTCCGTATGGGTCAAATAATATCAAATACACCCGCCTCCAGGCTGAGCACAAATTCTGAGTACAAAGTTTCAGAGCAAGGTGTATGATCCACTGGATTCATTTTATATTTTTGGGTTATTTTGACCTTATCTGATAGTTTTGTCGAAACCCATTTTCGTACTATATCGACCAAGATCAGCCTGCGCAGTCCGCGCAGGTTAATCTGGGCCGACACATTCCGTCTCAGGGGGATAGAGGATAGAGAAATTATTACTGAAACAGAAAATCCACAGGAGGGGAAAAGTGTCTGTCCGGATTAGCCCTGCGCTTAACCTTACGCAGTCATTGCCAACTTTCTGGAAATCCGGTGTCTCGAAAGATCCCATTGAGTGTAAAATAGTTAAATCGTTCCTACAAATTAGTTAATCATTTCATTTCAAACGAATATGTTAGGAAAACATTTGCTCTTTAATATGAAAATTTAAATATGATTCTATGATTTTTACATTTTAGTCCTTCTTTAGGTTTTTGTTGGTCACCCGAAGTTATATTGAAAGAAGAATAAAAAAATAAAAATAAGGGCTAAAAATTATTCTGCTTTATTAAGGTATTTAAAAAAATCCGATCACTTCATTTCAATCGGTTCAAGATGCAGAATTTCTTTCTCTTTCATTTGTACTAATTGAAATCATTCTGTTTTAAATATATTTTGGTACTTTTTGAACATTTATGTAAAATTCGATGCCTCAGAAAGGTAAAATGCCTGTGTATTGGTGTGTGCGGTATTGTGTCATCTCAATATAATAAAACAAAACATTTTATGACCCCCATACATTTCTCTAGCTTATCAAGCCAAGCGGACTGCGACAGATACCTGGTAAACTAGCAACTAGCTTATGTAAAAGCCAGTATTGCTCGGTGATAGAGATCGCTCGATAGCCTCATAAGCCCAAAGGTTGGAAATGCTACAATATTTGTTTTCTCGTGGAACGGCTCATATGGAAACAAAGGAAGGTAGTTAATATGTATTCTTTGACCTTTACATAACAAAACCTAAACCCGTCTGACACTTCTTATACGAGCCGTGACTAGCGCTTTGGGTTGATCCTTAGTGACTATTCGGTTCGACCTCCGTTAAATACAATGAGGGACATTAGTGATAATTATAGTATCTCCCTTGTCAGATAAAGACCAAGGAAGACCACTTAGGTAGGTCCTTTGAGTTGGAATTCTTTGTCTTTATCGCTATTTCGCAATGAGATATTGCAATCACTCAGTACACATTAATCATAAATGTATTAATTAAAGTGATGATTCAAAAGAGAAAATTTACATAGCAGTGTTTAAAGAAGACAAATGTGGAATTACTAATCATTCTAATAACAGTTGGCCAAGAAAATGCAATTATAAGTGCACCATCCAGTGCAAAGAAACCAATGATAAAAACAGAGGTGGGGCTACCATTCTAGAATTTCGTAAGAGGATGCATGGGAGGTATTTATCGTACAGGTCCCTGTTCTCGAACCGTACCTATTATCGAACTTTTAGTTCAAAGACTGTTTATATATTTCCAAAAACGCATTATACGTAATACATGTTATGTGAACCGATGCTTTGTTTACTTACACATAAATAATTGTTGAATTTAATCGTCAGTATTGTTGGTTTTTGACATGAATTTTTTAGTATTCCCATGAGCTCTGATTAGTACTAAGAGGTTCGAGAACCGGTGTCTCCATGCTATATCATTTAGGCGGACAGTGAAGAGTCTGGTGATACTTTATGGGTGCACCGGCTGACCGGGGTTTTCGCTGATCGCAGGAGCATTAAAGCCCTAAATCGTTCATCGGCTCCCATTCTCTCGTTTTAACTAAAGGCAGAGGACTAGATAAGGAGGAGTAAACTCATCTTCTCCCATCAATATCTCTTGTTTGACTCAACTTATCCCTATGTTGTTGGTACTCAAAAGAATCGTCTCACTGAGACGATTCTTTTGAGTACCCACAACATGGGGTTTGAGGGTCAAATAAGGATTTCAAGATGTGAAATACTCGGTCTTATATAGAGCTCTGTAGAGGGATTTCCTTTCCGTTTATATTGCTTGATTGATTGATTGGCGTTTTACGATGCTTTCAACAGTTTTTTCAGTTATATCACGGCGTTTCCTGGGTAAGTTACAAGTACCACTGGTCCATTGATCCTGACACCAGTCATTCAGTTGTAATGGAAACCCCGCAACCCTGAGGGTCACTGTTGATATGTAAATGTTGTATATTGACATAAAGGCGGCAATAAATCGCTTCAATATAGATAAGTCCATTAATCTCTTTTTTCTATTGACAATGACAATGGCAATATGTAACGCCAAAATAAATAGAGGATCTTACATTCGTGCTTATTTGTTATTGTTTTTATGAAACGAGTCGACTGAAATAATATGACGCGATGCTCTGCCGAGCGTTATATTCGTTTCAGTCGACGAGTTTCATAAAAACAATATCAAATAAGCACGAATGTAAGATTCTATTTATCACATAACACCATAAAAAGACTGTTTTCAATCTTTAAATCGATCTTTCTTCGTACTCATATAAACAGTGACCGAAGTTCACCCCGAAGTTCTAATGCATACTTCCACTGTAAAAAGTAGTCCTTATCAATAACCTTTGGATTTTATACAAAATTAGCAACAAGGCACTTATAACATTTCATTTATCGAGATTTATTCTCTTTAAACAATATTTTTAATAAATGCCGAAATTCAGAACAATTGTAAACAATATGCTGTCATTTAAAGTGACGTCACACTAGAGTGACGTCACATACGTGCTGTGAATCGGCTATTTATGTAACTAGTTACATATGATATTTATGTTTATCACATAAATACCCTTATTTTCAAGTTGAGAACAAATCACGGAACAACGATATCCAACATGTGTGATAACAAAAACACGTCATACACGCGACTACTGATGACGTCATTTTGACCTTTATCTTTATTATGTTTATTGTTAAGTTGTTAAATTTTACACATTGAAAAATGCAATAATACGTTATTTTGAATAAATAACGAGTCTTAATTGTTTAAAACATTGTTGTTGTTTTTTCTTATTATTCAAAAATGATGAGGACTACTTTTTTATGCGGTGAATCACAAGTTCTCATGAAGAATAGGTTATTCGGTCTTTGTTTTGATGTTGTCAATATTTTTCATTAAAACACACTGTTTAGGTGATAAAAAGAATCCATCACTCGTTTTTCTTCGGAGAAGATTTCTTAAATTCGTCTCGAAAAAGAGAGTTATTAACCTCGCCAAGAGGCTCGGTTAATAACCGTCTTTTTCTAGACTCATTTAAGAAATCTTGATCTCCAAAGAAAACTCATGATTGATCCTATATCACTGCTTTATGACACTCCTGGAGTGCAAGTTATGTGATAAATAAGTATTGATTAACTCGATTTTAAAACCGTTTTCCGCAATTGTTCTGTCATATCACGGCGGTTCACTTAAAACCTTTCCCACATACAACAAATCTGCAGCAGACGACCTTGAATCCATGGTGAAAACGAAACCTGAAAAATCTCCATAAAAGATAGCTTAATTGTTAAATAAAGTTGAAAACATTGTAGCCAAAGGAGAAATTGCTCAGCTTCACCTTTGGCCACAATGTTTTCAAAAGTCGTCTGCTGCTATTGCGTCAAAATGCGTCTGCTATGGCGTCAAAATGCGTCTGCTATTGCGTCCAAATGCGTCTGCAGGTGGGAAAGGGTTAAGCATATGTGTCCTGGCCTTAACACACCAGTACTCCACACAATAGTTGTTCCAAGCAACTGGTTGCTTTTCAAACATAGACTGTTTACCGTTTATTTGTTGACAGACGAATGACGCTAATCAATAAGCCTTTTGCAAATCATCGGAAAGAATGGAAGGCCGAGCCGGAGCTTAAACTCACGACTATTGGATTATGAACAAGTGTAATAGCGTGAATAGGTCGTCATCATCAACGAGTATGTATTTGAATAAGTTATTACCCTACGAAGCCCCTATAGTGTCATTCAGCATATTTTTTTAGTATGCAAATAAGCCGTTTTATTTCGTTAAAACGAAATAACTTTTCTATACTTTTTTTTAATCTGCAAATTAGCCGTTTTATTTCGTTAAAACGAAATAACTGTTTCGTAAAAAAGAAATAATAATTCTATACTTTTTTTAATGTGCAAATTAGCCGTTTTATTTCGTTAAAACGAAATAACTGTTTAGTGAAAACGAAATAATAATTCTATACTTTTTTTTAATGTGCAAATTAGTCGATTTATTTCGTATTAACGAAATAATCATTTCGTTTAAACGAAATAAGAATTAGACACCTTTTTTTATATGCAAATTAGCTGTTTATTTCGTATATACGAAATATTTATTTCTTAAAAAAACGAAATAATAATTCAATTTTTTTTTTTAATATGCAAATGAGCTGTTTTATTTCGTAAAAACGAAATAATAATTCGATATTTTTTTTAATATGCAAATTAGCCGTTTTATTTCGTATTTACCATAACCCATGAAATTTCATAAACTTTATAAGTGAACGTTATAAGTGTTAACGTGGTTGTCTGATCGTTTTGATTGGTTGGGGTTTAATGCCGTTTACAAAATAAAAATCAGTCATATCACGGCGGCCAGTTCACCTAATCATATGTTTCCTGGTTTTCTCACACCAGTACACCACACAACATACCTTCCAAGCAAGTGGCTGCTTTTTTCACATCGACTGTTAGCCCATTGGTGAAATACCTCTATCCCCCTGAGACGGAATGTGTCGGCCCAGATTAGCCTGCGCGGACTGCACAGGCTGATCTGGGTCGATATATTACGTAGAGTCCGTAATGTTGGTTTTTCTCGTGAGAACGACTCATATTGTTTGTTTTCAGAGTCGCCAGCTATGAATTATGAGGGGCATATTAAAAGAAATCATAAAAAGAAAATATTTATAAAACAGTCATCCGCCTTTTTAAAGAAAAACCATATTAGAGTGATTCGGGGTTTTTTTTTTGGGGGGGGGGGGGGGGTTTACGTCATTTTCAACAGTATTTTAGTCATACCACTCATTCATGATAACTGGATGACCAACCAGTACAAGTCTAAGAATTGAACCTTGGTCTAAGGACACTCCACCATGACGAATATAAAGGTGACACAACAGGTGAAAAGAGTGTCAAAAATGAACAACTTGAACATTTTCAAATTCTTAACGTTCTGAAAGTGTCATGTATTATTCAGCATGTGTTTTTTAAGCATCTTAATGCCCATTTGATAGTAAACACTATATGAGCCAACATTATTGCCTCTGCGTAATATATCGACCCAGATCAGCCTGTGAAGTCCGGACAGACTGGTCCCGGGCCGAAACATTCCGTCTCAGGGGGGATAGCGGTATAGAGTAATGATTCCTGAAACAGACAATCCACAGGAGGCGAAAAGAGTATATCCGGGTAAGCCTGCGAGGCATGCTTAGGTTGATCTGGGTCGATACTTTTACGCAGAGTCCATAATGTTGATATTCTCGCGGGACGGCTCTTATATTATACTTAGGATCTGGCAGATCCAGGTACTTTCAAGATACCGAGTTAGATACAAGGACATTCGGTGCGATACCCTAGATCTCTTTCCGAAAACACCACTTGGTTCTTTAACGTGCTAAGTGTATAGCACCGACAAACGGTCCTACTAAATACTGCAAGGACTACAAGGACTACAAGAACTACAAGGACGGCAGTTGTATGACAAGGACGGCTAAAACGTTGTTTAATTAATATATTTATATTTAAAATTACTTTTAATATACCGATAATGCGAAATATAACTAACTTTAAAAGAAAAAGCGACAAAAAGAAATTAGGAAAAAAAAATCTTCAAAGTGATATTCCCACTATGACAGGGCGGTTTTATTATGACAAGGACGGTTAAAACGGTACTTTACCAATTTTAATATAAAAATCATTTTGTATATATCTACACTAACTTAAGAAAAGCGAAAGAAAAAATAGAAAAAATAAATAAAATACAAGGACATGCAAGGACGGCTGTAGTATGACGACAAAATGTTACAGATTCACTCCGCATGGTGATCAGCACCTACACTAGTCCTTGTAGTCCTTGTAGTCCTTGCAGTATTTAGTAGGACCCCTGACAAACGTAAGGCATTTGACCTCAAGTTGACTGGCAGCCCAGACATATCAAGAACCCGGACCGGGATTTGAACCTAAAACCTGTATATTGACAGTTTGTCGTGTTTTAAAACTACTAGATTGGCAGACCTCGCGAAGGGTGATGAAACATACTCGTAAATCAAACCGTAATGATGCCGGAAAATAACCAATGCCGGAAAAGAAAGAGATACACTGTATTGCTGAAGTAGATCTTACTCAATCACAGAATGTTACGTTTTATCCTGAATTATCAACCGCTATATATATATACACAGGAGTAGCACTTTTCACTTTATTAAGCCAACGCTTTCTTTGTTTGTATTCCTCTCATGTTCTCTTTCTTTCAAATTGTTTTCATTTGAACACTTTTTGTTTCCCTCTGATCACTATGTATGCTAGCTATATTACAGAGCTGTTATTTGTTTAGTATATGTTGTACATACTCAACATCGCATTTATATATTGTATATTGTTAAAAAAATAATTTGACTACACGAAAGCGTACGCTCTTTTGCGAAATCGCTCAGACAAATAATTATTATGTAATGATGGCCGAAATAACACGTCGTCCGAGTTCATACGAAAACCACTGAACTCCTAAACAAGATGTAAAACAAATCAAATAACTTTTGTACGATCACCTGAATTATAAATCCTTACAAATAAATAGAGGTATCACATTTGACAATATTATGGCCGAAATGACCCAATGGCCGAGTATATCCGAACACCTAAAATAGATCTAAATCAAATCACAGAACTTAATATATGATCACCTGTAGAGTTATGCCATTATCTACACAGAGAGGTATCCCACTCGACTACGTTTAATCCCACGCCGTGAACTAGTGCAGCGAACAGGTTTTTGCGTCAATGGTAAATCTTTATAGATTACTAGTTAAAGTTAATTCAGTGTGTTATCGCTCCGGTGATAACATTAGTAGAAGTGCAAACACACGCGGCGGTTTATTAACGCTTTCCCTTAAACAGACGACACTGTGTTACCTTTGCAGCAGACAGTTTTAAAAGAAAGAAATACATTGTGGGAACCGAAGACATACTCAAAACGAGAAATTTCTATTTTACCTATAATGTTTTCAACACTTTTATCAAAGTTAGTAATTACACATCTATGAATTAGAAAACATCTTCCTCAAATTGCGTTTTAACGATACCAGACGACATTTATTTACCGTAGCAAAAGACGGTTTTGTTTACCTAATATTTGACACTTTTATAGATGTCCGTAAAGATGTTAGTCTGACAACGTAAACAGCCTGACAGCGTGAACTGAGTAACCTACAGCGTGGTAGCCTGACAGCGTAAACAAAGAAGCATAACAGCTTGGCAGAGTGTCAGCGTGAAATTAGCACTCTGACAGCCTTGAAGTGTTGGGTTGTGAGCGTAACAGTCTGACAAACATGCCGCTGCTCCAGGCTGCTAGAACGGCTAGAACTGCTGGCGCTGTTAATATCAAATTGTCGATTTCAACTGTCCTACGCTGCGAAATCTGCGTAAAGAGATATGCCATAGTTCAAATAAAATTATTGATGTAATTGTTGTAAAACTGTGCATTCTGCTATCCTCATTCTGCTAGACTGCCAGGCTATTATGCTGCTAACTAGACGCGGCATGTTTGTCAGACTGTTACGTTGACAAGCCAACACTGCAAGGCTGTCAGAGTGCTAATTTCACGCTGACACTCTGCCAAGCTGTTATGCTTCTTTGTTTACGCTGTCAGGCTACCACGCTGTTATGTTACTCAGTTCACGCTGTCAGGCTGTTTACGCTGTCAGACTAACATCTTTACTTTGCAAAGCTGCCACGCTGCTCAGTTCGTGTCGCTAGGCTGCCTCGCTGCTCAGTTCGTGCTGCCAGGTTGCCACGCTGTCAGACTGCTATCTTCACGCTGCCAGACTGCCAGGTTGCTAACTTCACGCTGCTAGACTGCCAGGCTGCCATACTGCTAACTTCACGCTGCCAGACTGTCACGCTGCTACGCTGCCACGCTGCTAACTTCACGCTACTAGGCTGCCAGGCTGCCAACTTCACGAACATCTTTTATAGTCGTCTGCTTTGAAAAAAAAAAAGGCAAACGCTTGAAAAGAGGTCTTTTAATCCCTTCCAACATACAGACGTTTTCTGAGGCCTCTGCAGCAGTCGACTTTTGAAAACAATTGTGGCCAAAGGAGGAATTGGTCATTATGAGCAATTTCTCCTTTTGACTCAATGTTTTCAACTTGAATCAATAATTGAACTTTCATATACCAAACGTTTGCCTAAAATGTTTTGAAAGTCGTCCTACTGCAGATATGTTGCTTGTTTGTGACGACATTGTTTATCATGTGCAGCAGACGGTTTTAAAAGAAAGAAAACACATTGTGGGAACCGAAGACTTGCTCGAAACGAGACATTTCTGCTTTTCCCATAATGTTTTCAACACTTTTATCAAAGTAAGTAATTACCAATTTATGAATACGAATACATTTTCCTCAAATTGCGGTTTAACGAAAGCAGACGACATTTATTTACATAACAAAAGACGGTTTCTCATTTACCTGATACATGTACTTAATACTTTTATAGTCGTCTGCTTTGAAAAAACAAATGGCAAACCCTTGAAAAGTGGTCTTTTAATCCCTTCCCACATACAGACGTGTTCTGAGGCCTCTGCAGCAGTCGACGTTTGAAAACAATTGTGGCCAAAGGTGAAATTGGTCATTATGAGAAATTTCTCCTTTTGACTCGATGTTTTCAACTTGAATCAATAATTGAACTTTCATTGCCTAAATGTTTTGAAAGTCGTTCAGTGAAGATATGTTATGTTAAGTGTTTGTGGGAAAGGGTGAATCGAAAGAACAATTGACGTAAAATTGTACTTGTTTTAGGACTATTATACGAACTATTTTTTTTTTTTTTTCAATAACCCATGAAGCTTTGTGAAATGAAACTGGAAAAATCCATGGGCCATTTTGGATATGTATAAAAGGCAGACGTAAAACACAGATTGAAAATTATTGTCGTCTTTTTAATCTTTTTTTTTTTAAATCGGTATTTTGGGTATGTATAAAATGAGCAGAAAAACACGGATTGAAAATTATTGTCGTCTTTTTAATCATTTTGTTTTAAAATCGGTATTTTGGGTATGTATAAAATGAGCGGAAAAACACGGATTGAAAATTATTGTCGTCTTTTTAATCAGAATGCTGTGTTATGTGGGAATAAACATTTGTACGAAAAGTTAAAACTAAATGGAAATCTGTAAGAAATATGTTTTCCCGTTCGTAAAAAAACCGACAGCATTAGCCTTCTACGCCCGAACCTAAATTTTGACTGTATCGTAGCCAAAGAAGGACGTGACGTCATTTCCGTTACACTTCATCTTGGCGTAACGTCAATGGAGCGACGTCGTTTCCCGCAAAAAAAGTGGTATCAACATGAAAGAACCCAAATTCCTATACATGAGATATTGCCACACTCATTCAAAGTATAATTATTTATCAAACATTGTGGCAAAAGGATAACAACTTTCTCATAAGGAGCAATTGTTCTTTTGGTGACAATCTTTCCCTAAATCGTCTGTTGCATAGGCCTCAGAAACTGTCTCTAATAGGGAAAGGGTTTAGCAGAAATGTGACCCCTTACATAATTTGTTCCAGTCATATTGACTGGTTGAAAAAGGTAGTCGCATCAGAAAAGGGCTAATCTATTTGCTTCTTTACCATAATGCAGGTGATCGATTAAGGATCATCTTGGCCCTCATGTTTTAACTTCGTTCATTATAAATGTATTCCTTGATTTTCTGAAAGTTTTTACTTTATTATTTTCTGTTCGTAATAATAGACGACAGCAATACGAATTCCAAATATGTTATGATAATGCAAGAAACATGACATTAACATTATTATTGTCTAGTCAATTACTTATAAATCCTTTTTGTATGGCCAAAGTATGTTCTTTAATTTTTGTTTATAATTATCTTGCGTTTTTTCGTAAATAGGTAGCACCTATAGATATATTATTAAATTACATGTACTTAACTTGAGAAGTAATGCACTAAACCCGGATACTGCCTGCACCAATGTTCTTTTAATAGACACGGAAATGAATACGCAGTGACACATTTGGCACTTTGCCAATTGAGCCGTCCCGCGAGAAAAACAACATTATGGCCTCTGCGTAATGTATCGATCCAGATAAGCCTGCGAAGCCCGCGCAGACTGATCCGGGCAAAAAACATTCCGTTTGAGGGGGCTAGAGGTATAGAATGATGATTCCTGAAACAGAAAATCCACAGGCGGCGAAAAGTGTCTTTCCGGGTAAGCCTGCGCTGCATGGTTAGGCCGATCCGGACGATACTTTACGCAGAGTCCACAATGTTGGTTTTCTCGCGGGAAGGCTCATTTAAACATATAGTGAAAATGGTTGTCTTACCTCTGCTGGTCTTTATCCACAGAAGAATTGTCTTTTCTGGCTCTCGTTCAGAAAAGTTCATACACTGTTCTCAAATATTTAAGCAAAACAATGTTGTGCATATCCTTTTCGCTTTTCGCAATCTTACAACGGCACCGTAACGATTTCTGGTTGGAAGTATTTATCGAACTGCATTGACCAAGACCTCCTATGCATGCCGCAGTACAATAGCCCTTCATACTGTACAAATAGACGCACATAAACAAGCCGGTAGGCGACGTGGGATTCGCCTTGGTCATTTTAGCCTTTGCATAGAGTTATTGTTCCTGTACACTGCACTTCCTCTCATTGTGCTTTACCATTGTATGAAGTTTTATTAGATTTCATCTAGTACTTTTAAAGTTATTCTACGCACACAAGACTTTTAAAGTACTTTGCTTATAGATAATATGATAAAGTACCTGGTTATGTTTACTGTACCACCCAAAAAGGTTTTGTTTTATTGGCAAGCACAACAAAGTCGAGCGCGCTGTCCTCAGACAGCTCTTGTTTTATTCGTTCGAGAGACATCCATCTCGTCTATCACGGTTTCAATAAGGAAAATGGTCGTGAAAGATGCTGAACTCCAATAGGAGATCAAAATTTTGAAATGTTTAAACTTCTGCAAATATTGCTAATAGTGACATCAAAGTAAGTAGTATTTTGGTTAAAATGTTCGTACCACCCCACTTCTTTTCAAAACAATTAGAGATATAGCTTAAACACTTACACAAATATATTTACCATCATAACATCCACGAACAGCCAAGAGTGCATAATTTAGACAATGTTTTTGTAATTATGACCCTCTTTCGACTTTTAAAGTACTTTGCTTATAGATAATATGATAAAGTACCTGGTTATGTTTACTGTACCACCCAAAAAGGTTTTGTTTTATTGGCAAGCACAACAAAGTCGAGCGCGCTGTCCTCAGACAGCTCTTGTTTTATTCGTTCGAGAGACATCTATCTAGTTAGAGAGATATCTTGCTTTTAAGAAGATGTTTCTTAATTAGAGAGATATCTCTATAAGACAGAAATCGTGGTCACTTTCTCACGGTGGTTATGTTCAGTCACTTTCTAAGGGTGTTTATGTTTTGTCACTTTCAAATGGTGGTTATCATCAGACTTTTTTGCATCGTGGTTATATTTAGTCACTTTCTAATTGTGGTTATATTTAGTCAATCTAATGAAGGTTATGTTTAGTCACTTTCAAGTGGTGGGTATCTCCAGTCTTGTTCGCATCATGGTTATGTTTAGTCACTTTCAAGTGGTGGTTATCTTCAGTCTTTTTCGAATCGTGGTTATGTTTTGTTACTTTCTAATAGTGGTTATATTAAGTCAATCTAATGCTGGTTATGTGTTGTCACTTAGCAGTTACACATTTGCTTCTATACCATCTTCCAGATGATCGATTTACGGCCATCTTGGACCTCTTGTTTAAACCTCGTTCATCATGAATTCATTTCTTAAAATTTCTGAAGCTACGTGTTAAGTAGTTCTATGGGAACTGTACATGACATTTTGCCAACAAACTTATGTATGAATAAAGAGTGTTCAAGGTGGATCCCTCGTCTATCGTAAGCAAAAACCATGGACACCAGAGTAGAAACGTCTGAGAAAATGCTTCAGTGATGGAGAAATGAAGGTGATAAGTTTCTTAACCCTTTCCCACATATAACAAATATGCAGCAGACGACTTTGAAAACATCAAGACAAAATTATGGAAAATCGTTATAAGATAAGGATTCGAAATCACAACCTCTTGATTGGATATACACCATGCTATGAATAAATCAAATTTTCTAAAGATGCATACATTTTGTCATTTTGATTTATAAAATGTTTATCAATTCAAAATGTTTTAGATGATTTAACTCTTTCAGCGCAAATGGCAATAAGGAAGTTTTGTCTCACATGAAAACAGCATTGAGTTATCAAAATATTCCAAATCTCTTAAAACATGAACAATTGAGTCGCCCGATCTTGAACATGGACTAGTCCATCAGTTCTTTGGAAAGACCCCGCTGAATAAGTTAAAACGTACATTTATGGATAAATCTGTAGGAAAGTTTTAGTTGAATTGTGTAACCAAGGGAAAATGCATTTCGAAGTTTTACATTACTGTGCGATCAGTGAAAAGGTTCTATGGCCAACGCTTTTGCCAAGCATATCAAACAGGTATACAAACCAAATCATAATATTATTGAAGGACATTCTGAAAATAATATACATGTACTAGAAAGCCTTGATTTAGATCAACGTCAATCTACATCCCAAAACTCACAACCTAGTAATGGACAGCACTTTTGAAACAATAGTAATCACAAAGCAAATAAAAACCCTTAAGAAGGAAAAATCGGTAATTAAAAAAAGTACAGTAAAATCAGAAGCAAAATGGCCGAAAAAAAAGTCCTATGGGGTTGAGATTTGATATGCGAAAAATAGTAAGATTGTACTGAATTCTCGCTTTTTTATCTCTTATGATGTGTTCGAACGTGTAACCTATAACGCTTTAACACGTATTAGGAGCTCAATAATATATAGGTTACGAAATGAAAGGATTAAAATATTTTAAACAGATTTGAGGAATGAGTGCGTCCCATATCTTAAAATGTTACGTTTTCGACTGATAATCAAAGGTGTTCTTTTTCTAAACAAAAAAACTTGTTCAAGATAGCACCTATTAGACTTTCAAAGATATTGCACTGTTGCAAATTATATTGAGCAATATTAGGAGCTCAATAAGATATAGGTTACAAAACGCCCAAAACTATTTCGGGTACGAAACAGCCGATATATTTTCGGGTATGAAACAACCAATTTATTTTCGGGTACGAAACAGCCAATATATGTTTGGGTACGAAACAACCAATTTATTTTCGGGTAGGAAACAGCCAATTTGTTTTCGGGTGCTTATTATGATGCTAAATCATTGTTTATATTGGTATTTTTCTGTACTTAATAAATACACTAAATGAAATTGAGAACCCTCAATATATATATCCCTTTAAACCTTCGTGTCGTTTACTAGAATTAAGTTCAATAACTTAGTAACATCAAACAAATTTTCTGATAATTAACACAAACAAAGTGCTGGAAATTGAGTCTGTAGACTGTAAGAGGCGATTTTCAAAAAAAAAATCGAAGGAAGGGGAAACTCCTCCGGTAAACACCCCTTTCGCAGCCCCAATGTTCAATACCTTCCTACGCGCCTGTTTGGCTAAACATCATTAAATTAAAAAGCATGAACAGAATTTTAGAATGTCTATTTGACTATCTATTAGTCATGATAAAGAGTGACTCTTATCATGACTTATACCCTGAGTCCAAGGACACATTACTGATAATTTCTAGAGAAAACCCCATGTGTTTTCTTTTCTTTTTTGTTTACCTGCTCAAAATACTGAATTTGGCGAACCATATAGTTTCATAAAATAATCAATGACTTTCTAACAAACAATTATGTTATCCAACTGGTCAGTCATACATTACTGTTCTGTTACTCATACTATACATTATTTACATGTGAATCTTAAAAGCAAAAGGTATACTTCTTTTATTAAGTGGAGATATTTTCCATGTTGAATAATCATTACTGTACAGAAATCGCAGTCCTTAAATTTTCTTAGAAAAGTTGTACAAGTATGGTCGCGAAAATACATGACATATTTTATTTATCACGAATTATTAAAAATCCATTTCTTACATAATCATGATTGTACATTTATCGGATTTATTGCAACATAATCACACATAATTTGTACAAATAGATGCAACTTATAACGTAGCCTATTTGAAAATCAAGATTGCTTACGATGCTGTCTGGTGTTTACCGCCAAATGAGGCAACGAGTGCGAAACTAAAAATATGGCGATTTTCATAATCAACACACACGACCGACACACCCGACCATTGACACCTCCGACTAAGGCCGAATTTTTTTATATATTTTTTACGTTTTAGCCCAAAACGAGCATTTTAAGAGTAATTTATATTTTTGTCAAATGAGGACGTCCTCACTTGTCCGAAATGTTCTCAGTCGCTGCTGTTATTTCTAAGAAATGTCCTCAGTTGACGTTCTGTACACACGCACGCACGCACGCGCGCACGCACGCACGCACGCACGGACGCACGACGGACAATTCGCCATGACATAAGCTCGACTGGCTTTCAGCCAGTGGAGCTAAAAATGAATGTTGTGCTTACAATAGATCTGCTCTGCATTGAATTGACCACAGATTAGTAACATAACTTTATAAGAAGCGCCTCGCAAATAGTATACACTTGGACAACCTGATGGATCTTTATTTATATTGAGCACAGCTCGCTTCTTGCGGAGCAAGAAACGTCCTTTGCACGTTCTGCGGTAGTGCAACATTTTACTATGGCCCAGCTCGTGAAATTCCAAGTAAAATTACATAGAACAAAGAAGGGAACCATGACCGACAACTATCCACATCCGGTGACGTCATATTCAGCTGGTATTTTGGCGTTGATATAAAATGAAGCTGTAGTTTGAATCTGAGAATCAGCGATGGGTTGTATTATTTGACGTATGTTCTGTCGATGGAATATTTTGGTTTCACTGCCTGATCTAAAATGCTCTTTATGGTAAATTTGTTTCACCCTCAATGCTACGCAGACTTCGCTAAAACTGACAAAAACTCCATCGGACTGTCAAAGATCAATGCAATAATTGGCTGAGCATAGCGATTACACGAAACCGCATGTGAACCAAATCAGAGACATGTATACATATGTCTCTACCCAAATACACCAACACAGAGTTGAATCATGTATGCATAGGGTCAAATTCTGTTCTAGATCACACAGGAGCACCACCCTGTGGACTCGCTTTGGGGATTTCTTTCTGAAAATGTAAATGGTTAAAATGTCTGGGCGACCATTAATGTAACAGTACATGAAACTATCCTAGAATAGTATATCAGTTGTTTGGTATGACTATCATTTGAAAAGTTACTTGTAGTAGAACAGGAGTTGTTTCCCTGATTATAATTCATGCTCAATAAAGCCAAGCGTGGACTTTCTACAACCTAGTGTTATTTAATTGATGAAACACTTTAAACATGGTGTCAGCAGTGTACAACCGACTCCATTGTCGAAGCTGTACCAGGCTCTGAGCTTGTCTGAAGAAGAAGACGAATCGCACGGTATCGTACCCCACTCTAATGGCTGTTCCCTCGCTCATTCCGTTCCCTACTAAGCTGGAATTGGATGGAAACATCAGCGATAACTGGAAGCAATTTTGCAGATCGTGGAATAACTATGAAATTCCATCGGGGCTTAGTTCCAAAGAAAACAAATTGAGAACGGCGACCCTACTAACCTGTATAGGCTCGGAAGCAATGGATGTTTTCGATGGATTCCAATTCGATAATGAGGATGATAAGCAGAAGATAGATACAGTATTATATAAATTTCAGTCGTTTTGTATTAGAAAGACAAATGTCACTTATGAGTGATACCTTTTTAACATGTGCTGTCAACAAGAACATGAAACAGAAAACCTGTGGATATGGCACACTTACAGACAGTTTGATTGAAGATCTAGTTATTGGCATTATAGATAACGGTTTAAGAAAACGGCTCCTACAAGAAGATAAATTAAATCTTGATAGATGCATTGATATGTCCAGGGCTGCTGAATCCACCCAAGCAAAAGTGAAAACTATGTCTGGATCAGCCAGTGGAACGGCAGACGAAGTCAACGCAATCAAACAGAAATTAAAAGCATACAGGAAGGCCCACTTTCAGAAAAAAAGACTTAAAACTGTGGCAGAACATGTGAGAAAGGAAACTGTCCTGCCTTTGGAAAGAAATGTACAAACTGTGGAGAGTATAACCATTTTGCCTCAGTGTGCCGACAAACAGAGGAAAAGAATACATACAAGCCGATAGGCGACGTTGGATTCGCCTTGGTAATTTTCGCCATCTCCATATTTTGCAAACGTCCGGCTCTAGCTCGGAAACCCGAGATCGGAGGTCAATCACGTAAACGAACTTTGTGTAGCTCTTGAAAGGCTATATCAGATGGCGCAATACAATTGCATAGCAACGAGTGGATCCTTAGTAACGAAACTCAAACGCGCGCATCCTGATTCCGTATAGCACCTGTTCACCAAGTTTCATCGGTATCGGCCAGTCGGTTTGGGCAAACAGACACACAAGCCGGTAGGCGACGTAAGATTCGCCTTTGCATATTTTGCTAACTTCCGGCTCTAGCTCGAAAACCCGAGGTCGGATGTCAATCACGTAAAGCCGCTTTGTGTAGCTCTTGAATAGCTCTATCGAATACATCCACTGCAGCGGTAGGAACCATTGAATTGAAAAACGTCTGTAAAAAGATACCCTATATTTCAAAGGCTACCATTTGAAAACAAAGGCCTGAATCAAAAATCGTTACATATACGTTTTTTTTATATATACATGTATCTCGAAGTATCTTCAACCGAAGTTTCAGCTATACACATTGAAGACTGTAGGTGGAGATAGAGAAATGGTTTGGGTTCTTAAAACGCGTTTTTTTGCTAGCTGCATAACAGCGGCTATCTTTGAAAGGCTACCATTTGGCACCTGTTCATGAAGTTTCATCGGAATCGGTCAGTCAATTTTGACTGTGGAGCGTCGCGTTACAAACATTTGGACAGAAAACACGGTTTTTTGCTAGCTACATAGCAACGGTTGGGTCCGTAGCAACGAAACTCAAACGCGCTGACCCTGAGCTTATTTGGCTCCTGTTCACCAGGTTTCATTGGAATCGACCCGTCAGTGTTTGCTGTAGACTGTGCTTTACAAATATTTGGACAGACACACACAGACACAAGCCGGTAGGCGACGTGGGATTAGCCTTTGCATATATATATATGTAGAACTATTGTGATAGGGTCACAATAGCGCGCCCCTGGCGGGTTTTTTGTCGCCCAGATATGACATAAATATGTTCATATTATTTGGAAATGTACATTAGGCATTTAAGCTAAAATGCCTCTTTTCTTTCGGGCATTTATGATTAAAATGCCCTTTTTCACTCTACATATTATTATGGTTTTTATTTGTGTCATACAAGTCCAACCGCTCTTAGGTTCTTGTTGTCTTTCTTAATAGCAAGACTAAACAAAACATAAATATGTAGAACTATTGTGATAGGGTCACTATTGTGGTGACTTGGTGAATACTGGTGATAAGTGTGCACCTTGTAAAAACACTCTGTGGTCAACAAACCATGTTTTGGTACCATGCCAAGACGCTTCCGTCTACACCAAACCCTTTCCACTTGGTTAGTTTCGCCTTTGCATATTTCGCAAACTTCCGGCTCTAGCTCGGAAACCCAATCTCGGAGTTCAATGACGTAAATGAACGTTTTCTAGCTATTCAATAGCTCTATGAGATGGTGCAATAAAATCGCTATCGAATACTACCACTGCAGCGCTAGGGGCGTATGAAGTAAAAAACAACTGTAAAAATACCCTTTTTTTGAAACGCTACCATTTGTAAACAAAGGCCTAAATCAAAACTCGTAACAGATTCGTTTTTTGGGATAGGGGCGTGTCGCGCCTATCCCATACTCATGCTGATTTCGAAAAGTCGGATTAAAGCTGCAACCGCAGTCCACATGTGTATACCTACACCAAAATCGAGTTTTGATTGTTTATAATCTGGCTTTTCAACGATTTCATTGGTTCGACCGAATCACGAAAAACCATCCGCTTGCATTTATTAATCATCGGATACAAAATAGTTCAAACGAGTGAAACACACTCTGAACTATGATTGACCTTAATGTCAGTGGTGTAAGGTAACGTCGACCGTGCTGTGACCCCATTAGATTACAACAGTCGACTTACATAGAGAAATGTGCAAATCACTGTAAATAAAATTATTGAAAGGAGTTGAAACCATTGTGGCAAAAGTTTGTCAGAATGTTTCCGATTGTCGTCTGCTGCACATGCGTCTGTAAGCGGGAAATGGTTACATCCTCCCCATAGAAGCGGAACCCTTTCCGTCATAATATAACAGTTCGAATATTGAAATATTGTTGAAAATGGAGCTATTGCTGACAATGAACAATTTCTCCTTTTCACACAATGCTTTCAAACACGTTTCAAATTAATTCTTTTCATATTTAAACGTTTTACTGTGGACATTCTTTTACTCTATCTCCTTTCCGGACACATTTTGAATAACATGCTAGAGATTAATGATAACGAGCAATATCGCCTTACATCAAAAGGAAAAATATATAGTTTATACATAGCTTTGTGGAAAAAGAGGAAATGGGTCACAAATAACCATTCTGCAGCCGTCTGCTGCACATGCGTCAAAAAGCGACTTTAAACGGGAAAGGATTGAACCGTTTCCGTTATAGCAACTTAGTTACATACGAATGTTGAAAGTATATTTGCCTACGGAGCAACTGCTGACAATGAGCAATTTCTCCTTTCCAAACAATGCTTTGAAACATGAATCAATTTTTTTCTATAACCTAGATAACGAAATTATTTGTCTACAGTTATTATTTTAACCTTTGCCCCTTTAAGACACATTTGACTAACCTTAACAGATAAATGATAATCAGCAAGTTTGTCTTTTTCCACAATGTTTTAATTACTATTCAAAATAATACTTTCAGGCTAAGTTAAATGTTGTGTGCTGTATATTTAGTCTACGTGGTCAAGGGTAAGGACTTGTTATTACATAATCCGTCCAAAGAGAGAGGTCCTACTGTGTATACATGCCATGAAAGAATGGTACTAACGGTCTCACCGCTACTGGAGAATTGTTGGTAAAACAGGTCGCGTGTTGTGTTGAATATTCTCACGTGTCGCTGTATGTCGACCCAACTAGGACATAGGAATTAAATCTACAAATTAGAGATAAGATTTCAACACTGATTGATTGCCGTTTTTAACATTTTCTACGTTATATCACGGCGGCCAGTTCATCTACAAATATGTTTCCTGGTTTTCTTACACCAGTACTCCACACAACAATCTTCCCAACCAGCTGGGTTCTTTTTCACATAGACTTAGCCCATTTGTGAAAAACGAATGACGCATGTCGCATTGACTTTTGTCAAACGTCGGAAAGAAAGTTGGCCGAAAATGTCAACATACACACGAGTTATAACCGCAATGTCATTATTTATTTTATAATTGAGGTGCTTCTTCCGATTTTGGGACTAAAATTATAATGTATATGCATTTGCGCTAATTGAAGATTCAACGTTCGTCAACGTGTAATCTAGTCCTAGACGTATCTGTTGACAAATAAACTAGAAGTATAGTCTAAATAGGTTTTTGTAAATTAACCTTGTACGGTCCCATTTCGGAGATACAATTAATTTGCAAATACTTTACAAATACCATAATCTAAGCTTTCCTAAGCACAGACGTGTTTTGACGCATCGAACCAGTCTTCTGTAATCAATACTTTATAAGTTGTCTCTGTCTGTAAAGCTTGGAGGTATAATCCGGTGTCCGGCAGGCTGTCTGCCTGAATGTGCATTCGTCCGTCCGTCATGAAGTGCATGTATTGGTCAAAACGTTGTTTCTGTATGGCAGATTTATTTGAAAGTCGTCACACTTATACCGTGTGATCAGGAGAACGGCAAAATACTAGGTACATAACTCTGGTCTGCTTATCTTAGTTATCTTCATTTTTCCTTATTTAGTTCAGCGATTGTCTCAATTAATTTCCATTGTATCCATTTCCAAACTTATGACCTACACATTTGCAGTGCACCATTACCATAACTTTAGCATGCTGCGTTTGGGGTGTGTATATTTTTGTCTTTTCATGTTCTCACTTATTATATGACTTTCGCATGAAAAACACATGCCCTTGTTTCGTTAATGAGTGTTTCCCAAGCGTTGTTCAGAGCGACTGACTGTATGTCCATCTTTGTGATCATCCATCCGTCCGTCTGTCCGTTACGTTTTGCATTAATGGGTCAAAACTTTGTTTCTGTTTCGCGGATCCATTTCAAAGTAGTCACACGTATACATTGGGATTAAGAGATCGATACAATATTTTGAACACAAATCTGATCTGGTTTTTTTAGGTGTAAAACTCATTTTTCATTTCTTCGTTTATTGTCTCAATAGATGTCCAATGTATCAATTTAAGACTTGTTGTATAGGAAACTCAGAGCTACAGATGTGCAGTGCAAAAGAAACATAACTCTAGCATGCTTTCGATTGTCTTTCATTTATCAGCATGATTACAATATACATTGTGAATCTTTAGTGATTTCTGAACTGCTCTGTTTTTTGTCAATCTTTTTATTTTGTTTATACAAGAAAAGGGTGAAACTTTGATAAATTAGGTATTTGTATTGTATAGGCAGGCAATCTGTGTGCTTCGCACATTTTTGGTTTGGTTTGTTTAAAGGTCATTGTTTCAACAATGTTTGTCTATATTATCTATGCCATATATTTTCAACTTACATATGCCCCTATACCACCAGCGCTTTCAGCGCTTTGATTCTAAATATCTTGAAGTAACTATAACCGAAGTTTCAGCTCTCCACATTCAGAACTGTAGGAGAAGATAGAAAAATGGTTTGGGTTCTTAAAACGCGTTTTTTTGCTAGCTGCACAGCAACGGTTATGTTTGAAAGGCTACTATTTGAAAACAAAGGCCTAAATCAAAAATCGTAACAGATACGTTAGCAGTGAAACTCAAACGCGCACACCTTGAGCTCATTTGGCACCTGTTCACCAAGTTTCATCGTAATCAACCCGTCAGGTTTGGCTGTAGAGCTGTTTGTGGGAAATTTCAAATTCCTGTTGAGTTTAACGTTGAGAAATATCAGAATCTTTCATTTTCTGTTACCAAGAGTAAATCTGTTGGAAATAATCCGTCTACACTGGAATGAAATTTTCAAAGTTCAAAAGGTAGCTTGTGAAATTCCATTTGAAAGTGTCAACAATGAGTTCAAAGGTCTCTGGTAAATTGACGATTCACAGCTATCATCACCAATTAAAGGATTCAAAGTGAAAAGCCAAATGAAAGGTGGTGCGAAACCCCTTTCCAGTGCTTTATACGATCAAATATTGGTGGAGAACGCTTTTGAGTGTATGGAAACAGAAGGGAGAACCGAGTAAAATCAGTGATTGGACAACGCCACTGGTGGCGGTCCCAAAACCCGTCAAATAAATCTAGTGTTAGAATTTGCGGGGACTATAAAGTAACGGTCGATCGCGAAATCAGCGAAAATCCCTAAAACAGAGTATTTGTTTGCAAAAGTTCACAAAACTAGATTCAGCGTATTTGCAGTTGGAACTGAACAAAGATTCCGAGGAATTGTTTACGGTAAATACGCACATGGGTCTCTTTCGTTACAGACGACTGGTGAATGGCGTTAATTCGAGCCCGGCGATTTTTCAATTGGTGATAGAACAAATTGGCTCGAATACCAAACATTGTTTGTCGAATAGATGACATTTTGATCACAGTAAACAGCGATATATCACATTTGAGGATCGCGTCATGGCGAACTGTGTCAAATGCGGATTTGGTGTCAAGGTGAACTGCATGTATGTTATTTTCCGCGGCTAAGTTAAGTTTGTCCTGTGTACATGTACATGTTCTACCGCCACGGAAAGTGTTATGCCATCTGAGTACAAGTCCTCTACTCACAGATTCTCCGTTGTTAGCCTTCTCCAACAGTTAATTCGTTTCCGTATGCGATTTCCCATGGTTGACACAAAATATTATCCGCTTTTCCGGGGTTTTTTTATAGCTTTAGCATTATGTGCGTAGTAAGTAAGTTTTCCTAGGTGCGTGTATTAAATTATTTCTTCCGGAATACTTTCATGAAATGTCGTTATGAATCAAGTATGACGTCATGTATGCTTTATAACATTTCGCGCGTATTTATTATGATTGTGTGTTCAGTGTAGAGCAATGTTATCGAGGAATTTAGGGTTGCGCTGAGTCTTTATAACACATGTTGCTATGGATACGAAAAGAAATATATGGTTGACATCACAATTTTATGATCTGCACATAATCTTTTGAAATATAATATTCTCATATACGCTTAAGTTTCATAACGATTTGTCAAAGGAATATTGTAAAGTTGATGTTGTCTCAAAACTTTCCGAATGCCTCTCGTATATTATATTGTCTCTTGTAAGACATAGGACGTTGCTGTACAATCTAACCCGACCTGGAATCCGTGCTGATATGGATGTTGGAAGGGGTGGTTTAAGGATTTTATGTACTCCCATAACCGATTGCTGTACGATTTTTCAAATAATTTGTAAAGAGAACTGAGAAGTGTAATAGGGCGGTAGTGAGATACGTCTATAGATATGCTTCTCACCCTTTCATTTGAAAATAGGTATATATGATTAGGCCGTTATCTCACTCTGTTGGTTTAATTTTATGATTGAATAATTGTGTGATATACATAACTAATACTTCTCCTCCGTGTATTATGTGTTCTTGCAATATGTGATCATTACCTGGCGAGTTCTCCTTCTTAAGGGTTTTAATTTGCTTTGTGAGTTATATTGTTTCAAAAGGGCTGTAGGTAGGTAGTTTAGGATTTAAATTGACGTTGATATACTAATATACACCAAGGCTCTCTAGTATATGCTTTTCAGAATGTCCTTCAATGATATTAGGATTTGGTGTGATGCTGGGCAAACGCGTTAGCCATATGTCATGTTCACTGATCACACAGTAATGTAAAACTTTTAAATGCATTTTCTAAGAAATGAATGGTCACTAGATAATTAAATCCCCAAGAGAAAAGAATGGATGGATTTACTGATATGTCGAGTTTAAACCCGTTTGATAACATCTTGCATAACTGCAGTAAGCATTCTCCACTTGAGCATAATTAGAAAAAGAGAGATGGTAAAATGAAAATTGTATATATTATGTTTCCCTTTGTGAACCTTTATACACGAATAACACTGAGTGTTATGCAATCTTACAAACTCCAGCCCGCTGTATATATTATGGTTCCCTTTGTGAATTTATTACAGAGTTTTTCTTTACAATAATAATGTTGGGTGCTCCCTTTTCGATTACGTAACCCCAAGGTACACAATTAAAACCTATTCAATACTTACGCTGCGCTTCCACGCGGCGTCAGTATTACTATTATTAACACATACATTCACAGGAAAAGAGGATTAAACAATAATACTCTGAATAACCATTTCCCACCTGCAGACACAAGTTGATGTACACGTAATCGCATCAGACGACATTTGAAAACGTTGTATCAAAAGGTAAAATTGCTCATAATGAGCACGTGATCTATTTGCAACAATATTTTCAATCCTATTAAATGATTACGCTATTATTTAAATTTATTTGTATTGTTTTTGCCATGACGAGATCAACAGAACTTTGAAAGGGTATTGAAATCAGATATTGCATATCATTATGCATTTTCATTTTATTTATGGTAATGAAACCCACGTAGCGACCATAACGGGCCGTGCTATACATTCATCAATCAGTGCACATCATGAATAAATATGCACCCTCACGCTATGTCATATAAATGTGCACTATATGCCGGGGACTTCTCTACCCGATTCGGTCGTTTAGTGGTAGAGCGTTAGCCTCGGAGCAGGAGGTCGCAGGATCGATCCCCGCCGGGTCATACAAAGAACTTTAAAACTGGTGATCAATGCTGAATGATCAGCAAATAGATAAATCAGATCACTTTCCATGTTTCATCTCTCATTGTGTTAGCAATGTTTTTCAAATATTAATATGAAGATGAATATTTTCATGAAGGTGTCTCCTATTGGTAATAAATTACTTCTCTATACGAAAAGGTGTTGGGTCCAGATTTGTCAATACACTTTCTCAGATGAATCAATAGACTAGATTTCAATTATTTTCCATATATGACAAATCAGCAGCAGACGACGTCGAAAACTTTTATTCAAAACTATGGAAACTCTCTTTAAATGAAAGTTTTTAAGAGCAATTTTTGCTTTTGCCACCACTGTCAAACGTGCTACAGAGGCGTCAGAAAGCGTATGTATGTGTACAAGGTCAAATCATGAAATTATATAACTATAAAAGCTATTCGACAAGCAATATGTACCGCCGATCAAGTCAAGTTAAATCGGGATGACATCCGAAGCTTCCCGATTAGTTTAGCGTCACATATTGTAGGACGATGTTAATATTCTAACATATTTTAGACCCTTTATGCCTTGCAGATGTTTATTAATTATACCCCCAAAAGAACATTTTTTTTTGGGGGGGGGGGGGGTATATAGGAGTCACTGTGTCGGTCTCTCGGTCGGTCGGTCGGTCGGTCGGTCGGTCGGTCAGTCGGTCGGTGGGTGGAATTCAATAAAATTGTAAATGAAGCTTCTATACCAAGAGGCGATGTGCATACCCTAAAGGTCTTACAATTGCATGTTATTTTACAGAGTTACGGCCCTCTTATGTCTGTCCGTCTGTCTGTCTGTCTGTCAGTCCCACCTAACCTTGTCCGGCCCAATTTTTAACCATGCATCGTAGGATATGAACGAAACTTGGCACAAACGTTCACCATGATGAGGCGGCGTGTCGCGCACAAGACCCAGGCCTGTACCTCAAATGTCAAGGTCACAATTAGAGGTCAAATGTCAAAATGAGTACTATTTGATAGAACTGTACCTTGTCCGGCCTGCATTTCAACCATGCATCATAGGATTTCAAAGAAACTTGGCACAAACGTTCACCATGATGAGGCGGCGTGTCGCGCACAAGACCCAGGCCTGTACCTCAAATGTCAAGGTCACACTTACATGTCAAAGGTTGAAATGAGTACTATTTGAAAGGACTGTACCTTGTCCGGCCCACATTTCAACCATGCATTATAGGATTTCAAAGAAACTTGGCAAAAACGTTCACCATGATGAGGTGGCGTGTCACGCACAAGACCCAGGCCTGTACCTCAAAGGTCAAAATGAGTGCTGTTTGATAGAACTACCTTGTCCGGCCCGCATCTCAACCATGCATCTTAGGATTCTCAAGTTACTGGACACACATGTTCACCATGATGAGATGGCTTGTACCTCAAAGGTGAAGGTCACACTCAGAGGTCAAAGGGTCAAAAGATTACTGTTTGATAGGACTACCTTGTCCGGCCCGCATCTCAACCATGCATCATAGGATTCTCAAGTTACTGGGCACACATGTTCACCATGATGAGGTGGCTTGTACCTCAAAGATCAAGGTCATGGTCAAAGGTCAAAATGAGTACTGTTTGGTAGGACTACCTATCGGTCGGTCGGTCGGAAGCCATATTTTGAGTCAAGGTGCTGTTTTGGGGGTATTTATCATCTTCAGTGATAGTTCTAGTTGCATTTGTTTAATTATGCGTCAAATGATCAGAGAAAAGCAGGAAAACTAATTAATTGATTAATTGGGCTTAAACACCATTTTCAACAATTTTGAAAATAGTCTAAAGATAGCGATAGCAAAGTTGGCACCAATTTTCCTGTGCATTTGTTAGAAGATAAGTAACATAGTCAAAGTGTTATCTGTACATGTACAACGTGTTTAGTTTTTGAAAACACCGTGGAAAATGAGATATCTTCATATGTACATATTCTCATAACCTTGAATATTACAAGATTTTGCTTAATCAATTATCACGGAGGTAATCCTAAGACATTGTAATGTATTTGTTTCATCTGTTTCGAAAATTGGAAAAAGAAAAAATACTTATCTTCTGGTCGTAGCTATCGAGCGCCAAGCTCTGTGTTTTGCTGTTCATTAGTACTTTTGTACTTTACCAAAGTCAGCCTATAGCATGATGATTTCTAGAATTGGTTACATAGACTACAAGTAATTGTGTTTTACCTTGGGGAGTACTTTGAGGGTATAAATTGAAAAAACGTTTCGATCAGTATTTATTTACGAACCACAAAACACAATGAATTTCGAACATCTCACATTGAAGAGTATATGCTTTCATTTTTAAATTTAATGTAAAACTAATCATCTTATGAAATAGTACGTTACCGCTGAAAAGCATCTTATACAGGTTGCATACTGCTTAAATATATGTTATTTATCGTTGATAGTGCCCAACAGTTTTATATATTCCTAATTACCCATTTCTCACATACTATAAGCTTCATTTGAATTTATAACGTTTATTTCTTTTTTTAAATATACATGAAACTCACTACATGTGACATAACACCTGATAATGACTATGATGCTTTCAAGAGGTTATAGAGGAAAAAATATACGTATTTTAAGGTAAAATTGACATACAGAACCCTATCTGGGGGTCCTAAACGTATGAATTCTTACTTTGAAATTGCACCTGCAAATCACTACAGTGTCGAGTGGTCAACCTGACGCACAACGGAAATCGACGACTCAGAAAACACACATGCAACCCACTACCAGTTATAAACACACATGCAATCCATTACCGGTTCGAAACACACATGAATTCCACTACCGATGTTCTAAACACACATGACTTCCGCTACCGCTGTTCTAAACACACATGCATTCCACTACTAAAAACATGTGGCGAATCGTTATACAATTGTGGCGAATCTTTATGTGGCGAATCGTTAATTATTCGACTGCGCATGCGTTGCCCAAAAAAATAAAGTAAAATGTGCGAGCCTGTTAAATCGACTTTGTAATCAAGTGTTTAAAATTCAGACGCACACCGGCAACAAAAACGTAGCCTGGAATTTCTTTTAGTTATAGTGACGAGAGAAACAAGTATGTTTGCATTGTTTGACTACCCACTACATTATTTAAGGTACAGTAGTGGGTTGCCAAACGGTAGTGGGTTGTCTGATGTGCCTCTATATTTAGGTAGTTGGTTTCCAGGTAAAACACACACACACAGAAAGCCTGACAATAAGGGATACCTAGCGAATCTGAATAAGACAGAGAATGAATGATATATCTCCTTATCTTACAGAAATATTAGTAAGATATATATCTCTTTATAAAACATTAATGTTAGAGAAAATCTCTCAATCTTACAGAGATATCTCTATATTAGAGATAGCATGCTCCTTTAGAGAGATATCTCATATAAGAGATCTCTCTAACGTAGAGAGATATCCATGTAGCGTAGAGAGATATCTCTCTAACGTATATATATATCCCTGTAGCGTAGAGAGATATCTCTTTAACTTTGAGATATATATCTCTCTATGACTTGTATATGCGTGTGGAAACTGCTCCCTAGTATTTGAATTCGGCTGAATTCCATAAACGACATGGCGGATATTGTAGGATTAGGTCAGCAGGGAACTATACATGACACTTTGACAACAGACTTAGGTATGAATAAAGAGTGTTCAAGGTGGATCCCTCGCCTATCGTAGGCAAAAAGCATGGACACCAGAGTTGAAGCGTCTGAGAAAATGCTTCAGTGCTGGAGAAATGAAGGTCATTAGTTTCTTAACCCTTTCCCACATATAACAAATAAGCAGCAGACGACTTTGAAAGCATTAAGACAAAATTATGGAAAATCTCTGTAATTATAACTGCCGTCCACTAGGCCTCCGAAGGGTTCCCAAAAGCGGAATTCCCAAAATCGGGATGTTTCGGCATGTCTTCGCGATGTTCTGGAACCCTTGGTGTCCTTCCGTAACACTTCTGGAAACCTTCTCGGCACTTCGGTGCCAAATTGGGATCGAAAAAACTTCGGCATCCAAATGTTAAAAGTTTTAACATTTGGACGCCGAATGTTTGTTCGGGACGGCTTCGGGATCGTCGGCAAATCATCGGCAAACCATCGGCAACCATTCGTGACGTTCGGGAACCCATTGCCATTAACTCGGCATCTTCGGAAAGCTTTCTGCGAGGCTTCGTAATCTTTTAGCCGTCCCGAGCGGTCCCTGAAGGAAGCTGAATCGATGCCGAAAGCTTCCCGAAGACGACGAGTGGAAGAGTTTTGTTTCGCGTATACACGGAAGCTATGCCGATCATGTAATTAAAAGATGCCGAATCGTCGCTAAAGACGCCGATTGTCAGCAGACGGGATGCCGAGCAGGAGCCGTATTTCCCGAACTATAAAAGAGCGACAGCAGAAGCGAGGCCGTCAGTTTGCCATTAGTTTTCGAATTGACAACATCGACATTTTTTGTTGTGAATAGAATACTATATAGTCATGGTGCGAGGCAAGGGCAATCTAACACTCAAGTTCGGATGAAGGCGTAAACCCCTATCTGCCAGCCCAAGCTGAAAAAAAACTATGAAAAAGTCTCGAAGGGAAGCCCCCAGCACATCCCACTCTTCTTCGGCTATTAAAGGCAGAAATGACAAGAGCAAGCCGAATCAGAACCTGAAAGAGACTACCAAAGATAGTAAGTCTATTTGTTTTCTTGTTTATGTTATGTGTTATTGGGAATGGCCAGAACTTCATCCTTATACTCCTGAAGCAGAGCAGTACACACTCAGCGTCATCGCAAGCTTTTGGCCAGCAGGAAGGGAGTTACGGAACCTGGTGTCCTTTTTCTGAATGTGAGGCGTTAGACGCTGGAGTATGTCGTCAAACATTGTTGGCGTGATTCTCAAATACTTTTTGAAGGAGGTGACATCTTCATCTTGGAGTTCCTGCATCAATGTATTGTACTGTCCAAGGGCGGATCCACCATCGATGACGTCTTCTTCTTCTTTGTCTCAAATACAATGCCAAGGCAAGCATGGCATCCGTTTCAGCTTGCATTTGAAACTGAAGTGCAATGTGAAGGCCTATAACATCCATGGTGTCCTACTAGCACTTGATAACAAAATAGTAGTTCGGCATCGTTTATATACCCCGACTCTCAAATCGGCAACATTTCAGCATTCTATCGCCAACGATTCGGCAACTCTTCAGCATGTTCTGCAATGTTATCGCAACCTTTCCCCACGATCGGGAAACATTCGGGAACCAATTCCGGAACTGTCTGCATTCTTCCGCGTCGCATTCAGCTACTTCGGATAGGTTTCGGCGTTTATACCTCAACCTTTCGTATGCCACTCCGCGAATACATGCCGAACGAGGCCCATGGCAAAGCTCCGCCCATTTTATTGATTAATGATCCCGAAAGGTTCCCGAAACTAGCAACATTTTATCGGCAACCCTTCCGCAGAGCATCGGGGCTGTAGTGGACGGCAGCTATATTATTGACAAGAAAAGGTTGAAGCATTGTGACAAAAGGAGAAATTATGATCAATTTCTTCTTTTGTCACACTGATTTCATATGTTGTCAACTGCAGAGGCGTGTGCAACTTGGATCAACTTGTACGACTCCGAAACGATGAGGAAATCTATAGTGCTACTGAAAGATATTATTTCCTGTGAACATGTACTAGCATGCGACAGTTCACTGAACTTATACCGATAATACGAGGGGTAGACATAATTAAACACTGTTTGTATTTATTAAACAAGCAAAAACTGTAATTTGCATAACATCCAATATACAATTATAATTTCTGACAATATCTGAGGCCAGTCATACAAATAAAGGTTCTTGTTTCAATTCCGATTCGAGATCAACTATAGGTATTACTCAATAATGTTGACCTGGTCCTAATCATGGAATTTGTTAAAATATTAATTATGTACACAAACATATTTTACATGTATTTACATCAAATCGTCACATTGGTGAGAAATGTTTATAAATCTGTTTTGCAGTGTAGTTACATGTATGTAATGCTTGAAACAAAGTGACGAAATGCTAAATTGTGTGTTACAATAAATAACTGGTTGTATAGACAAACATCGTTGTTTCTATTTAAAACATCAAGCAATACTATTGAGCTACGATTTATTGATTGATTGGGGTTTAACGCCGTGTTCAACAATTGTTCAGCAACATCCCGGCGGTCAATTGACTGGCACATGCTTTACCTTGCTTGTAACACACTGACGCTCCGCAGAACAGTCTTTCCACGCAATTGACTCCTTTTCTACACATAGACTGTTAGCCCATTGGTGGAGGATAAAAGATGCCTACGTCGAAAAGAATGTTGACTGAGCTGGGGTTCGAAATCGTAACCCCTGGATTGACAGCCCGCGACTGAACTGTCGGAGCTAGCGCGCAGGCTGATCTTGGTCTTCATTGTACTTCATTTAGTCACACAGGCATTCGAGAAACGTGTGGAACATGGGAAGGTGAAGTAGCCGCCGGGATATGACTGAAAACTGTTGAAAACTGCGTCAAAACCCAATCAATCAAGAAAATTCTGCTCAATTAGATAACATACCAGTGCACATATGAGCCGTCCCGCAAGAAAACCAACATTGTGGACTCTGCGTAAAGTATCGACCCGGATAAGCCTAACCATGCCGCGCAGCCTTACCTGGATATTCACTTTTCGCCCCCTGTGGATTTTCTGTTTCAGAAATCATTACTCAGTACCTCTATCCCCCCCACCCCCCCCCCCCCCCCCCTGAGGCGGAATGTGTCGGCCCGCATCAGCCTGCGCGGCATGCTTAGACTGATTTGGGTCGATACATTACGTAGAGGCCATAATGTTGATTTTCTCACGGGACGACTCAAATAGCGATGCACACATCTTTACAGGCATTAATCATATTATGCACTTCGTTTAGCTTCCTTTTGCGTAAGTACCCATCCTCGGTAAACAAACAGGCTATTCATAAAATATATCACATGTCTAGTATGAATAGCCTGGGTAGCGAGGATGGTAAGTAAAATGTGGATCGACTTTATTTACATTTATAAACATTGTGTGAGTGAAACACTTTAATATCCATTGAATGAATATGAATTTGAAATATAATCATGGCACAGAGTTGAAAACATTGTTCGAAAGGGAAAAAGAAATTGCTCGTTTAGACCCATTCCTCCTTTTTTCAGCATTGTTTTTCAAAAGTCGTCTGCTGCAATGGAGTAACATGTCATGTCAGGAAAGGAAATTGTTTAAACTTTTTAGCGGTGACGATATCTTGTTACATGCATGATGTGTATGTTATGTAATGTTCACATTTGTTAGCGGTGGCGATATCTAGTCTTTTACATTATTTTCATGTTATACAATCTTCACATTTATTACATGCCTGTTTATTTTCCGGTGGAAATACACACATATTGACATGCGCAAATACACCACGACAGATTAAAATTCCGTATCTATATGCAGTGTAAATACAAGATTGTGACGTCATACAGTGACGTAACCGGTTTGTTGACGATATTGGGCGGAGCATACGTATTGGAATGCATTATGGAGGCGTGGCGTAATCATTGAAGCGATATTCATCCGCCCTTCATAATCTTAATTTAACGGTTAATAAAATGTAAACTCAATAAATTTTCGCTGCTCATAGATTGTAGGTATGTAATAAAAGGAATATTATGTTGTGGGGTGGATAATTGAGTTCGTATTAACGACGCGTAGCATGGGGAAATCCATATCTTAGCTCGACCTACGGTCTCGTAAGATATCGATTTTCCCACGCTACTTGTCGTGGAATACGAACTCATTTATCCACCCCACAACATAATATTCCGTATTTATCTACCCTTTACCAACGGTAGACACATTCTGACGCATCTGCAGTGTACGGCATTTGAAAACGATGTGGTAAAAGGAGGAGTTGCTGATTAATTTCTCCGTTCGTTTCAGCGTTGTTAACTCTATTCAATAATTCTACATTCTTTTAAAGAAATTGTCAATATATATATATTATCTAGATTTGTTCAAAGTTGTCTGATTCCAAGTTGATGTACGCGGGAAAGGGTTAAGATAAAAGCGCACCTCTTGAGGAATTTAATCTCACCGTCAATAACTCAATTGTATTAAAATGTCAAGTAGCGTGTCAATGCGTGAGTCGTGTAAACACTTTAACCCTTTTCCTCCTGCAGACACATTTTGACGCAATAGTAGGACACGACTATTTAAAACATTGTGGCCAAAGGTGAAATTGCTCATGATGAGCAATTTCCCCTTTGGCCACAATGTTTTCAACTTTATTTAACAATAAAGCTAGCTTTTTTATGGAGATTTTTCAGGTTTTTGTCTCAATGTTTTCAAAGTCGTCTGCTGCAGATTTGTTTTATATGGGAAAGGGATAAGGTATGTCGCGCAAATATTTGTTAAAAATATTTTCCTGGTAAGACAGTTGAAAGTAGTTCTACTCCTTTAGCGAGAAACTGTCAAAGTAATCTAAAACCCTTCAAATGTGTTATACATGTACATGCCGAGGGCTTGGCGTGAAACTAAAAACCTATTTTGAAAACCCTGGTTTAGAGCAATTTTGACCCCTTTGTAAACAATGCAAATTTAGGTGCCATTGCTCAGAACGAGCAATGGCACCTAAATATCCATTGTTTACTAAGAAAAATGATTGAACGCTTATAAAGACTTTATGGCGAGGTGATTAACCTTGGTAAAAAAATACCAATTTTAGTTACAACCGTTTCACGCCAAGCCCTCGATACTCTCTGATATCTATGCTCTCAACATGCAAGATGCATTTCGAATGAACACACGTGACTTTGACGTCAACTGGCGTCAAAATTACGTCTTTAATCAACTTAAAGTTAATGGGTCCTGTTCCTTCAACGGGTATATCTCCGAATTGTGAATATTGAATTTCGTGATTTAACTTTCCTTTATTAGATACAATGTTGCACTTATTGATAATCATAATTTCTAAAGGTGTTATTTAACCCTTTCCCTCATACGACAAATCTGCAGCAGACGACTTTGAACATATTTTGTCAAATAATGGAAAATCTCTATAATTGCATGGATAACCTATGACTAAAAGTGGAAAACATTGTGTCAAAAGGAGACATTGCTCGTTTTGAGCAATTTCTTCTGTTGTCACTATGTTTTCAAAAAGCCGTCTGCTGTAGAGGCGTCAGATAGCGTCTACATGAGGGAAAGGGTTAATACAGTATGTGGAGATTTAACGTCGTGGCTTTTTTTCAACAACCACGATTGAATTTCTGACGTTTTTTCTCAAAACTTACCTGAATTTTGAATTGTACCCGTTCCGTGAAAAAAAAAAAAATTTATAGACTCTGCGTAATGTATCGATCCAGATCAGCCTAATCTGGGCCGACACTTTCCGTCTCAGGGGGGATAAAGGTATAGAGTAATGATTCCTGAAACAGAAAATCCACAGGAGGCGAAAAGTATCTGTCCGGGTTAGCCTGCGCGGCGCTGATCCGTATCGATACTTTACGCAGAGTCCACACTGTTGGTTTTTCTCGTGGGACGGCTTATATGTATCTGATTCAGCTTTGAAAATTCCATGCGAAAAGGAGAACTTCCTGCTTATGTTGAGCAGTATCTCATTTCCCCACATTTTTTGTGGAGTGTCTTTCTCATCGGTCGTCTGTTGTAAAGACACTGAATGTGTTCTGAATCAGGCCATGCTATAACACAGTGAATGTCACGTGACATTAGCTCCGAATCAGACCTCAGGTAAAAAACAAATCGGATATCGAGTCAAAAATAATGAACACTCTCTCTCTCTCTCTTTCCCAACATCAAAATAATAAATAAATAATAGTCTAAAACTTATAGATAGACTTTTCCAGTCTCAAATATGATCCATTGAAAAAGTTAGAACTGAGTTAATAGTCTATCGGACAAAAACAGTAACATGATAACAGTTTAGCAATGGCGTTTAGGTATGAAGCTAGACTAACACGTCAATGGTTCCCTTCATTCATTATACGCTAACACTGGCGCGTATGTTTGCAGCTAGACTAACATTTCAATGTTTGTACCATACACCAGTAAACGCTAGCACTGACGTGTAGGTTTAACGCTTAACTAAGGCATGACTGTATATCATAATTCGTCTTTATATACGCCACTACTAACGTTAGCTTGAAACTAGACTAACGTTTCTCTGTTAACCGTTCTTTTGTATACGCTAGTGTAGTACTAACGTTAGCTTGAAACTAGACTAACGTTTCTCTGTTAATCGTTCTTTTGTATACGCTAGTGTAGTACTAACGTTAGCTTGAAACTAGACTAACGTTCCTCTGTTAACCGTTCTTTTGTATACGCTAGTGTAGTACTAACGTCAGCTTGAAACTAGACTAACGTTTCTCTGTTAACCGTTCTTTTGTTTACGCTAGTGTAGTACTAACGTTAGCTTGAAACTAGACTAACGTTGCTCTGTTAACCGTTATTTTGTATACGCTAGTGTAGTACTAACGTTAGCTTGAAACTAGACTAACGTTGCTCTGTTAACCGTTCTTTTGTATACGCTAGTGTAGTACTAACGTTAGCTTGAAACTAGACTAACGTTTCTCTGTTAACCGTTCTTTTGTATACGCTAGTGTAGTACAAACGTTGGCTTGGAGCTAGTTTCAACATCGTTTCATTTGCCAACACTTACGTTAACTTGAAGCTGGACAAACGATTTCCTCTTAACCATTGTTTTTGATACACAAGCATTGACGTCAGTATGAAGCTAGACTAACGTTTTGCTGTTGAACATAGTTTACTTTAACTAAAGAGTATGATAAGCTAGCACTGACGAAGGTATGGCACTTATTTAACGTTTCACTGTTTGTAACCAACGTTAGCATTAGTTTATACTAACGTAACACTGTTTGTAACCAACGTTAGCATTAATTTAGACTAAAGTTACACTGTTTGTAACCAACGTTAGCATTAATTTAGACTAACGTAATACTGTTTGTAGCCAACGTTATCATTAATTTAGACTAACGTAACACTGTTTGCCACTAACGTTAGCATTAATTTAGACTAACGTAACACTGTTTGCCACTAACGTTTGCATTAATTTAGACTAACGTAACACTGTTTGTAACCAACGTTAGCATTCATTTAGACTAACGTAACATTGTTTGCCACCAACGTTAGTATTAATTTAGACTAATGTAACACTGTTTGCCACCAACGTTAGTATTAATTTAGACTAACGTAACACTGTTTGTAATCAACGTTAGTATTAATTTAGACTAACGTAACATTGTTTGCCACCAACGTTAGTATTAATTTAGACTAACGTAACACTGTATGTTACCAACGTTAGCATTAGTTTAGACTAACGTAACACTGTTTGTAATCAACGTTAGCATTCATTTAGACTAACGTAACACTGTTCGCCACCAACGTTGGCATTCATTTAGGCTAACGTATCACTGTTTGCCACTGGCGGCTATCTCTGACTCAGTCACGTTACGTCTCAAAGATAACCGTCGTAGAACTTTCCCTCTCCGTATCTCGTTCACAATGTTATCCACTATTTTCCGGTTCTCTTGCTCTCCGCCTTTTACCATCAAGGACTTCTGACCACCTGAAATGATATCATTACAACTTATATACTTATGTTTATATTATTACAACTTATATACTTGTGTTTATATTATTAGTCTATCTTGTAAAGTCGAACCTGGGCTAAAGACCACATTTGAATAGCAATGCCTTGTCTATAGCGCTCATACTGTTAGCTTCCCATTTTAAAGACCACCTGTGGACAAAGACTGTATTATTCGATTCCCATGGGTGGTCTTTAAACACAGGTTCGATTGTCAATTAATCGGATCAACTCAGTTGATATCGTAAACTCAATTTAAATCTCAACCATGGCTCATTATTATTACATTGAAAATATATGAGCCGTTCCGCGAGAAAACCAACAGTGTGGACTCCGCGTAAAGTATCAACCCGGATCAGCCTAAGCATATATACCCGGACATATCATTTTCGCCTCCTGTGGATTTTCTGTTTCAGGAATCATTACTCTATAACCTCTATCTCCAAAAGACGGAATGTGTCGGCCCGGATTAGCCTGCGCGGACCGCGCAGGCTGATCCGGATCGATACATTACGCAAAGGCCATACTGTTGGTCTATAGATGAAAGTGTTACTATCGAATAGATTTACACCGTTCCCACTGACATCAAATCTGCAGCAGCCTAACTGTGCATACAATCAACGTAAAGCTACAGGAAACCTCTTTAAATGAAAATATAGTTTTTAAATACATCCTTTTGACATAATGTTTTTTTAAACTCTGTTTGCTGAAGATTCGTCAAAATGCGTCGGTTGGTAGGGAAAGGGTTAAAAATGTAGCGGCACAATCCGTCTGCTGCATTAATCTGACTAAAGTACACGATCTGACTTACAAATTCTCTGTGGTACGTAGTAAAGCAGAGAATGCTTGTCTTAACACGGTAAACACACAAAGGGTTATTGGGTATTGTAGTTGCACGGGATGTGCGCTCGGGTATGAGTAAGGGTATAAGGTAGTTATAGGGCGCGTTTGTCAGTTCCACGCTAGTCTTCGCTCGTTAGACTGCTTACACAGAATGCTATTCGATTATTTTGAAAGTTATATGGCTTCACACATTAAACTAGGTTGAGTTCCGACAGCCTGATTTCCCTAGGGGTATTCTGAGAAACACTGGTTGTTTCGCGCATGCCACGGATGCACGGTTCCTCTTTAAAAAAGGGTTTTTACGTGGGCGGCCAGGACCCTTTTGATGGGAGATACGTGTATGTTAAGCTTGCTAAATGAAAATTACTTATTATAAGTATAAAGTTGGTGGATTCGGATAATCTTAATACATAGTAAATTTATGTATATATGCATGCGCTGTTTGCGCATATTGGTCGCTCTGTCTAACAATAAAGCGCTCGTCTGGGCCGTTGCAAGAAAGGTGTTGTTGTTTTGTATTTGGGAAGGTGTTCAGACCAAATGTAACCTATGCGTAGCATTAATAGGATATTATTTTAATGAAATTGTCTGCCGCATATACGATAAATTGCGTTGAGCGTCAACTGACTTCGCGGTCGGTCAAGTTATAACAATACAGCTCCTAATACAATATAATATTACATTTAAAGCAGTTTGTATACACGGAATATTACGTTGCGGGAGCGATAAAAGGGGTGTAGCGTGGAGAAATCGATATGTTACGAGAGATCGAAGGTTGAGTAAGATATGGATTTTCCCACGCTACGAGTCGTGCAATACGAACACATCTATCGCTCCCGCAACGTAATAGTCCTTTTAGTATATACCTACGATCTATGAAGAGCGAGAAAAACAACAAATATGCAGATTCAATATATTTTTTATTGGGGATACAATTTTGTAATCTTGAAATGAAAAGATGAATGGCGGATGAATATCTTATCTTACATATACGTGGGTCACGCCCCTAGAAAGTATACTCATACGTAGGTCCCGCCCAAAAACATTATCAAATTAAATTTCCATTGTTTTGTGGGGGGAGAAAATAACAACACAATCTTTATTTGCGGGTTTTATTAAATTTGACGCCAGGTTTTCGACACATACAATATAAACAATTTTCCTAAATAGTACTGGTTGTCTGCATATTTTACTACGTAGCGCAGTTTCAAAACGAGAACCTCGCTGAAAGTAGTTCGCGCACTGTCTGACGTCACAATCTTGTATTTTTCACCAGGTGGTGATACGGAATTTTAATCCGTCGTGTCTGAACTGCGCATGTCAATCTGCATGTATTTCCAACAGGAAAAATGTACAGGCATATAATAAAATGTTTTATCCTTCTGAACTTCTTCTCTTTATTATATATCTAGGCCTTATAACGAAGGCGTAATCTACCAACGCTCGTCTGGCATTACTGAATAACTATTAAAGCCAGAGTTATGTGACTTGGTATAGACATGCGTATTGTTCCTAAGAACATGTGTACCAAGTTTCATTGGAAATATTGAACGCCTTTTGAGTTATGAGGTTAGATTAAGATTGACGCATACGACGACGACGCCAATGGTATCATCATAATACCCCGAACTTTTCGAAAAACAGACGAGCTAAAAGTAAACAACACTTGTTTGTGTGATTTCACAGAAAACGTTTTAGCCGTTCCGCGAGAAACCCAACATTGTGGACTCTGCGTAAAGTATCCGGAACAGCCTAAGCATGCCGCGAAACCTAACCGCGGGCCGGCAGACAATTTTCGCCTTCTGTGGATTTTCTGTTTCAGAAATCATTACTCTATACCTCTATCTCCCTGCGACGGAATGTGTCGGCCCGGATTAGCCTGCGTGGACTGTGCAAGCTGATCTGGGTCGATACATTACGCAGAGTCCATAATGTTGGCTTTCTCGTGGAACGGCTCAATCCTTGATAAATGAAACTTACTTTTTCGTTTCTCCAACATCTGTACCTGAGTTTTTCTTCTCATCTCCGCCTTTTCAGCATTGACTTTCCACGTCTCCAATTCTTGTTCACATGCTTTGGCCTTCTCGCAGAATTCCCTGAACACGTCAAGGAACTCGTCCAGTTTAAAAGACCTTTCGTTTTCACAATAGTGCAGGGCAAGTCGCACAGATAGTTTCTGTACCCGATCTATAGCTTCGTCAACGTCTTTTATATCGGCCTCAGCTTCCTGTAAACAAAGATTAGAATACTATATAGTACTACTTTCGTGTGGTTTTTGGTCTGGGGCTTAAGCCCGTGATCATAGTAGTAATACCAATTTTTCGGATTTGGCAGCCTGCTAATTGCTGTTAATACCGAACAACGCAATTTATGTTATGACGGACAGTATTGTCTTTTATCTGACAATAAACTTTGAAACTGTATGCTGTACAAAGGTCGAACTCTCGGGTCGAACTACTTTTAAAATAAAGGTCACATATGCTCACCTGGAACGTGGCAAAACATAGGATTCTGAAAGTAAAGCGTATGTATACCCGGAGTCAGAAATCATGGCTCCTTATAGACGGGTGACACTATTTAAACAAACACAGTATTTCACTTTTACATACCTCAATAAATGATGTGAACTGCTTTTGAACTTCTTCGTTCGCGTTTTCTATCTGACCTTTTATTTTTATAACACTGGCTTTTAATGTAGCAAATTCTCCCGCCATGCCATCTAATGTAAACCTAAAATATATAGAGGGTGATTTTATTATTGGTGTCATATCGAGATATATCATTACGGAGTGTGCATCAAAAGTGATGTTTCCTTTCGGTGTGCACCGATGGCAATTCAGTTTACTCGAGATAACTCGAACAAGGGTAAATTCGAGTATATTGTTTAAATCGAACAAGGGTTAATTCGAGTATATTCTTTAACTCGATCAAGGGTTAATTCGAATGTATCGTTTAACTCGAACATGGGATAATTCGAATATATCGATTAAGTCAAACATGAGATAATTCGAATATATCGTTTAAAACGAACAAGGGTTAATTCAAGTACATCATTTTACTCGAACTTGGGTTAATTTGAATATATCGTTTAACTCGAGTATGGGATAATTCGAATATATCGTTTAACTCGAACATGGGATAATTCGAATATATCATTTAACTCGAAGACGAGATAATTCGAATATATCGTTTAACTCGAACATGGGATAATTCGAATATATCGTTTAATTCGAAGACCAGATAATTCGAATATATCATTTAACTCGAAGACGAGATAATTCGAATATATCGTTTAACTCGAACATGGGATAATTCGAATATATCGTTTAACTCGAACATGGGATTATTCGAATATATCGTTTATCTCAACCACTGAATAATTCGAATATATCGTTCAACTCGAACATATGACAATTCGAAACTTGAACATTGGATAATGCGAAAATGTCGTTTAACTCGAACATGGGATAATTCGAATATATTGTTTAACTCGAACATATGATAATTCGAGTATATCGAACCAATTCCTGGAACGGATATGTCTTTAAAAAAACAGCGTAGCAACACTTCTTGATATTCTTTATCACTTAATGGCTTTCCGTACCAAACATCGAAATACAAAGCTATATATAGATAAGTGAATTTAGTATGACACATAATATATCACTAGAGCATTTCGAGTATCGGAAGTTATTTATTGATCCCTTTCGAGTCCACTGCACCTCGAACGATCTATCTTACACCGAAAGTGTTCATCTCTTGTCCACGTATGTACACTAATGGATAGCTAACGCCTCTGCAGAAGACGACTTTTGAAAATGATTATGGCAAAAGGAGAAATTGGTCATGTTGATGATTTCACTTTCATATGTAGATGTTTTCCCTATGTTTAAGTTGTCTGCTACAGTTGGGTTGTATTTTGTAAAGGATTAACTTCATGTAATCAATTATTGGCGACATGGAGATCTTAGTTAGAGATAAAGGTTAACCCTTTCCCACATATACACGCCTTTGAAGCATACGACTTTTGAAAACATCGTGGCAAAAGAAGAGATTGCTCATGATGAGCAATTTTTCCTTTTGCCGCAATGTTTTCCACTTTTAGTCATTGGTTATCCATTCAATTATAGAGATTTTCAATTGTTTGACAAAACATGTTCAAAGTCGTCTGCTGCAGATTTATTGTATACAGGAAAGGGTTAAAGGTACTGAATTCCAAGTTATAGTCAAAAGTTTTAAAACTGTTCAAAAGTTTATTTGAAATATTAGAATCGTAATTCTGGGATAAAATTAAACAATGACAATAAACATCTAAATAGTGATCGTTTAGGCTTCATTTATACTGGGTAGAAATACCCAGTAAGCCAAATTGTATACATTTTAATGACTTTCAAGTGACTGTTTTCTCAACAATTACTTTCAAAATAGTTTTTAACTATTTATTACTCACTTTGTTGTCACAATAAGCAATATTTAAGAGTGGAGATTATCAGGTGCTAAAATCTCAATATTCTAAACAGTGAGCTTAACGGCATATACTGTAAGTAGTTTCTTATCAACAATCCACTGAAAATACTGTAATAGTGTCATATTATACGCCAGTCCAACCAAACAAGCCGCCGTATCTATTTGACTAGTTATGTTTGTTTGTTTGTTTGTTTGGAGTTTAACGCCGCTTTCAACAGCTTTGGTCATATCACGGCGGACAGTGCACCTACCCATGTTTTCCTGGCTTTCCCACACCAGTACTTACACAACATTCTTTCGAAGCCACTGACTACTTTCTCACATAGATCAGAGGTGAGAGGCAATGGAAAACATCGCCCGAAAGAATGTCGCCGCAACCGGGTATCGAACCCGTGACCTCCAGATCACGAGTCAGATACGCTACCAACTGAGCTACCCGGCCGGGTTTGACTAGTTATGCCTGCCCTCATTGGTATTCAGTGTTGCGGGGTCAGTTTCGACTG
>JASEVX010000006.1:13772179-13794998 GCA_031761405.1 Serripes groenlandicus | reverse complement strand
TCTCTCTCTTTCCCAACATCAAAATAATAAATAAATAATAGTCTAAAACTTATAGATAGACTTTTCCAGTCTCAAATATGATCCATTGAAAAAGTTAGAACTGAGTTAATAGTCTATCGGACAAAAACAGTAACATGATAACAGTTTAGCAATGGCGTTTAGGTATGAAGCTAGACTAACACGTCAATGGTTCCCTTCATTCATTATACGCTAACACTGGCGCGTATGTTTGCAGCTAGACTAACATTTCAATGTTTGTACCATACACCAGTAAACGCTAGCACTGACGTGTAGGTTTAACGCTTAACTAAGGCATGACTGTATATCATAATTCGTCTTTATATACGCCACTACTAACGTTAGCTTGAAACTAGACTAACGTTTCTCTGTTAACCGTTCTTTTGTATACGCTAGTGTAGTACTAACGTTAGCTTGAAACTAGACTAACGTTTCTCTGTTAATCGTTCTTTTGTATACGCTAGTGTAGTACTAACGTTAGCTTGAAACTAGACTAACGTTCCTCTGTTAACCGTTCTTTTGTATACGCTAGTGTAGTACTAACGTCAGCTTGAAACTAGACTAACGTTTCTCTGTTAACCGTTCTTTTGTTTACGCTAGTGTAGTACTAACGTTAGCTTGAAACTAGACTAACGTTGCTCTGTTAACCGTTATTTTGTATACGCTAGTGTAGTACTAACGTTAGCTTGAAACTAGACTAACGTTGCTCTGTTAACCGTTCTTTTGTATACGCTAGTGTAGTACTAACGTTAGCTTGAAACTAGACTAACGTTTCTCTGTTAACCGTTCTTTTGTATACGCTAGTGTAGTACAAACGTTGGCTTGGAGCTAGTTTCAACATCGTTTCATTTGCCAACACTTACGTTAACTTGAAGCTGGACAAACGATTTCCTCTTAACCATTGTTTTTGATACACAAGCATTGACGTCAGTATGAAGCTAGACTAACGTTTTGCTGTTGAACATAGTTTACTTTAACTAAAGAGTATGATAAGCTAGCACTGACGAAGGTATGGCACTTATTTAACGTTTCACTGTTTGTAACCAACGTTAGCATTAGTTTATACTAACGTAACACTGTTTGTAACCAACGTTAGCATTAATTTAGACTAAAGTTACACTGTTTGTAACCAACGTTAGCATTAATTTAGACTAACGTAATACTGTTTGTAGCCAACGTTATCATTAATTTAGACTAACGTAACACTGTTTGCCACTAACGTTAGCATTAATTTAGACTAACGTAACACTGTTTGCCACTAACGTTTGCATTAATTTAGACTAACGTAACACTGTTTGTAACCAACGTTAGCATTCATTTAGACTAACGTAACATTGTTTGCCACCAACGTTAGTATTAATTTAGACTAATGTAACACTGTTTGCCACCAACGTTAGTATTAATTTAGACTAACGTAACACTGTTTGTAATCAACGTTAGTATTAATTTAGACTAACGTAACATTGTTTGCCACCAACGTTAGTATTAATTTAGACTAACGTAACACTGTATGTTACCAACGTTAGCATTAGTTTAGACTAACGTAACACTGTTTGTAATCAACGTTAGCATTCATTTAGACTAACGTAACACTGTTCGCCACCAACGTTGGCATTCATTTAGGCTAACGTATCACTGTTTGCCACTGGCGGCTATCTCTGACTCAGTCACGTTACGTCTCAAAGATAACCGTCGTAGAACTTTCCCTCTCCGTATCTCGTTCACAATGTTATCCACTATTTTCCGGTTCTCTTGCTCTCCGCCTTTTACCATCAAGGACTTCTGACCACCTGAAATGATATCATTACAACTTATATACTTATGTTTATATTATTACAACTTATATACTTGTGTTTATATTATTAGTCTATCTTGTAAAGTCGAACCTGGGCTAAAGACCACATTTGAATAGCAATGCCTTGTCTATAGCGCTCATACTGTTAGCTTCCCATTTTAAAGACCACCTGTGGACAAAGACTGTATTATTCGATTCCCATGGGTGGTCTTTAAACACAGGTTCGATTGTCAATTAATCGGATCAACTCAGTTGATATCGTAAACTCAATTTAAATCTCAACCATGGCTCATTATTATTACATTGAAAATATATGAGCCGTTCCGCGAGAAAACCAACAGTGTGGACTCCGCGTAAAGTATCAACCCGGATCAGCCTAAGCATATATACCCGGACATATCATTTTCGCCTCCTGTGGATTTTCTGTTTCAGGAATCATTACTCTATAACCTCTATCTCCAAAAGACGGAATGTGTCGGCCCGGATTAGCCTGCGCGGACCGCGCAGGCTGATCCGGATCGATACATTACGCAAAGGCCATACTGTTGGTCTATAGATGAAAGTGTTACTATCGAATAGATTTACACCGTTCCCACTGACATCAAATCTGCAGCAGCCTAACTGTGCATACAATCAACGTAAAGCTACAGGAAACCTCTTTAAATGAAAATATAGTTTTTAAATACATCCTTTTGACATAATGTTTTTTTAAACTCTGTTTGCTGAAGATTCGTCAAAATGCGTCGGTTGGTAGGGAAAGGGTTAAAAATGTAGCGGCACAATCCGTCTGCTGCATTAATCTGACTAAAGTACACGATCTGACTTACAAATTCTCTGTGGTACGTAGTAAAGCAGAGAATGCTTGTCTTAACACGGTAAACACACAAAGGGTTATTGGGTATTGTAGTTGCACGGGATGTGCGCTCGGGTATGAGTAAGGGTATAAGGTAGTTATAGGGCGCGTTTGTCAGTTCCACGCTAGTCTTCGCTCGTTAGACTGCTTACACAGAATGCTATTCGATTATTTTGAAAGTTATATGGCTTCACACATTAAACTAGGTTGAGTTCCGACAGCCTGATTTCCCTAGGGGTATTCTGAGAAACACTGGTTGTTTCGCGCATGCCACGGATGCACGGTTCCTCTTTAAAAAAGGGTTTTTACGTGGGCGGCCAGGACCCTTTTGATGGGAGATACGTGTATGTTAAGCTTGCTAAATGAAAATTACTTATTATAAGTATAAAGTTGGTGGATTCGGATAATCTTAATACATAGTAAATTTATGTATATATGCATGCGCTGTTTGCGCATATTGGTCGCTCTGTCTAACAATAAAGCGCTCGTCTGGGCCGTTGCAAGAAAGGTGTTGTTGTTTTGTATTTGGGAAGGTGTTCAGACCAAATGTAACCTATGCGTAGCATTAATAGGATATTATTTTAATGAAATTGTCTGCCGCATATACGATAAATTGCGTTGAGCGTCAACTGACTTCGCGGTCGGTCAAGTTATAACAATACAGCTCCTAATACAATATAATATTACATTTAAAGCAGTTTGTATACACGGAATATTACGTTGCGGGAGCGATAAAAGGGGTGTAGCGTGGAGAAATCGATATGTTACGAGAGATCGAAGGTTGAGTAAGATATGGATTTTCCCACGCTACGAGTCGTGCAATACGAACACATCTATCGCTCCCGCAACGTAATAGTCCTTTTAGTATATACCTACGATCTATGAAGAGCGAGAAAAACAACAAATATGCAGATTCAATATATTTTTTATTGGGGATACAATTTTGTAATCTTGAAATGAAAAGATGAATGGCGGATGAATATCTTATCTTACATATACGTGGGTCACGCCCCTAGAAAGTATACTCATACGTAGGTCCCGCCCAAAAACATTATCAAATTAAATTTCCATTGTTTTGTGGGGGGAGAAAATAACAACACAATCTTTATTTGCGGGTTTTATTAAATTTGACGCCAGGTTTTCGACACATACAATATAAACAATTTTCCTAAATAGTACTGGTTGTCTGCATATTTTACTACGTAGCGCAGTTTCAAAACGAGAACCTCGCTGAAAGTAGTTCGCGCACTGTCTGACGTCACAATCTTGTATTTTTCACCAGGTGGTGATACGGAATTTTAATCCGTCGTGTCTGAACTGCGCATGTCAATCTGCATGTATTTCCAACAGGAAAAATGTACAGGCATATAATAAAATGTTTTATCCTTCTGAACTTCTTCTCTTTATTATATATCTAGGCCTTATAACGAAGGCGTAATCTACCAACGCTCGTCTGGCATTACTGAATAACTATTAAAGCCAGAGTTATGTGACTTGGTATAGACATGCGTATTGTTCCTAAGAACATGTGTACCAAGTTTCATTGGAAATATTGAACGCCTTTTGAGTTATGAGGTTAGATTAAGATTGACGCATACGACGACGACGCCAATGGTATCATCATAATACCCCGAACTTTTCGAAAAACAGACGAGCTAAAAGTAAACAACACTTGTTTGTGTGATTTCACAGAAAACGTTTTAGCCGTTCCGCGAGAAACCCAACATTGTGGACTCTGCGTAAAGTATCCGGAACAGCCTAAGCATGCCGCGAAACCTAACCGCGGGCCGGCAGACAATTTTCGCCTTCTGTGGATTTTCTGTTTCAGAAATCATTACTCTATACCTCTATCTCCCTGCGACGGAATGTGTCGGCCCGGATTAGCCTGCGTGGACTGTGCAAGCTGATCTGGGTCGATACATTACGCAGAGTCCATAATGTTGGCTTTCTCGTGGAACGGCTCAATCCTTGATAAATGAAACTTACTTTTTCGTTTCTCCAACATCTGTACCTGAGTTTTTCTTCTCATCTCCGCCTTTTCAGCATTGACTTTCCACGTCTCCAATTCTTGTTCACATGCTTTGGCCTTCTCGCAGAATTCCCTGAACACGTCAAGGAACTCGTCCAGTTTAAAAGACCTTTCGTTTTCACAATAGTGCAGGGCAAGTCGCACAGATAGTTTCTGTACCCGATCTATAGCTTCGTCAACGTCTTTTATATCGGCCTCAGCTTCCTGTAAACAAAGATTAGAATACTATATAGTACTACTTTCGTGTGGTTTTTGGTCTGGGGCTTAAGCCCGTGATCATAGTAGTAATACCAATTTTTCGGATTTGGCAGCCTGCTAATTGCTGTTAATACCGAACAACGCAATTTATGTTATGACGGACAGTATTGTCTTTTATCTGACAATAAACTTTGAAACTGTATGCTGTACAAAGGTCGAACTCTCGGGTCGAACTACTTTTAAAATAAAGGTCACATATGCTCACCTGGAACGTGGCAAAACATAGGATTCTGAAAGTAAAGCGTATGTATACCCGGAGTCAGAAATCATGGCTCCTTATAGACGGGTGACACTATTTAAACAAACACAGTATTTCACTTTTACATACCTCAATAAATGATGTGAACTGCTTTTGAACTTCTTCGTTCGCGTTTTCTATCTGACCTTTTATTTTTATAACACTGGCTTTTAATGTAGCAAATTCTCCCGCCATGCCATCTAATGTAAACCTAAAATATATAGAGGGTGATTTTATTATTGGTGTCATATCGAGATATATCATTACGGAGTGTGCATCAAAAGTGATGTTTCCTTTCGGTGTGCACCGATGGCAATTCAGTTTACTCGAGATAACTCGAACAAGGGTAAATTCGAGTATATTGTTTAAATCGAACAAGGGTTAATTCGAGTATATTCTTTAACTCGATCAAGGGTTAATTCGAATGTATCGTTTAACTCGAACATGGGATAATTCGAATATATCGATTAAGTCAAACATGAGATAATTCGAATATATCGTTTAAAACGAACAAGGGTTAATTCAAGTACATCATTTTACTCGAACTTGGGTTAATTTGAATATATCGTTTAACTCGAGTATGGGATAATTCGAATATATCGTTTAACTCGAACATGGGATAATTCGAATATATCATTTAACTCGAAGACGAGATAATTCGAATATATCGTTTAACTCGAACATGGGATAATTCGAATATATCGTTTAATTCGAAGACCAGATAATTCGAATATATCATTTAACTCGAAGACGAGATAATTCGAATATATCGTTTAACTCGAACATGGGATAATTCGAATATATCGTTTAACTCGAACATGGGATTATTCGAATATATCGTTTATCTCAACCACTGAATAATTCGAATATATCGTTCAACTCGAACATATGACAATTCGAAACTTGAACATTGGATAATGCGAAAATGTCGTTTAACTCGAACATGGGATAATTCGAATATATTGTTTAACTCGAACATATGATAATTCGAGTATATCGAACCAATTCCTGGAACGGATATGTCTTTAAAAAAACAGCGTAGCAACACTTCTTGATATTCTTTATCACTTAATGGCTTTCCGTACCAAACATCGAAATACAAAGCTATATATAGATAAGTGAATTTAGTATGACACATAATATATCACTAGAGCATTTCGAGTATCGGAAGTTATTTATTGATCCCTTTCGAGTCCACTGCACCTCGAACGATCTATCTTACACCGAAAGTGTTCATCTCTTGTCCACGTATGTACACTAATGGATAGCTAACGCCTCTGCAGAAGACGACTTTTGAAAATGATTATGGCAAAAGGAGAAATTGGTCATGTTGATGATTTCACTTTCATATGTAGATGTTTTCCCTATGTTTAAGTTGTCTGCTACAGTTGGGTTGTATTTTGTAAAGGATTAACTTCATGTAATCAATTATTGGCGACATGGAGATCTTAGTTAGAGATAAAGGTTAACCCTTTCCCACATATACACGCCTTTGAAGCATACGACTTTTGAAAACATCGTGGCAAAAGAAGAGATTGCTCATGATGAGCAATTTTTCCTTTTGCCGCAATGTTTTCCACTTTTAGTCATTGGTTATCCATTCAATTATAGAGATTTTCAATTGTTTGACAAAACATGTTCAAAGTCGTCTGCTGCAGATTTATTGTATACAGGAAAGGGTTAAAGGTACTGAATTCCAAGTTATAGTCAAAAGTTTTAAAACTGTTCAAAAGTTTATTTGAAATATTAGAATCGTAATTCTGGGATAAAATTAAACAATGACAATAAACATCTAAATAGTGATCGTTTAGGCTTCATTTATACTGGGTAGAAATACCCAGTAAGCCAAATTGTATACATTTTAATGACTTTCAAGTGACTGTTTTCTCAACAATTACTTTCAAAATAGTTTTTAACTATTTATTACTCACTTTGTTGTCACAATAAGCAATATTTAAGAGTGGAGATTATCAGGTGCTAAAATCTCAATATTCTAAACAGTGAGCTTAACGGCATATACTGTAAGTAGTTTCTTATCAAAAATCCACTGAAAATACTGTAATAGTGTCATATTATACGCCAGTCCAACCAAACAAGCCGCCGTATCTATTTGACTAGTTATGTTTGTTTGTTTGTTTGTTTGGAGTTTAACGCCGCTTTCAACAGCTTTGGTCATAGCACGGCGGACAGTGCACCTACCCATGTTTTCCTGGCTTTCCCACACCAGTACTTACACAACATTCTTTCGAAGCCACTGACTACTTTCTCACATTGGAAAACATCGCCCGAAAGAATGTCGCCGCAACCGGGTATCGAACCCGTGACCTCCAGATCACGAGTCAGATACGCTACCAACTGAGCTACCCGGCCGGGTTTGACTAGTTATGCCTGCCCTCCTTGGTATTCAGTGTTGCGGGGTGAGTACGATTGACTGACTGACTGTCTGTTGTCAGGATAAATGGACCAGTAGTACTAGTAACTTACCCAGGAAACGCCGTGATATAACTGAACAATTGTTGAAAGTGGAGTAAAACAACACAAAATCAAGTGTATTATGCGGCGAATGGTGCAGGACGAGATAATGTATTTTGTTCATTTAGATCTGAATTGACAGCAAATAGCTTTTGTATGGTCTTCATGGAACACCGCTCAATACATAAAGATTGTTTCATGTTTGGATTATTTCATAAGTAGTGTGTATATATAACGTCTAACCCTTTCACTACCGAATTCCACAAAGTCGACTCTTCCATGTTGAGAATTGGAACACTTCAAGATATTTGGTAACATTTAATGTCTAAGTGGCTAACTATACAGATCACAGGAGAGACAGCTCATTGTGAGCTGTCTTACCTGAATCTATATTGTTTGCAAAAGCCTTTAATTTCCTTTGACAGCGAAAGAGTACACAAATGAGTCGATTTATTTGTTCAAGGGGAATAACATTGCAATTCCTTTTATGTACGTCTACTACATAGTTGCCTCCCTTTGATAAACAGTTAACCCTTACCCACATAAGTTTATTCTGTATTCGACAACTTTGAAATCAACTAATAGAAAATATGGAAACTATTCATAAAAGAAAGTATTTCTTTTTTCATATTAATATTGCCTTTTGCTACAATGTTTTCAAAAGTCGTCTCTGCTGCAAACACGTAAGAAAGCGTCTGTACTTGGGAAAGGGTTAAACACATTGGCTGTCAGTGAAATAACATTGATTGATTGATTGATTGGGGTTTAACGCCGTTTTTAACAATTTCTCAGTTATATCACGGCGGCCAGTTCACCTACTCATGCATTTCCTGGTTTTCTCACACCAGTACTCCACACAACAATCTTCCCAAGCAACTGGCTGCTTTACCACATAGACTTAGCCCATTGGTGGAAGAGGAATGTGAAATAACATATTGGGTGAGTTCGAATGGGCAACACGACCGCTTTTCAATTCTCGCGACTGAAGGCAAACCGTTTGCCCACATTTAAGCTCGTGTTGACGCATCTGCAGCAGATGCCATTTGAAAACGTTGTGAAAAAAGGAAAAACATTCTCGTTATGCCACACTGTTTTAAACTCAATTTAATAATTAACGCGTTAAATATAAAGAGATTTTCCAAAAAAAATTGTCGATGTCTTTTTCAGATTGTTGATACATGTATATGGGAAAGGTGGGTTGATAGACAAGATTTTCAAAGTCGTCTTGTACAAAATACATGTACAGTCCAACCTGTATTTAAAGACCACCTATTGAAAGTGGCCAATCTGGTCTTTGGTCACAGGTGGTCTTTAATTACAGGGTCATTTATACAGAAAATGAGTATTTGGGAAACTAAAAGTATGGTAGCTGTAGACAGGGAATTGCTATTCCAATGTGGTCTTCAGCACAGGTTCGACTCTATAAATAGAGGATATTACATGAGTGGTCATTCAATACGGATTTTATTAAACGAGTTTTCTGAAATTGATAAGAACGAGCCTTGGCGAGTTTTTATCACTTTTAGAAAACGATTTTAATAAATTTCGTATTGAATGACCACGAATGTAATGTTCTTTCTATATCATAAATACTAATTTAATAATTTACAGCGCTATCTATATCCATATAAACGTCGCTATAAAGCGCGCGTATTTACAACGCTAAACGTTACGTTATGACGTCACGTTACGTAGCATTGTTATTACACTAGTTGAATACGCAATTTATTCAATGGCTTTATTACACTCCGGCGACGTCATTTATGATATAATGTATGTTAGAAAGGATTACTAGACCGGATATCATACCTAGCGGTCTTCTGGAGAGGGTCCAGTAGGTCCGACACAAATTGTAACGCGTCTTTCTTCTTCTCCCGGGCCTCCTGGATCAACACGTGTAGCAACGTCATCTTAGGCTGGTTGGATTTCATGTTGATGAGTTTGTTTAAGGAACCTATCCGGAAACCGCAAGCCCCACCTGCACTGCTGCCCTATAACATTTACAGAAACAATGATTATTTATATTGGTTTATACTGTTTGTAATTGGTTTATCTTATATCACGGCGTCAGTACGGTTTTCAATTACTTGTATTATGCCAGGAGTCTCAAAGCCCAAACCAATAAACACTATAGAGCTAAACGTCGATGACAATATTAGAGTGATTACCTCCCTTCCATTATATCACACTCTCTCATATATTTATATATATATATATAGGAAAATAAATAGAATATTTCACCCTTTTCCATGATCTTTTCATTTCCATTCAATAATTATTCTATATATTAAGATGTATTAGTCGTCAGCTGCAAATTTGGTATATTTGGGAAAGGGTTAAGCGATGTCCAATTGGCGATGTCAGAAGATCCCAATGTTTCACCTATCGTGCTTCACATGTAAACCTCCGTGCATATCACGTAGAAAAACTCGTGCACATCAAGTATGAGCCGTTCCGCGAGGAGAAAACCAACAGTGTGGACTCTGCGTAAAGTATCGATCCGGATCAGCCTAAACATGCCGCGCAGGATAAACCGGACAGACACTTTTCGCCCCCTGTAGATTTTCTCTTTTATGAATCATTACTCTATACCACTATCCCCTTCAGACGGAATGTGTCGGCCCGGATTAGCCTGCGCGGATTGCGCAGGCTGATCTGGATCGATACATTACGCAGAGTCCATAATGTTGGTTTTCTCGGTGGAACGGATCATATAACACGTTCGCACATCACGTATAACGTACCCCGTTTATGAAGTTACCGGCATGAAGAACGAATCGCAGGAACCCTTGTAGTGAGTCGTTGTCGATCAGTTTTCTGCACACCGTGGTCAGTGTCTGGATGTTTGGCCTGATAGCACCGAGTTGCGAGTTGAAGTCTCCCTTTAAGATCATCGTCTCTATCCGAAGTGTGTATCCGTTGAGTTGGATCATGCTGTAGAAGAATTTCTCAGCATTGCCGAGCTTGTCGATCTCTCCTTCATATGAGTGTAGCATGTCGACCTAGAATTAAAATGTGAATATAAAGGAATACATCAAACTGTTGTCATGTTTTAACCTTGTTATTTTCAAGATATCAAAATGAATATAGTAAAATGTGAACACAATGAAGATCTTGATAAGTTTGTGTGAAACCGCGAAGTTGATCTGGATCAACACTGTTCACAACAGGTCACTGTTACCTGTTCCCGTGGACAGACTCTGATATATTAAGCGTTCATGTATTTTCGCACAATTAACATGGTTAGCCATTCTTCCCATAGTGTTATTCGTTTACAAACAATACAATACAATACAATATTTTATTTCGATGCTGAGTATGTACATAATACATAACTGACAGCTCTGCAATATATTATAAAACGTGATCAGAGGGCAACAAAAGGCGTAGTAATTAAATCAATATGAGAGAGAAATTGAGAATGAGAGAAAAAGAATGAAGTATATAGAGAGAGAAAAAATAAAAGAAGGAAAAAATAAAGAAGTTACAGAATGGAGGATAGAAGCATGTTTTTTAGTTTAAATATGTTTGTTAAGCATGTTTATTTGAAAGCTCAATAAGCTTGTTTCCGTCATGTTTCCATAATTAATTATTTTCCCTTTTCGAAACAAAATAAAAAGGAAATGGTTATGGAAACATTTATGTTCCTATAATTATAAGGTACAAAATGTTAGCGGTGTGTTACTAAACAGTAACAGAGAAAAGGATCTTATGAGACTCGTGTCGCTTTTGTAGGCCGCAAAATATACAGTGTACAAACTCAGGTCACGAGGAGCTCATGCAATCACAAACAAATTTCCATGATTACTGGCATTCGACTCCGCCAAACAATCACAAACTTTATGAAAATTTACATGTGGGTCATAACTATTTATGTCGCTGATGATTGATTGATTGATGGGGTTTAACGCCGTTTTTAACAATTTCTCAGTTATATCACGGCGGCCAGTTCACCTACTCGTGCATTTCCTGGTTTTCTCACACCAGTACTCCACACAACAAACTTCCCAAGCAACTGGCTGCTTTTCCACATAGACTTAGCCCATTGGTGGAAGACGAATGACGCATGTCGCATTGACTTTTGTCAATCGTCGGAAATTATATTATTGTACAAAGGTCGAAATCAGGTCAGTAAGTGTACACGAATTATACATTTTCCAGGAGAGTACATGTGAGCTGTTCCGCGAGAAAACCCACAGTGTGTTCTCTGCGTAAAGTATCGACCCGGATCAGCCTAAGCATGCCGTGAAGGTTAACCCGGGGAGACACTTTTCACCTCCTGTGGATTTTCTGTCTCAGGAATTATTACCCTACACCTCTATTCCGACCCCCTCCACCCCCTGAAACGGAATGTGTCGGCCCGGATTAGCCTGCGCGGTCTGCACAGGCTGATCTGGGTCGATACATTACGCAGAGTCCATAATATTGGTTTTTCTCCTGGAACGGCTCAGGTATAAATACACAGTGATCATCCTTACCTCGTCAGAACCTGGTAAAAGTTTCAACATCCCTTTCAACTTTTCTACTCCTAAACCACGGGCATCCCCAGCTTTGATCAGTTCTATAATAGCCTCGTTTGTTTTACGGAACTGCTTCAAAAAGATGTTGACGTTCATGCTCTTCTTTGGATCTAATAACGTGACCTAAGGTGGAAAAGGTAAAATTGTAAAATAATAAGATTTGATATGTGTGTCAGTCTTTCTTTCCGAAATGAAACAGGTGACTAATGACACCTTTGTAGCAGATGACGTTGAAAACACTTTGGTTAAAAGAGAAATTGCTCATTTTTTATTTTTAAACTATCAAGATATTCACATTTTATGATCAAATTTCACAATTAAACTCTCAAAGTTTTAACCTTAACATCGTTAGTCTGAGGTGTATTCACGGTAAATAACTCTTGTTTGTTTTTCAGTCAGATAAAGTGATAACAATTAAAGTCAATTTGACGTTATATAAAACGTAGTTCCTCCTTTTCAAACGATATTTATTGGATAAAAATGGAGTACACGACACTCTACCTTAATTTTGAAAGTTATAGTCATTGTGATAAATTTTTGTTGTTGTTTTTAAAGACATAACTGTTTTCTAGATGGTATCAGAACATGTTTGCAACTACACAACAACAAGATGGCGTCTAGAGATATTTCTGATTCGACTGAGCAGAAGTACGATCTGATCTTTAACACTTTCCTTCGTACGACAATTCTGCAGCAGATGACTTTGAACATATTTTGTCAAAAAATAGTAAATCTTTATAATTGAATGGATAGCCTATGACTTAAAGATGAAAACATTGTGACAGAAGGAGAAATTGCTCGTTCTGAGCAATTTCTTCTGTTGTCTCTATGTTTTTAAAAAGCCGTCTGCTGCAGAGGCGTCAGAAAGCGTCTATATAATCCTTCATTGTAACCACGTTTAAACGGTTGAGTTTCCCATAACGTTAGTCTTATTACAGGCGTCCGAATTTCTATAACAGCAAACAATAATAATTATTATTACACTCTATTGACGTATAGAGGGGCTATTTATAGTAACACGTGCGGGATTCCCCAAATTACCATTACGATCATTTTTAGCATAGCATATAGATAACATAGAGATACTTTTTGAGTATTTTAACGAGGTATTGCGTAATTTTTCGCATTTTTTGCTGTAATAGAAATTCGGACGCCTGTGGTCTAATATGAATTTATAAAGCAAACGAACCTCCGAATGCTGGTTTGAGTTACGTCTGGTTATTGTTTTATCTTCGGGTGATAAAGTGGGCGCGGTCGTTATCTGTTTCTGGGAGAAGAGCTCTTCCAACTTACTGTACTCCACGTCAATGGAATCTTTCATGTCCAAAACCTTCCCCCAAATACTCTCCTCTAATGGAATCAAAAAGAAGATACTTCATCTGAATTATTTGTCATTATTTGTAATTATTTGAAAATGTTTGTAAAATATTTGTAAATATAAGTAAATATTTGTAATTATTTGTAAATATTTGTAAATATTTTGTAAATATTTGTAAATATTTGTTATTATTTGTAATTATTTAAAATTATTTGTAATTATTTAAAAATATTTGTAATTATTTATAATTATTTAAAAATATTTGTAATTATTTGTAACCATTATTTAACCTTCCAACTTCCAGATGCATGCAGCAGACGACTTTCAAAAATATTGTGGGAAAAAAAATAGAAATTATGATTAGCAATTTCTCATTTTGTCACAATGTTTTGGAAACTTTATTTCAATAATCATACTTTCCTTTATAGAATATTTCCATATTTGTACAAAGATGATTTAAAAGTCGTCTGCTTTTAAATTTGTCGTATGTGCGAAAGGGTAAATTAGAAATTGAGTTCGGAGTTTGGAAATATTTTTGATAGCTTTATTTTTATCAGTTTAGTAGCCTAGTCGATACATTACGCAGAGGCCATAATGATGTTTTTTCTCGCGGGACGGCTCATATGTGAAAAGAAATCTTACGTTTGAAAGAGTTAGTCGGTAGTTTATTCCATGCGATCGTTTTCATTCGTAAACTAGGTCTAGGCGTTATTATCGTCTTTGGTGGTGCCACTGCCGCAACAGCAAACCCTGCCCCTGGCGGTGGCGGGGCACCAGGTACTCCAGGCGGGGGCGGTGGTCCGGGTACTCCACGCACACCAGGAGGCGGTGGAGGAGCCCCGGGGACTGGTGGAGGCGGCGGTGCAACTCCAGCGCCCGGTCCTGAAGGTGGTGGTGGTGGTGGCGGCGGGGCAGGCCCGGCTCCATTGGGCATCGGCGGCGGCGGTGGTGGCGCCGGTGGAGCTGCGACACCGTTTGTCAGGTTATCGGACGGAGGTTGGGATGATGGGGGTGGTGGGAATGATATAGTTGGGGACCCCAGCAGACTGGAGCGGAAGCTTCCATCTGTTTGCATTTCCTGGTCCCGGGTCTGTTTCTGTTTACTCCTAACGTCACCGAGTATGGCCTCTCCGTCTACCATAGGATCACCGGTCAGGGCTTCCTGTGTTACTCGTTCTATCAAGGTCCATGTACTCTCGCTGTAAATGAAGACGTTATTCTATGTTAATACGTCTCTTACAGAGCTCCAGAAAACGGGCGTTGTGTATGTTCTAAAATCCTTATTTGACCCTCTAACCCTATGTTGTGGGTACTCAAAAGAATCGTCTCAGCGAGACGAATCTTTTGAGTACCCACAACATTGGGTTTGCTTTAATAGTAGAAACTGTGGGGAAAAGAGCTGAATACCCCCTCCTTATCTGGACCTTTGCTCTTAGTGTAGTGTATGAACCAGTCCATGCAGAAAGGTACACGTTGTCATTTATCAATAGTGTAGGTTTCACAAAAACCTTTTGCATCTGTCCATTGATATCAACAACCCACCAGAGACATTTTTGAAAATTAATTTGCGACAACTGTAGATCTAGATCAGACTGCGCGGATGAGCAGGCTGGTCTTGGTCTTTACCGTTCGCAAATACAATTTTGCATATTTGTGCAGAGACAGGCTTCGTAGATCTTATCTTATCCTAGACAGCGTGTGTTATTTAGAATCGAGAATTGATTTAATGAGCGTGAACATGACAATGATATTAAGTCATGAAATCATTCATCTTGCTGCAATATATTTAAATTTAATTGTTTCCGGCTGCCAACATTAAAAATAACCTGATTATCATGTTTTATCATTTGAGCCGTCCCGCGAGAAAACCAACATTATGGCCTATGCGTAATGTATCGCCCCAGATCAGCCTGCGCTGTCCGCGCAGACTGATCCGGGTCACACATTCCGTCTCAGGGTGATAGAGGTATAGAGTAATTAATCCGGAAACAGAAAGAGGCGAAAAGTGTATGTCCGCGTTAGCCTTTAGCCTACGCGGCATGCTTAGACTGATCCGTCTCAATCCTTTACGCAGAGTTCACAATGTTGGTTTTTTTTTCGTGGGACGGCTCATTTGTTTTAAAAGGAAGAATACTATTCCGTATTTCTCTATTGATTGATAAATTATTTGGTGTTTCATACCGCTTTAAATAAGTTTGCAGTTATATCACGGCATTTCCTAGGTAAGTTACCAGTACTTCTGGTCCATTTATACTGACACTAGTCAATCAGCCTTAATGCTAACCCCGCAACTCTGAGCGCCAAAGGAGGGCAACCAATACTACCATTTTTAAAGTCTGTGTTTGGTATGACCAGCTAGGGGATTGAACCCGCGACCTCCCGCACCGGAGGTCTAATATGTCTCTAAGTATAGCATATACTTTATTGTGGATGAGTTTGGTTTATCCCGATTACCAGGTAAAGAAATAAATCTCTCCTCGCAAAACAATAGGCACTTTGCAACCTTTATCGATCCATTATCGTCTGATAACGAGCGTCCTCTTTGGAATTTAAGATTATAATAAATATAAATGTAAGATGCATTGAATTTAATGCTTATATGAATTATGTCCATTCACAACTCATGTATACCCCCTGTCATTTAGGTACTCATAACGCTTCTAATTAAGGATTATTGTGGGAAGGAAATAGTGTATAGTTCACAAACTTTTTTTTAATTGCAATTTACATGTCTATCGCTTGAATGTCGACTTTCATATTGTATAGCTGTATTACAGGTTTTTCTATGATAATATTTGTTTAATGCTTGCCAGACAGTGTTGTCTCTTGTATTTGGTATTGACTGAAACTGTACATGATGACATTATAAAGACAAGACAATGCAACATTGCATTGACATAAGCTGATACAGCTTCTAGTTATGAAACACAATTTAACACAATATTACATATGACAGCGTTATTACCTGTGAGGGCTGTGTGACTCTATCTGCAATAGGCTGTGTAAGATTCCGAGAAATGTGGCGTTTAGAGGAGTACCCTGTACCTGGAATTAAACATGAAAACATTAACTTAATTGTACAAAATATGTTACCAGTGATTAAACTAGACAGAGGTGGTTAAACTGGGAATTAGTTGTGAAACATGGACATATTAATGAAAATGCATGAACTAAATGATTCAAATAAATGTATCCAGTGATTAAACTATGACGAGCTGGTAAAACATGGAATTTGTGGTTAAACTTGGAAATATTGCTGAAACTACATGAGCTCAACGGTACAATTATATGTAACCAGTGGTTAAACTAGGAAGAAGGGGTAAACTTGAAGCTGGTGATTAAACGTGAAACTATTAGTGAAAATACATGAACTAAATGGTACAATTGCATTAATTAAACTAGGAAGAAGAAGTAAAACGTGGCAATAGTGATTAAACATGGAACTATTAGTGCAAATACATGAACTCAATGGTATAAAAACACGCATTTAGGGATTAAACATGGAACTATTAGTGCAACTACATGAACTCAATGGTATAAAAACACGCATTTAGGGATTAAACATGGAACTATTGGTGAAAATACATGAACTCAATGGTACAAATACATGTAACCAGTTACTAATCTAGGAAGAAGTGGTAAACCATGGAATTGGTGTTTTAAACATGAAACTATTTGTGAAAATACATGAGCTAAATGATTCCAATATATGAAAGCCAGTGATTAAACTAGGAAGAAGTGATAAAACTTGAAATTGGTGATTAAACATGAAACTATTGGTGAAAATACGTGACCCCTATGGTAGCAATTACATGAAACTAGTGGTCGAACATGGACTTAGTGGTTAAACTTAGAATTACTTATGAAACATGGCAATATTGGTGAAAACACGTCAACCCAATGGTAGCAATTACATGAAACTAGTGGCTCAACATGTACTTAGTGGTTAAACTTTGAATTAGTGGTTAAACGTTAAACTTTGAATTAGTGGTTAAACTTTGAATTAGTTATGAAACATGGCAATATTGGTGAAAATGCATGTACCCAATGTTACAAATACTTGTTACAAATAACATTTAATAAGTTGTAAAACATTGAATAAGTGGTACAGGAACAGGTTACAGACTGGTCAGACGGCTCTGGTGCGCTGCCTGGCCTGGCTCTTATATAAAGGTCACACAGGTATCACAAAATCGGATCCAGCAGTCAAAGGGTTATTTAACGTCCAAATAACACTCTCATATTTATACATTGTTCATCCTCACAACGTTTATATCATTCTCATGTTAAATTCATGTTTATATCACTCTCATGCTGAATTCATGTTTAATTCAATCATCCTATAAATTCCAAATAAATCATGTTCGTTTGTATTTTCCTATCATGTATATTGTATGTATATGTATGTTTTTTAGACAATGTACTAAAGTATACGTCAACAATAAAATGTTCTGTCTGTCTGTCTGTCTGTCTGTTAATTAACGTCAATTAATATAGCTGCTCAAACCTACCTTTTTATAGACAGCTGTGAATACCGACTGATGATCATTTAAATTGACAGCACCGCTATTCATCTCCTCCAGAGCATCGGTGTCCGCATTTAATTCGTCCTCGAATACGTCACATTGTACAAAGAGATCCTCGTCCTCGTCCACTCGCAGGGTCTGTATCGTGTCCAAGATACTTAACGCTGTAAGTTTATAAATAATGATATTAATTATAATAACAATCGTTTTCTTATATTGTGTTGCATCATCCTCGTCAACTCGCATGGTCTGTATCGTGTCCAAGATACTTAACGCTGTAAGTTAATAAATAATGATATTAATTATAATAACAATTGTTTTCTTATATTGTGTTGCATCATCCTCGTCCACTCGCAGGGTCTGTATCGTGTCCAAAATACTTAACGCTGTAAGTTAATAAATAATGATATTAATTATAATAACAATTGTTTTCTTATCTTGTGTTGCATCATCCTCGTCAACTCGCATGGTCTGTATCGTATCCAAGATACTTAACTCTTTAAGCGCCAAAGGCAATATTGAGCTTTTTGCAAACAATACTGATTCAGGTGAGTCAGCTCGTAATGAGCTGTCTCGTTATCAGCATTGTTCGCCTTGTAGTTATCCAAATATTCCAAAACTCGTATTACATATGAAATAGAGTCGCCCGACTTTGAACATGGAAGCGTCTACTTTAAACAATTCGGCGCTGAAAGAGTTAACGCTGTAAGCTGATAAATAATGATATTAATAATTAATTATATTTATTTATTGGAGTTTTACGCCGCTTTCAACATTATTTCAGTTATATCACGGCGACAGTTCACTTATTCGTGATCCCTGGGTAAACAAGCCAGTGCTAGGCTAGAAAATGTGCCTTGCACAAGGGCACTCCACCATGACCGTCGTGCTGCGACTGGGGGTCGAATACAGGACGCCCGGTTTCAAATCCCCGACGCTAACCACTCGACCAGGTTGGATTCCTAATAATTAATTAAAATAACACTCGATTAATCGGAGTGTACAGCCTCATCATCGTCTACTCAAAGGGTCATCTGTATCGTGGATACCACTTTACGGAAGTTTCTTGAAACCTTTTTGACTACTTGTTGTACAGTGCAGAGCCAGATCAGCCTGTGCGGATGTGCTGGCTGATCTGGATCTACATTTGTCGCACAGGTTATGGTTGATTTACGTAGAGTATCGCTCATGTACGGGTTCTATGATTGTGTACAGAGATACACGATGGTTTCAGCGAAATGATACGATATTGCATGAAATATATTATGATATAATAGCTTTAAGTATGCGGTTTTTGAACCATATGATCCTTTGTAACTCTGAACTACAATTTCCATGTGATTGGCGTATTTAACAGTCATTTAAAGCATATCATAGTGTTTAAATTTAAATGTAATCATTATCAACTTCATGAGTTATCGTCGTCATTATAATCACCATCATGACTGTTTATTATCATGTGCGGGATGGGGATGTTTGTTTAGAGGGTGAGAGGGCCATATGGTGGATTAGCATGTTATAAATATGTTACTATCTGAAAATAAAGCAATTACTTTCTTATTTATTCATTTTAGAGTAGCCATTGTAGAAAAAACAACTTCTAAGTTATAGTAGTACATGTAGTTAAATTGTAGTAAATATGTAGAGTGAAGGTGAGATGAATCTATAGTTACAATAAGGATAATGATGATGATGATGATGATGATGATGGCGATGATGCCGATGATGATGATGATGATGATGATGATGATGATGATGATGATGATGATGATGATGATGATGATGATGATGATGATGATGATGATGATGGCGATGATTATGATGGCGATGATTGTGATGGCGATGATGATGATTATAATAATTGTAATAAAAATGATGGTGATGATGATAATGATGATGGTGATGATGATGATGATAATAATAATTATTATAATAATTATAAAAAATAATGATGGTGATGATGATACTGATGATGGTGATGATGATGATGATGATAATAATAATGATTATAATAATTATAATAAAAATGATGATGAAGATGATGGGAATAATAATAATACAACTAATAAGTATAATAATTATAATATTAATGATGGTGATGATGGTGGTGATTGTGAAGATGATGGTAATTGTGATTGTGATGATGATGATGATGATGATGGTAATACAAATGATAATGATTATAATTATATTGATAATGATAATAACAATAATTATAATAATGATAATAATTAAACAAATAATAATAATGATAATAATAATAATAATAATGATAATAATGATAATAATAAAACGTAAGAAGACTAGCTTTCAAAAATATACCTGTGGGAGTGTTATTATTTGCATCCTTAGCGACCATTTTATAATCCAGACGCAATATAAAAAAATATATATATAGATTTAATAAACTAGTTATGTCGAAGAAACAGAAACTCAAAATAAACTTAAAAAGCTTTGTGACATTTATATATATTAACCAAAATATGTCTGGGTGGTATCTATATTTAGAAGGTTTGGTCATTCTCTCATAAGCGGTCCGCCATCTTAAAATTATTGTTTCATTCATCATTAAACATTTATCATAGTGGGAATATTTTAAGTGCACAAGCACTTAAACGCGACATGACAAAATATTCCTAGTTGTAATTTTTTGTTATCGTTTTTGCACTGTAACTCAAGGGGAAATGGAAATGGGCTTTTTTAAATGACAACTTCAAAGTGTTCAAAATGTCATCCATTTATCCTTTTCCATCTTACAGACCACTTCAGTAATATTTGCAGTAGCTTTTTAAAATATGTTAGGGCAAAGAGAAATTGCACTAAATAAACAATTTCTACATTTTTTTTATTTTTTTTAACACAATTAAACACTTCCATTTTTTTTCAGAATTTACATTCTTTTCCTCAAATGTTTTAGAATTAAACGATACATTAGCATATAGCATATCCGTCAAACGATAGAGTGGGTGGAGTGCACTCTTCATCGAAATCACGTGATCATAAGTTCAAATCTGCGACCAAGCCAAAATATACCTACTTACAGAATTATAGTAAATAGTTTAAAACAAGTAACAAAACAAATTGAAGTGAAGTAGATAATTCGTTTGACATCAATGAACCATGTTTGTTGTTGGTTCTTTGTCTTAGTTTTTTATAACCCGACACACGAAGTGGTACAGCACAATGAGAGGAAGTGCAGTGTACAATAACCATTACTCTATTTTAGCCAACTGCACAGTTATTGCCCTTTGTTACTGGTTTATTTTTTGCTCGGATAATAACTTGAAAACTACTTAATTGAATTTAATAAAACTTCATTCAATGTTAAAGCGCATTGAATGGGAGTGCAGTGTACAAGAACCATACCTCTATCTGAGCTAATTACAGAGTTATTGCCCCTTTTTACTTTTGTTTTGGTCCGGAGAATAACTTTGGAACTACTAGATGGGATTTAATAAAACTTCATACGATGATAAAATACAGTGAGGGGAAGTGCAGTGTACACGAACCATAACTATGTTTTACCTAATTACAGAGTTATTGCCCTTTGTCCTTCAGCATAACTCAAATACTTATAAAATGTATTGATTGCCATGTAAGCGTATGTATACACTTAAAAAAGCTTTACTTTCCCATTTTAATTAAATTAATCAAAATATGAACAAAACAAGAATAACTCGATCCATAAACAGTGACATTTTAAGGTGGGGGTTTCTAAATATTTCACAACCCTTTCTTATCAGGGCGGCGTTCGGGTTTGTTAATCACATTCATTGATAGCTCTAGTTTAACCTACTTGTACGGGAACTGTAATACATGTCCATATATTGATTGATTTGGGGTTTAACGCCATTTACACTAATTTTTTTAAGTCATATCACGGTGGCCAGTACACCTACCCAAGTGTGTCCTGGCTTTCTCCTACCAGTACTCCACACAGCATACTTTCCAAGCCAATGGCTGCTTTTCCACATAGACTGTTAGCCCATTGGTGGAAAACGAATAACGCTAGTCACAGAGACTTTTGTGCATATATTGATTGTTTGAGGTTTAACGCCATTTACACTTATTTTTAAGTCATATCAAGGCCTACCTACCTTCTTAAGTGTGTCCTGGATTTCTCATACCAGTACTCCACACAACAGACTTTCCAAGCCACTGGCTGCTTTTTCGCATAGACTGTTAGTCCATTGGTGGAAGACGAATGACGCTAGTCACGGTGACTTTTGTCAGACGTCATAATGAATGTTGGCCGAGCTTGGTTTCGAACTCCCAACCCCTGGATTGACAGCCCCGCGTCGCTATCGACTGAGTTAACGGGTATCGGCTATGTAGATATAACTTGACAATAATAACATTGTTCCTGTCTGTTGCTTTGTGTGTTTGTTTTATTGTGGTTAACGCCATTTACAGCATTAGTTCCGTTATATCACGGCGACAGTTCAATTATTCATGATCCCTGGTTAAGCAAATCAATAATAGGCTAGCAAATGTCCCTTGCCCAGGGGCACTCCATCATGAACGTCGTGCCGCGCCTAGGGGATCGAACCCGGGACGCCCGGTTTCAAATCCCCGACGCTAACCACTCGACCACGGCGGATTTCCCCTGCCTGTTGCATCGAGATGTAATGAGCGGTGCTACAGGAATACCGACCTTAACGTAATTATCAGATCTTCCTGCGAATTCATGGGAAGGATCCAAAATGGATACTCCTTATAGAAATTTCTCGAATTCTTCAATCAATAATTGGCGAACATTGCTAAGCCAGATCAGATAACGCAGATATGAATC